>JAKOGI010000353.1:432500-597500 GCA_029747015.1 Carnegiea gigantea | reverse complement strand
TCTCTCTACGTCCTGCGCATAAAAGTTGTTATACTCTATAGCTTCTCCTCGAGGCTTTGACGAATCGTGAGAAAGCCTGCTGTGTTAAACTTGCGGAGCTTCTTAGCAGAACGATTGCACCCAATTCGGGCGAATAAAGCTTCAAGTCAATAGTTCATACACGACACAGGTTCATCTCCCTGTCCTTCAGCAGCCATATTACCATTCATTTCCATCAATCTGAAAGCTTAAACAATGGCTGCTGCCCAAAAATTCTCCCTGAACTCTACAAAATTGAACCTCTCTAATAGAACCAATTTATAACGCTCGGTCTCAAAATTGCCTTTGCTTTGAGCAACTTGAGATCTGTAACACTCGGGATTTTATCCCCTTCGTTAAGCCGATTCATATCGTATATAAATTGAACTAATATCGATGAATCTATCCGAGTGCTGATTTTATTGAAAGGAATATTAGTATTTTCATTATTATTAGTTTTATTGGAATTAAGGATTATTATCGGGCACTACATTGAGCAGATTTCGAATACGACTAGAATGTCGAACGTGGGAACCATCCTGCAATTTATTGAATCGAACCTTAATAAAATCAAAAGGCGAATAATCGACCGATGATTATATTAATGGTTACAGTTTAAGATTTGGAGGTCGAAAATTGGATTTATGGTACAGTGGGTTGGTGTTATTATCAGTTAGTAGCGAAAACAAAAAAAAAAAAAAAAAAAAAAAAAAAAAGGGCCGAAGCCCCCTTTTTTTGGGAAGGGTCGCGAAGAGAGAGAAGGGGGGCTCCCAGCCAACACACACACGGGGAGGGCCAGGGGGAGGCATCGGGGGTCGCCGGCGATCGGCCAACGCCGCGCCCGGCTTCCCCCTCCCTGGTCGACGCCAACGAGCAGAGAGAGAGTGGGTGGATGCGAGGAAGGAGTTGGGTCCAGGTTCAGGGTCTCGACGCTCGCCAGCGGGCCACCGCGGAGCCGGCGGCACAAAGAGCAGCAGAGAGGCAAAGGGGCGAACCGAACCCACACCGAGTCAACCCGAATCAAACCTTAAAATGAGTCCTTTAGCTTGAAATCGAGGTGGGTTTCCTCTTCCTCCTATTTATTGTTAATTTTGATGAAAGTTTATCAATTATAGTTCGTTCAGATTGAATTGAAACTGATTATTTATGACGTGAGAAACTGTAGCGTAAAAAACGATGCCTAGTATATATATATTGATCGTATAGAACAAGTTTATCGATTATATATAGTTTATCAATTACATGAACTTTATTGAGTATATCAAGTCTATCGATTATATAGTTTATTGATTATATGAAATTCATTTAAAGTTTACCGATTATATATATAGTTTATCGATTATATGTCGTTTATCAATTATATAAAGTTTATCGATTACATGAAGATTATTGATTATATGAAGTTTATTGATTATATGAAGTTTATCGATTATATAAAGTTTCCCGATTATATGAAGTTTATTGATTAAATAACGTTTAATGATTATATGAAGTTTATTCATTATATAATCGATTATATGAAATCTATCGATTATATATGTTTATCGATTATATGTGACTTATCAATTATATGAGGTTTATCAATTATAAAGTTTATCGATTACATGAAGTTTATCGAGTATATGTAATTTATCGATTATGCGTATATATTACAGTGGATATTGAAGTTAATTGCAACCGTGTGGATTGCGTTATGATTTGAAAATCGGTTGGTAAAGCGATTTTATGATGTGATCATACATGCTATGTGAAACCTTTTCCCTGAATTAAGGAATGCGCGAGATGGCGTTCATGTTAAGTTTCAGAGATCTTTAAAAGTCCATAAATGCTTAGTCGCATGATTTCAAAGCGTTTCTAAATGTTTATTTATTGCTTGTTTTAAATGACAAGTCATTGGTCATGAGATAATCTTAAATCACTGGGCTACTCAATTGAATCAGGTAATGACCAGTTAACAGGTTTAGGAATCCTTTAAGAAAGGACTTAAGTCATAAGCGTCTGATTATGCCTATCCATTTCTATTATCGAAGTTTACATGAGAAATTCAAGGTTTCAATGTCATGTTCTGCCAGAAAGGCAGAAATGCAAGTTCAATGTTCATTGTTCTGCCAGAAGGCAGAAATTCAAGTTCAATGTTCATTGTCTGCCAGAAGGCAGAAATTCAAGTTCAATGTTCATTGTTTCCAGAAGGCAGAATTTCAATGTTCATGTTCAGAATCAGTTGTTCTGCCAGAAGACAGAAATTTAAGTTAATGTTCATTGTTCTGCCAGAAGGCAGAAATTCAAGTTCAAATTGTTCTCAGAAATTCAAGTTCAGTGATTCAATATTCTGCCAGAAGGCAGAGAATGTAAAGTTCAGTAATTCAGTAATTCAAAGTTCAAAGTTTCACAGTTCTGTCAATAGGCATAAGTTTCAAAGTTTAATAGTCCAGTCAATAGGAAGAAAATTAAAAATGCATATATCCTATAATTCTGCCAACGGCAGTAGGTCATAGTCACATGTTATAAGCCCGTTAACTGGTAGAAAAACCAAGCCAAGGGGACTTCCAGTGCATATGATGGTTTATAAAGCATCATACTTTTAATAAACAAACATGTGATTTAAAGCAGAGTCTAGTTAAATTCAAAGGTTATATGGCTATATGATTGGTTCACTACCCACATGACATGGTTATATGTTCTATCTTATGATTATTGTTCTACATCTTATCAAAGATACCTACTCATGCATGTAGACGGTTGCTATATGGTATAGTGAAATCAATAAACGTTCAGCGTAATGTTCAGTGTCCAATGTTTAAGGTTCAATATTCAATGTTTAATAACCAACGTCCACAGGGTGTTGTTCACAGTTTTTACGAATTCATAGTTCGTACGAATTTAATGTTCCATAGCCAATGTTCAAGGTGCAATGTCTAATGTTCAATGTTCATTATTTGTTGTTCAACGTACAAAGTTTAATATTCAGTGTTCATTGTTCATTGATCAATGTGTAATGTTAACATTCAATGCGTTTTAATGACTCTTTGTTATAGATTATATGAAATGAAACAAGCCTTTCATAACAGAAATCCAACAAGTGATGTTTAAGGGTTAAAACCCTTTCTTTTCATTGAATTTAAGAGTTTATATGAATTCTTATGGTATGGTTATTGAGCATGGCTATTTTAGAGTTTAAGTTGTTGAAGCGACTACTATTTCCCTTGCTTCGCTTTTCTGGTTTAAATATACTGCAAGATAAGTGAGTTCTTCGAGGGAAGGAATTACAAACAACTTTGTAAGTTATTCTTGCATTTAAAGTATTGTTTTGGGAAAGGGGTTTATCCACTGAGCGATTGTTGCTCATTCCCATCTATTATTGTTGCTCCCTTCCCAGATTGTGAAATATCAAGTAAAGGGGGTCAAGTAAGCCGCAATGGATTACTGCTGTCCTAGGAATAAAGCTACATGCCCTTCATGTGAGCTACAAGTTGTATTGTGATGTATGGTTTATTGTTATATAATTTAAGTCCTTGTGTGCCTGTGTTGCATATCATCTAGAGTCGCTCCGTACGGTCATGTGAGCCGATCATCCTTTAGCCAAGGTTAGTTTATAGTTGGGATGTAACCCCAGTACTCTGGTCATGTGGTCCATAGAATTGTACTTTTATTGTTCCATTGTTTTAGTATTGAACCGCACCGGTTGATATGCTCCGGGCGGGTGGCCCGTAGAGCCGTGAACTCCGGCGGGTAGCCGTTGAGTTGGTTTTATTATTGCGTTTAATTGCAGGGAATTTAATGTAAGGCTTAAGCCTGGAAAACGGTCAGTTTTCAGGGAAACTCTGTCCTTTTCTTCCCAGGATTTAAAGAAAAACGCTAACACTCTAGCCATAGAGTTGGGGGCGTTACAGATCAACATGTGCTCACTACTGATCCCTGATGAAAGCAAACAGATGATTCTGAACCTGTAACTCCTACGGTTCTTAAAAATCCTTCTATTCCTTTGACGAAGCCACAAAGAAGAAATTCGAAAAGGATAATAAACTGCTCGCAGTTATCTATTGAATAATATGTCTAACCCTTTATTTGATCTGTTTGTAATCTTTAAATCTGCCAAAGTCATTTGGACCAAACTTGAGACAAAATATGGTTCAGATGATGCGGGAAAAGAAAATATGTCGTCGGCAAGTGGCTACAGTTCCAGATTATGGATGACAAACCCATCATGGAACAAAGTTCACGTCTACGAAAAACTGTGTGCTGAGGTCCTAGCAGAAGGCATGAAGATGTGCGAAATCCTCCAAGCCAACGTGCTGATAGAAAATTTTCACCATCCTGGAGCGATTACGAAACCATCTCAAGCATAAGAAGAAAGATCTCACACTGCAGGAATTAATCAGCCATATGCGACTGAGGAGGCAAACCGGCTGAAAGATAAGATGTCTTCCCTTTCTTTAAATTCTGTTAGTTCTAACCTGGTTGAATCTGCTGTGCAAACGAATAAAGACAGGTTCAAAGGCAAAGGGAAGAAATTTAGAAGCCAACTCAAAATCTCAGGAATCAGAATTCTGCTAACAAAAGATTCAGAAGCCCAAGGTGGTGTGCTATGTGTGCGGCAAGCCTGGACACAAGGCGTATCAATGCAATCAACGGAAAGGGTCAGTCCAAGCCAACAGAAGTCGCAACACCTACTGCCAACATTGCTGAAACCGAGGATAATGAGATTATCTGTGCAGTTACCACCGTGGAGGCAAATCTGGTGCATAATCTGTCAAATGGATCCTGGATTCTGGAGCGTCAAGGCATTTTGTGCCAACAAGGAACTCATGATTGACTTTGAAGAGGTTGCTGATGGACAATGCGTCTACATGGGCAACTCTTCTACAACTGCTGTCAAGGTAAAGGAAGATTTTACTTAAGTTTACTTTTGGAAAAAATTTGTCTTTAAGTAATGTTTTTTGGCCCTTCCCTTCGTAGAAATTTGGTTTCTAGTACCCTTCTTGACGTGGCTGGCCTTAAAATTGTGCAAGAAGTGGTAAAGTTGTTATCATGCGAAATGGGGACTTCGTTGGAAGGGGCGTATCGTAGTGGGGGCTCCTTATTTTGAATGCTGTTGCGCAAATTAATAAAGAAACTGCTGCCAATTCTGTTTATATTGCTGAGTCTGTTGATTGTGGCATGGTAGACTTGGACATGTTAATTTTGCTTCATTAAAAGGCTTAGAAACATGCGTTTAATTCAAATATGAATACTGAAATTGTTCTAAGTGTCCAGTCTGTGTGAAGTAAAATTTACCAAGAAACCTTTTAAAAAATGTAACAACCAGGAAAACAGAATTGTTAGAACTTGTGCATTCAGACTTAGCAACTTTAAGAACACTATAAGCAAGGGTGGAAAGAAATGGTATATCACCTTTATAGACGACTACTCTAGGTATACAAGATTTACCTTCTTAAGTCTAAAGATGAGGCTGAGGAAATGTTCTTAAAGTACAAAGCTGAAGTTGAGAATCAGTTAGACCGAAAAATCAAAAGACTTAGGTCTGACAGAGGTGGGGAATATGACACCAATTCTTTGACTGCCTTTTGTGAGAAAAATGGCATAATACATGAGACTAGCGCCCCTTACACTCCTCAACAAACGGTTGCTGAACGGAAAAACGTACCCTTAAAGATATGATAATGCCATGCTTGTTAGTTCTGGTCTATCTGATAACATGTGGGGGGAGGCTGTCTTGACAGCTTGTTTTATACTTAATAGAGTTCCCCAAAGAAGTTAGATCAAACCCCATATGATTGTGAAAAGGGTATGCTCCCAATTGAATTATCTGAAAGTGTGGGGGGGTGTTTAGCCAAAGTTGCACTACTAGTCATAAACGTTAAACATGGCCCAAGACGTTGATGCTGTCTTTATTGGTTTTGCTCAAAACAGTGCCGCATATAGATTTATGTCTTTATCTGATTTCTCTATTTCGGAGTATAGAGATGCTGATTTCTTTGAGCATGTTTTCCCTTTGAAAAAGAAATGTGTCTCATACTGTGTCTAATGTTGTATCTGAACATGTGAACTTGCCTGCTTCTAGCTCTAGTGTTAGAGATTTGGGAACTGAACCTAGAAGAAGCAAGAGACAGAGGATTGAAACTAGTTTTGCCCTGACTTTATCACTTCTTTTTGGTAGAAGTCCTTGAGAACTTTGACATTGATGCTTTGACCGATGAGCTTGTGTCTCTTTATTTACTTGAGGAAGATCCTAAAACCTACCAAGAGGCTATGAGGTCTATAGATGCTAATTTTGGAAAGAAGCTATTAAGAGTGAAATAGATTCCCTTGAGTCAAACAAAACTTGGGAATTGACCGACTTGCCTAAGGTTGTAGACCCATTAGTAGTAAATGGATCTTCAAGAAGAAACTTAGGACGGATGGCTCTATTGAAAGTACAAAGCTAGATTAGTCATTAGAGGCTTTGACCAAAGAAGGGAATTGATTTCTTTGATACTTATTCTCCTGTGACCAAAATTGCAACAATCAGAACTCTAGTTGCTTTGGCTACTATCCATGATCTTTGGTACATCAGATGGATGTCAAAACAGCATTCCTCAATGGTGACTTAGAGGAAGAAATTTATATGTCACAACCTGAGGGGTGTGAGGTCCCTGGGTCAGGAGAACAAAGTATGCAAACTGAGAAAATCCTTTATGGTCTAAGCAAGCCCCAAACAGTGGTATGAGAAATTTGCTAGTTCTTTAGAGAAAATGGCTTTACTGTTAACAACTCAGATTCTTGTGTTTATTCCAAAATGTTTGGATCTGATTATGTGATCATATGCTTGTATGTGGATGATATGCTGATCTTTGGTACCACCTATGTGCCATTAATGAGACTAAAAAATTCTGTCTTCTCTCTTTGAAATGAAAGATTTAGGAGAAGCAGATGTTATCTTGGGATCAAACTTATAAAACCAAGAGTGGTTTTTTCTTAGTCAGTCTCATTACATTGAGAAAGTGTTGAAAAAATTTAACTCTTTTGATGTGGTACCTGTAAGAACTCCTATGACCCTAGATACATCTTAAAAAGAAGAGGACCTAGTGTGTCTCAAATTGAATATGCTAAGATAATAGGGAGTGTGATGTTTCTCATGAACTCCACTCGTCCTGACATTGCATATGCTGTTAGTAGACTAAGTAGGTACACTCATAATCCTGCTAAAGAACATTGGGATGCACTTCATCGTTTGTTGAGATACCTTAGAGTACTATGGATTGGTGTTTACATTTTTGTAAATTTCCTGCTGTACTGGAAGTTTTTGTGATGCAAATTGGGTTGCTGATAACGATGATGAAGTAAGTTCTACTAGTGGTTATGTTTTTACATTGGTGGAGGAGCTATTTCATGGAAGTCTGCAAAACAGACATGTATAGCTCGCTCAACCATGGAATGAGTTTATTGCTCTTGAGTTGGCAGGTCAAGAAGTGAATGGCTCAAGGGTCTCTTGACTGACATACCATTGTGGGGAAACAATCAACACCTATCTCCTTGCATTGTGACTCGCAAGCAGCAATTGGAGTTGCACAACAGTGTCTATACGAAAAAGAGACATATCCGTATTAGACATGGTGCGGTAAAGCAATTGCTGAAGCATGGTGTTATCTCCTTAGAATATGTGAGATCCGAGAAGAACTTGGCAGACCCTCTCACAAGGGATTGCCAAGAAGGTAGTTCTCGAAATCGAGGGGGATGGGGCTAAAGCCCATGGAATGAAGAGTATGGTGGATACCCATTTGTGGTCAAACGAAGCCATACTAATCTTCCAACTGTACTACTTCCCATCCTATGGCGTGGTAGTGCTTGTGCTATAGAGAAGCACATTAATGAATCCATAGCCTGTTATGGTGGTGCTATAGAGAAGCACTTGATGGATTCATCATCACTCTACAAGAGGTTGAGCTAACATATGCTCTTAATAATTCCAAGCCATGATATGGTGGTCTAAGTAGAGATAGACTGATGGAATTACCTAAGTAAGTGTGAAGGTCCGCCTTCTATGAGAGACTAGGGCTGTCTCTCTAGAGCACTTATGAGACCCGAGGTATGCGCATTGGCCTAAAAGCACAAGTGGTTATCGCGGAGTATACATCTTTTAGGGTTGATATGTGTCGGAGGGCCTATTCAAAGTCTAACAAGTTCAAGACTAAGTTCACTTGTCAGACTTAGATGTTGCCTCTCTTCACTACGTATCAATTCAATCGAAAGACATTGATACTTAAGTATCCGACCCTTCTTGCCCAGGAAATCTTTTCATTCTTCTTTTCCTTTTGTGTGCCATTAGTGGGGGATTGTTGGAGTAATGGCACCCCAAAAGGTGTTCACTTACTCTCTCTATCTTTTTGTTGTCCCACATGGAACCTTTGGGACTGGTTTGAAGAATTTATATATCCATCTTCTTGCACTTGTCGAATAACCAATTTGACAGGGCCGGACACTAGCTCCTCGCCTTCTTTGTGCTTCTTCCTCTTGTTTTTGTACCCCTCTCTCGCGCCAAGTAGAACAGGGGCGGCTGTTTACGTAATGCTGATGAAACAAGTAGACAATCGCCATCACGATAAGGGGGCAACAAAATTATAAGTTGCTACGCCTAATGCAAATTGGGCAGGCTTCAACCAACCTAGGAATCTTGACTCCAAAAATCCATTGAGACTAAAAAATTTTCGGTTGGAAAGAAAAAACTTTGAAAAGTGACTGTTTTTTCTGGTTCTTGGTTTTTAAAAAAATCACAAAGACAAAAAAATATGGTACGAAAATTAGATGAAAAATTATTAGACAACCAAGTGATCAACTTTTCCTGATAAAATGTAAGGCGAAAAATTGAGGAAAATTCCCAACCTCTTCTAATCTCGCATTGCTTAGATGATATTTAATATGATGCAAGAGTTATATCAACATTTAAATTGCTCATCCCAAATTCCTATATAAATTTTTCTGAATCAAAATAAGAGAAAAAAACTTATTTTCTCCCACTTTTTTTCTTCTTCATTTTATTTTATTTATTTTTTCTTTAACTTTTCTTTTCACAAATTTTCTGAGATCTCCAAAGAGCCTAAATAACATAGAAAATTTGGGTTTCGAACAAATTTATTTAAGTCGAGACCCAAAATGACCGAAAATCAAAATATTAATCATTAAAATATTGAATCAATACTTAATGTTATATGTAAAGAAAGTGCAAATTAAAACATAGTTATCATGCAATAAACCTTCACATGAACAAAAATTAGACCATCTGCTAGTGTAATTTGATGTGTGATACCATAATGAGCTGGCTTTCTTGAATTTTTTGTTGAAACGTTATGCTGTTTATCCTAAAGTTCAGTTTTTAGTTCGTAGTTTTATCAAATTGGACACCTGCATAAGGCTCAATTTGTTAATTCGAGGCTTTTATCGTTCACACTAGTCAACAATAATATAACTTTCAGTTCGAATCCTATTTTTGTGGAATTAGGAATGTTCAAAATTAATTGTAGGAGAAAAAATAAAAATTATATTTCCTCCAATCCTATTTTAACCGTCCTAATTTCTTAGTTTGGATTTGTCCCAAAAATACTTCTTATTTTTTATTAATTAAATTATAATGATTGATATTTAGGCCCACTACCCCAATAAATTAGGGATTAGATAGACAAACAACTAATAATACTTTGATGGCTGTCAAAGGTAATCTCAAAACTATAGAGATGGCAATGTAACTTAGCAATAATACCTTTCTGTATGGGTTGACTATAGTAATAAAGGTACTTTTAAAATTTAGAGGTTTTCCGATTTATGACAATAATATTGGGATAGAAGGCATATTTTTGCACCTAGTTGCCCCAAATTAACATGCTTTGGCTAGCAAATCAGGTTGCGGACGCTCTGGGCAAACCAAGAAGTGAGGCTTAATTGCGGAATTGTGTATTCAATGATCTTCTGAGAGAGGTCTAACCCTATTTGTTAGGCAGATCAAGACGGGGTTAAATTCCCCAAGTTATATGATGATAAGAAACTTTCTGGGGCTCGATTTCCCTCTTTTGCACCAAAAAGAGGGGAAAAAAAGAAAACATACGAACCACACGTCTGCGCAGGCAATTTATGCTCATAAGTAAGACGAAAGGCAGGTGAGAAAACGTTGATGAGCTGTTACTAAAATCGGGAATTGTTTTCTCAGTGATTAGGTTTGTGAGTGACGCTTGATATGTATCGATTAGATCCTACAATGAGAAATAGATGTTTTAGGGTAGTTAATTAATTATCATAGAAACCTTAAACAATGTATTTGTTCTCTTACTCCTCCACCATCGTTTCTAATCTTCAAAGAAAGAAGATCACTTATAAAAGGCTATGACAATGATTGAAAAAATAGAAAAGACAAAGAAATAATGAAAGTATATTTCCCTTGAATAAAGTTTATCTTATATAATGAAATTATTGAATTATTTCTTCACAAAGTATAACAAAAATTATGTAAACACCCAAAAGTAAGTTATAGCCAAGTTTAGATTACCATGATACTATGATATGAATGTTGCATGTGGTATGAAATATTGGCAGAACTCGTTAAAAGTTTAATTAACTTATACACTCTATACAACGAATTATAAAGATTTTAATATTTTGATATTTCACACCTTGAAAGGTAAACAAATAACTTTCATACTAATTAAAACTGAATGTTTTGAACTTGTCTTTTTCTATTGAGTATATAGGTTACAAAAAATAAGGAAAGGTCCTGCTTTATGGTATCATTGTAAATCAATACAATTGTAAATATGAGTCTCCCATTATGGTAAAATTTTATAGAAAAAGGAAAAGTTTTTTACTATAAAAATTTTGATATTGCTGCTATTTTGAACTAAATTTATGATTCATAATACTTTAACGAATAGAAATATGTAAATGAGGGGAAAAAAGTGCCAAAGCAAATTGTGTAAGAGATAGTTAGGGTCTAAAACTAGTGAATGTGACTAAAAAATATTTGATAAAGTTATTTTTTAAATCGAAAATATGGAAAAAAATAGTTTTATTAAACGTAGCCCACCCCACCCTTAGGACGATAGATAAGGACTACCTTTTACCAATATTCGAAGAATTTAGGCGTACATATACATGGTAAAAAGTTACATGATACACCTTTTAAAACAAATTTTTTAAGTTGCATAATTAATCAAACTCTCAAAAACACAATCCTGTCAAGACTAATCAATTTTTTTTAATATGAAAATTGCTTATATCATGTTGTAGATTATTATAGAGTTTGGTTTCTCACAAAAGTTTGACAGCTTTGTTAAAATCGGTTTGTATCTTCAAGTTCCTTGGACATTATAAATATTCTTTTTATTTTCTTAAAAAAATGAAGTTGACAGATATAAAGCATAAACACCTTTTTGGATCTTCTTTGTTACTAATATTAAGATGGGATGTTGCAATTAAAGAGATAGAGTTTAACCGTACACATAACAACATGACTTCTACAGTTAGATCAACTTCTTTGGAAAAAAGGATGCTAGAAGAACAAGGATTCACGATGTCTGCCACAACATTTGCTCTAGGAAAAGTTTCCAAGAAGAATTAGAGAAAGCACGCTAATATTCAATTATCCATGAAGAAGGAATATAAGTTCATCTTTATGCACTGCAAAGCATATGGTAGAATGCACAAGGTCTTCAGAATGGAACCATTTATTTAAGAATTTGAATTTTTGGGCATACTTTATTGTCACCTTATTAGGGGTGTTCATTTAAAATGGGACATTGACGAGGCTATTAAGCCGGGGGGGTGGGCGGGTGCGGGGGTGGGGGGGGTGGGGGGGGGGGGAGGGACAGCGGATAAGAGTGGGTTAGCAAAAGTGGAAGTCAGCAAAAGGGTCACGTGTGACAAGAGAGTGCCCCTAGGATTAAAAGGCAAAGTTTACGGATGCGTAGCTTAGACCGGCTGTTCTCTATGGATCGAGGTTGGCTCTAAAGAAGACGCAAGGCCCAACGGTTGATGGTAGTTGAGATGAGAATGATCAGGTGGATGTGTGGGGTTTTTGATTTTTACGAGATTGGACGGAATGGAATGGAGTAATAGGAGCTTAGGGAAGTGGCCACACCCATAAAGGAGAAGATGAGGGGAATGAGGCTCAGAGGGTTCGGCCACGGTAAAGAGGAGAAGTGTGGCCGCCTCCGTGCGGAGGTGCGAGATGATCGTCCCCCCCGGTGGAAAGAAGGAGGGGTAGACGAAGACAGAGACTAAGAGGAGTGGTTAGAGAGGACACTGAGAGTTGCCGGTTGACGGAGGACTAGACTCAGCGATAGGAGGTCGTTGTAGCGGGATGATAGGATTAAGGTAGTATCTCGATTGTAGGGGACCGGCCACATAGGTGGTAGTAACTTCGGGGGCGTGGGCAGGTTCAGGTAGGGTTTGGTGTGTACCTGTGGCTTAGTCTGTTAGGTTACGTGCTTTCTGGAGGTGACGCACACTGGCGCCCCTGATTGAATGAGGATGTATCGCTCCTTGTTTATTTTTGCTCTACGGCCCATTTTCTACTCATTGTGTTTTTGGTTTGCATCGTTTTACTATAAACCTTTTTCAAAAAACAACTGTTTTGTGGGTCTTAAGGAATCAAAAACCTCTTATGGGTAGGAATACGGGTTAGGGGTAAGGTTGTCCTACAGCGTAGGATCTCCTCAGACCTCCCGCGAAAGCTGGGAACTACACTGGGAGTAGTAGTTGTTGTTGTTGTGCCTCCTATCTGTCTACCGTTGGCACTATCTGATGCAACACAAAGTGGTGGTGAAGCGCAAGAATTGTAGCAGTGGAAGTTTTAGAAAAAACCATGTCCAAATCGATCGGATTTGATAAATGGAGGTCACGTCTAGTAAAAACAAATAAAGGATTCAGAGAAATGTGCACTTGAAACGTGGAAAACGAATTGGCCGAAAACAAACAAACCAAGACTGAGTCAATTTGTAAAAATCCAGTCGTGACAAAGCCAATGTGTCCACACAAAGAAAATCTACACTAAGTGTTTCCAAGTCTTTGAGAAGCAGGAGAAAGTTTCAGCAAGTGATACAAGACTTAAATCTCATCTTTTGCTTGAAGGATTAGCATTACTGCACAAAAAAAGAATTACTTTAAGTTATTTTTTGCTTCTTTTTCATTATCATTCTGTTCATGATCTGGCTTTGATTATAATTCAATTGCGAGTTTCATCTTAGGTCAATAATGGGTTATAAGCGAAATGCTATTAATTATGAACGGCTACTGGATTGCTTAATTTGTTTTTTTAATGTGACTACTCTCTGTGGTTTTGGTTTTTGCCAATTTTAATTTGCTCTAATTTAAATCAGGACTACCTAGAATACTATCTCCACAACTGCTCTAATCGAATCGCAATTCAAAACTAATGGAATGATCGCATATCAGTCCAAGATTCAAACCAGATTACACGTGCAGTGTGAATAAAATAGCCAAAAATGATAAAACAATAAAAAGCCTCACATTTGGCAAAGGAGTTCAATGCTTAAGGGACAAACTGCCAGAATTCAAAACTTTGGCATTTGGAGGTCAGGGGAAATCACAAAAGGAGAGGAGAGGGAAGGGTTGAGTTGTGCTTAGCACCACATCGTCCCCTAGGTATCGAACAGCCCTCGTTATTCCGGTAGAGAGGGAAGTCAGGTGGTAGAAAATTAACCAGTGATTCCAAGTTGTAAGCCAGAACACTGCAGATGACAAGCATCAGACGCTAGGATTCTAGGTAGCTGATGATGGCTGTATTGCCCATGATGCCGAAAAGACTGAATCTGACATTTTTCGCCAGCATGCTAGCTGCTAGTGTTCCTAGGCCACTGAAGCGGTACGAAGCAATTGTGGTGGTTGGTGATGCGGTAAAAAAACCAATCAGGACGTACGGCCAGGGTTTTTGGGAGTTTGACTTACTTAATCAAACTTAAAAAATTTTACTAAAAAAAGTGATATTATGTAAACCTTTTTACCATAGCATAGATAGGATTGTTTGGAGAAATGGTACAAAGAATATTGCGGTATCTTGCCTTTAACAAGTCAAAATATAGAAAAAAATGGCTATTAAAAAAAAAAACACGTGAAATAAGGGAAAAAAAAAAGAGATGTGAATAATAATTAAGTTAAAGGAAATCAGAGGAAGCCCAATGAACAAAAAATTTTTTTAAAAAAAAAAAAACATGCAAACATATTTTGCCCAAAAAGCTAACAAAACTTGAAAGAAAGTACATTGGTACCACTACTAATCAAATAGGTAGTAGTATGCATAATAGGAATCTTTAATTCCCTTTTCAGGTACAAGGAATATTTACCAAAATCTAAAAAAATTGACCGACGTATGTCATGTCTACTTGTTCTGCTAGGTTAATAGGTTGATATGTGATTTTTGGCATTGAATCCTTCATTTCACTAGAGTGAAGTTACTGTTGGCTCAATAAGGATCGAGTTCTCAATCAAAAATTTTCTCCACTTAACAAGACTCAAAATGAGACCTTGCTTAAGGGGAACAAGTGCCAAACCATTTGAACTGAACTTGGTGTTGGTAATAGTTGATATATAATTAAATGAACTTGAACTTATTTATAATCATATTATGAATCACAAAATTAGTAGGGCAATAAGCCCCTCTTCGTTTTTCTAGGGACAGAGTGTGCGAAAAAAAAGATTGCATAGCTGAATTTCCTCCAATAACTAAACCCATTCGTATAAATTTGCAAAAATAAGTCAATGAATATCGACAATTATTATTAAAATTAAAAAAATAAAAAACCAATCATACGATAGTGGGTGGAATTTCTCAACTAATAAATTCTCTACTAGGTGTTATGAAGAAATTGAGTTCAATTTCGCTTAATAGCCTTGCACCTGTAATGGCTATAATCTAAAATCATTGTCAATATTTTGGTTATATTCCAATTTAATAGCGTTGAGTGCGCATTTCAACTCAACATTCAAAAGATTGATGTGACTGTGGCTGAGTGACACAATGGCCTGAAAAGAATATTTAGGCCATGCTCAGTTAAAACATTCAAACCTATTAAATGAACAAAACCTCAGCGCATTAATAAATGTGAGTAGGAAGTTATAATATTTCATAAACTATATCCTATTAAACATAATTTGTCTACGTAACGTACGAAAACAAAATAATGTGAATAAAAGAAATAAAAACATGAATGCAAAATAAGAACATGCATATATCAATATAGGTGAAGTAGGGGTGGCAAAGGGTGGCAATAGATTGGGTTCGGATCGCGAGAACCTCACTTCCGAACCATCTTTTGTTTTCACGGTGTCACTTCAATCCATCATAATCCGCCGGAAAATACAATCCAAAGCATCAATTCTACCATCCACGACGTGAAAACAGATGGATTGGTATTGTAAACGGATTATTGAAAGATTATGTGTAGTAGTTAGCAAATTTAAAATAAAAAAATAAGTTTTTACCTTTTCGAAAGTTTTTAAAAAGATATTCTAGTACAATAAATGAATAAATATCAATATTTTCATATTCAATTTGGCGAAAATCATAAAAAGTAACAATATATTACAATTGGGTAATTTTAAAGGGACAAAAATAAAAAGTAAACCTAATTGCAAATAGACGGGATATAACCCAGTGGTAGATGAGTGGGTGATGGATCAGTGGCGGAGTCGGATAGCGCATCGTCTGGGATCCAATCCAATCCATCAAAGCATTCATCAGCGTCCATCCATATTCATATATTATACATTTGCACCCATTTTTTCGGGCGAGGTGGAATGGATATGCATCGGGTTGTGGGTTAAATGTCACCCCTAAAGTGAAGCTTTGATTTTTCTTCTAAACAACGTATGAAGATCTTAAAAATAGCCCAACTATTAGTCCCAAGTATTTAAAGTTTAGAAGAGGAAAGTACTCTTTATAAGAAAAAAAGGGGGTAAAAGAAGGATAAAACTAAAAAAAGAAATATACTAGACTTAGGGAAAGATGGATCAAAATTAATCCGCCGGATAGCTACCCCATTTTTTAATTCCTGCCCACGCACACTCCCCACTCCTTCAAGAAGCCCCCCTCGCTTGTTCACTCACAGTGCTAGCCACCGCGTCGCAGCCGCCGCCGTCATCGGACTGCTGCAGCCACCAGCACCTACCACCAACTCCTCTCACTTCTCTTGCCTGTTTCATGGGTGGTTGGAAGGTGAAACCTAACCTCCTCCTCCCTTATTTCCACCCTTTTTCCTTTTTAATGTGATTAGACAGTGTGTCTTTCTTACTTGGATAGTTAAATTGTATGAATTTAGAGTTTGTTGTGATATTTTTGATGGTGGAAATAGTTAAGAGTTGTGGGTCGCCATGAGGGAGTGAAGGTTGAGTGGATTGTAAACTGAGTATTTATTTACTTTGATTTAGTTGAATTTTAAGAAATTTTTGTTGTGTTATGACCCTATGTCAATGTACTTAATCAACAATGTTGTTTTAATTGTTAAGGTTGATTTTATTTGTTAAATACTTTTCGGATCTATCGATTTTTTTTAAAGGATTATGTATGTGCCATTTTTCATATGGTAGTATGTGTTTGTTAGTGACATTTCCAAGTAATTGATTAGTGAGAAGATGAAAAGCCGTGTAGGGTGGGCCTTAAACAAGAAGTTGTATGTGTGGTAAAGACAAAATAAACGAAATTTAGTTGATATCCTAACTAATTGGCAAAAGTATAAGGAGTCACTCAATTTTAGATATAGTTATATAGATAGATCCTATGAAATCCACTCTTGGTTCTCACATGTGCTAAATGCTAACCGAGCCTTTGCTAAATTACCTCATTATTCCATTTTAGTGCTCATCTTTAATTATTATATTATTTTTGAGATTAATTTTAAAAGAACAGATCTTTAAACTCTAGAGTCTATCTTAATTTTCAATTGTTATAAACATGGACTTAATTTTTGTAGTATCTCATCTAAGTTTGTGTCCTCATTTGATCAAAAAGAAAATTTATGTCTATATAATCTTAGTTGAGGAAAGTTACAAAAATGAGTCCTAACAAGCATCGATTTGCTAAAAAGAAAGAATCTCATTCTTTTCTTGATCAATTGAACACCGAGAAAGATGACTGAATTATCAAAGTTAGAGTTGCTAGATTTTGGGAAGTCATTAGTTCAAGCTCAAGAGAGCTGATCAGTACAGATATGGTACTCATCGATTAAAGTATGTATATCTTTAACACAAAAACATCATATAATATATATCTTATATAATTTTCCAACATTTTTTCATTTGTGTATGATTTTAGGGTGTTCTAATACATGCCACAGTCAAAAATAAGTTTGGGCATAGATTTGTTGGATTGTTAACAGAGGGTGGTCTCTATGTCTTGAAGAACTTCTCTGTTGTGAAGAACAAATGTAAATGGCTGATTGTAGGTGATAATAAATTCATGATATAATTTTATTCAAGTACCATTGTCGAACAGGTTCAAAAATATGATAAGAAGATTCTGAAGCACAATTTGAGCTTATACCATTTCACAAAATAGAATTGGGGATGGATAATTATTTTATTTTAATAGGTACATATTGTATTTGATCTATTTATTGGATAAAATTTATCCAACCATTTTGTTTCCAAAAATTTATTTGTGTATAACATTGTATTAGATCTCATTGGTCAAGTTGTCAGTGAGGAAAATATGCAAACTATCACAATTCGGGAGAGAAAAAGGACTATTGGAACTATGACGATTGAGTTGGATGACTTGAGGTTACTTTTTTATTCTTTTCTAACGATTATCATGTTGTTCTTTCAAATAATTTGGGTAATTTATGTAGAAAGAGTAGAATTAGAGTGACATTGTGGAGTGAAAAGATAGTGGAATACAAAAAGCAAGTTGCCTCATTCGATGGGGATACACAGATTATAATTATCACATCAACCATTGTGAAAAAGTTCATAAATGATTATTAGAAATTAATGTTAGAGAGACTAAAATGGTATTGTCTAGTAGCTTTTCTCCTTGCAAATTCATATAGAACACCCTTCTATATCTATATCTCCTTTGACAAGAATTTATATCAACTCAAAAATTCTAGTAGTCGAAGAGATATGGGCAATTCAGGTCAGAATTATATAATACCATACCTTGAAGCGTCTAGATCCAAATCCAATACACAAAAATCCCATCACCAGGCGGGGTGTGGGGGGTCTAGTTTAGTACCCTTATCCCTGAATTGTAAAATTATAGAGAGATTAGTTCCAATTGATCCTAGATTTAAAACCCATGGACTACTTACTACTTCACATAAATAAAGTAGAAGAAGTTTAGAGAGACATTGTGCTTTAGTGCGTACAATCCAAGCTGGAAGAAAGTCCAAAGTTGTTGTTTTCTACTATCCACATTTCGGATAAAGTACCTTGAAGTGTATATTTTATAATTTAATTTTTGACCAAAAAATAAAGCAAACATTGTACGAAAAACAATGCTCATATGAAGATTACTATTTTGAATGATACTTTCACCAACATAAGTGTTGTTGAGATGCAAAAGAAAAAAGGAAATATTGTTGATTTACTTGAATTTGCTAAAGCTGAATAAAATGGGATAAGTAAATAAATTTCAATGTCTAATTTGTGCCAAAAAATTCCCTTAATGTGTCATTCCCTTCTTGGTTTGCTATGTGGGATTTCATTATTAAATTTAATGCAACTTGAAAAGTGTAATGATTTTAAAATAATACTAAACTTAATTCTTAGACTTGTTGTCCAGAAACATACTTTCTTTCACATTGCTAGAATAATGGATTTTTTAACAACAAAGAAGTCATGGTGCTATTACATGAGGTGGTTTTTATTGTCTCAAGTAAGACATTACAACTCAAGAACCTATACCACGGTACAAAATTCAAAAAAGAAATGTGTTTTTCTATACATATTTGAATTCACAAAATTAACTATTATATAAGTTCATATGGTTTTTATCTTGCATATACATATAACTACATTAAACCTTTATTGAAAGATATCACATAGAAAGTAAAGCTGAAGGTGATGATGGTGCAACAATTTTACCTTATTTGGTGAAGAAGCAAAAAAGTTCATTGGTCAATCTAACAGCACGTTGCATGATATTGAATGCGCAAATGACAAGGTATTTTTTTTATTTATTTTGGAGAAGTGTAAGAGAACGATTTCGATTACAACATTTATATATCTTCCATCTCACTTAATGAATGCCTGAAATTCCAAAGGTCATTTCTCAATTGCCCTTCTTTCCAGCTCTTCCTCCTAACCCTTCCCTCCCCCCTATTGTAATCATGTAGTAATTACTTTCTGATGATGTTGAATTCAAAAACTACTTACATGCATTTTCTTGGCTTAATCTACTAAAGTCTATGCTATTTCCACCCTATGTCTTCCACTTCCTTTAGGTAATAATTACTACAGTTGGGTGTTTAGATCATCCTAAGAAGCACGAACACTCTTCATGGCTTCTCGTATCCGTGACCAACACGTGTCAGACACTGATACTCTTGGACACTCTTCAGACACTCTCAAACACAAGCAAAACATATAAATAGTATGAAGAAATTAGGTTGTGCTATTGATAGTTGTAGAATGCACATATTATGAATATTTTACTATTGTTCTCATCCAAACATGACCTTCTCAAAGATAAAGACATAAAATAAATTATAAACGCATAGATAATAGAATAAACATTTTCTAAGTACTACGTGTCTACTACACAGGTTCTGACCTACTTTTCTGAAAAATCACGTGTTCGTGTGTCAGAGTCGTGTCGTATCCATATCATGTGTCGATGTCCGTGCGTCTTAGTCTGATCATCCATGCCATTCTCTTGAAGGCTTCATAATTGTTTAGCTATATGTAAAAAAAAATGCTTTGTTCTTTCCCAGATGACTAAATTTAAACAATTAAAATCATCATAATGAATAGTATCTTTTCAACTATTTCCATGAAGAAAAAAGAAAATAAATTACAAATATGTTAATATTATTATTTCTAAAAGTCAAAAATAATATTTCTAAAAATATTTTAGCTAGAATTTCAAAACGAACTAGCGTAGCACGGTTAAAGGCTAGTACAACAAAAAGGAAAGGAGAAAAACTTTCTCAGTTTCACGAATTCATCCTCATGATATATTGGACAACAAGGAAGACGAGGTTTATACATTGCTAGGAGAATAATAAAGTCAATTATAAAATACAACGTAATGACAAATCTAAACATTTTGTAATTCAAGGGGGAGAAAATGGTGCAGCACAAGAAAAGAGTTGAAGGGGTTTGTTGCCAAAACAAACAAAAGCATAATTATTGAAGAGAAAGAAGAAACACTTGCTTACATGAATCAAAATGGTGAGGCAATAATCATGAAGAGAGCAAAACTAAAGTGCATTATTTTTTGGGTTACTAAAAGTGAATGACATTGTACTTATATAAAATATTTCATTAACATATTATTTTTCAAAAGAGATCCTCAATTGGACGATAGTGATGAAGAATAGCATTGATGGCAATAATTAGATGAACACAAAATTCACTAGTAAACTACAATTAGTTTCTTGTGTGAAAAGTAGTTAAATAGATCAAAACACACAATAGGTTTTAAAAAGTTCGAGTTATATGTTAAGAATGACTCCATATATCCTCTTACACATTAGAAAGCATATTTCTTTTTCGTTCATTATAGGTACCAAAAGGTACAATAACATTAAATATAATAACAGAAATGAGATGGATTATTCTTATTCAGATTCCTATTTTTATTGAGATGTCATATTACAAAATATGGTAGCATTCAATTTCATGCTAATTATTTTTGGAGAATATTTCGTAACTATATTTGGTATACATATTAGCATTTAAATTGAATACTTCTACAATGTGAACTTTATATTTTATTTTTATAAATTTTAACTATTTAAACACCGTGCATAAACATGGGAACAAACTAATATAATTAAAAGTTGAATTATGCTTGAATGTGTTACAAATGAAGTAATCCTTTGTATTCCCAAACAAGCAAATGAAAGTTAAAGTTCACCCTAAAATTTAAACATTAATACCATTTTAAAATTAGTTCCAAGAGTGTGTATATGATATTAACAATAAAACCATATATGTAAATTGGATTTACTTAGTCTAACTCCTTTTTCATTAATAGATCACTAATTTCTAAAGGCTCAATATTGAGATAAAACAATAATACTAGTAGCAATAATAGTAGTAATGCCAGTAAAAGGAGCTTATTATGATCAACCTAATAATGAATGGGAAAATAAAGCTCATTTATATGTTTAGTCAAATATTGGAGGTTAAGTCGGTGATTAAGCAAAATAACACAAAAAATTATGGATTCTTTACCAAGAGTGTAATAACGAAGATCATTTAAACCTTATTAATAATGAAAGATCGATCTGAAATAGGAGCAGGACCAGTTGTTATTGAGCCGTAGATGAATGATGTACAACAGAGAGTGAGGGATTTTAAATTCAGGTAATTTACTGTTTGCACCTTTCGAAAATTCATGTATTTCTTATAAATATCAAAATCTCATAATATACAATAATTTAATGAATCATTTGTAAGCATTGTTAAACTACATAATAAGTGGACCTATCAGTCATCAACTATTAGGGCTTATGCCCTTCAACTTCACTTGAGCAGCATCAGCATGGGCTTCCTGATTGGCCTTAGAGGTGTGCACCTTACTCAATGATCACATTGTCCACACATGAACTCATCAATTTGGCTATCACTTTCAGATAGTAACCAGTAATAATTTTAATATAATAATCTCTTTCTCTCATTTCAAATTAAAATGAATTGAAATGCGTGTGCCCAAAATAATATTTTCTATCTTTACATTATAGTTGTAGACATATTGAGCTTCGACTCACTTTTCAAAATTTTTGTGTTTTCAAGTTTTCAGGCAATATTTGCAAATCCACCCTCAACCAACTTGTAAGTGTTACCCTAAAGTCATGGTGAAGGAGTCTAGCATGTTCATAGTGATCGTGCATGAGGAGTTGTTTGGTTATTTTTGTACAATTCACTATTAGTAAGAGCATATACATATTTATGGTTGGGTTGAATAGCCATTTTGAACTGTCCAAAAATGTTTAGCAGTGCATTGTTCTTCACTGGAATTCCCAACATCTAATGTTGTCCATTACTTTGATGACAGTAACATTCTAACTTTAGTTTTCCATTGCATTAATCACAAGAGACTTGTTAAAATTAGCTAACACTAATAAGGCTAACTGGAGTTGAGGCATTACAGTTTAGGTATCAGTGCCTAGGTTTTGGAGTCACTGTGAGCTATAGGGTGATCAATTGTTGTGTTAAATTTATTAAATGATATTTTCAACTATGAACTTATAAATGTGAGTGCATAATGAGCATGGTTAGTAAATATTTGTTTTGTCTTCATCCATTGATGTTAAGTTCTGCAATCTAGTTGGGTAGCCATATCAATACTACTTCCCAAAGAGGCCATTTGCAAACTCATAAATGATTCATCTAGTATCAAATTACTACTAATCTTCCATATAGGGAAGTATACTTTGATAAAATACATG
This sequence comes from Carnegiea gigantea, assembly GCA_029747015.1. NCBI lineage: Eukaryota > Viridiplantae > Streptophyta > Magnoliopsida > Caryophyllales > Cactaceae > Carnegiea > Carnegiea gigantea. Next base: position 574,887 of record JAKOGI010000353.1, on the reverse strand, counting down.
GTAATGTTGAACTAATCAGAGGAGAAGTTGTTATCAAATAAACATACACAAGGGCATATGACATACCTATAGTTGATTTTCAAATGCCATGTAAATCAATGAATTATCTAACATCGATCGGATGGATTATAGTCTGCTACTTGATATCTTAAGGGTCACTTATGAAAAGATAAAGGATATCGTGAGTATTGTCATTAACTAATTTTAGAGTAATGTAAACTTGCGTTAGCTATCATAAGCTAGGTGTATGCCTAAATCACTACATATAAGCATGTTCTAAAACTATGTATGTAATAAAAAGGCAGAGCACCATTGGATGTGAGTTTTGAATAAATGTTATGACATTGGGCCATTAACTAAGGTCATACAAGAGATATGTCCTAGCTAAGGTATCGATAAGTGCGGTGAGTCTCTAGAAGCTTTTGAACATGTGAAAGCAAAAGTTTTAAAAAAAAAAAAAGTGTGTAGAGATATGAGATTATGCATTGTATTTGAGGATGTGATGTACTTATTATGAGGTTGAAATAAACCCTAACACCACATGAAAATTTCTAAAGGGTGGACATCAATGGCAAGATGCTCGTTAGGAAATTTTTCAAGGGGAAAAATAGTACATCATTTGCTATCCATTTTTGTGGACTAGGTGATATGTTCTTCTCGAGATGAGATTTGCTGCTTTAATGATGGGGGAAAAAATTATTTGGTTGATAAAGATATGATTTTGTAGTGCATGAAATAATGAGATAGCTAGTCATTAGGATTAATAAAGATTAGAAAAAAAAGAGAAAATAGACAAAGAGACAGAGAAGAAACAAGGGAGATAATAAATGAGAGCATAACCTCATATTATTGCGGCTATAGGAACATGGTCATATTAGGTGGAATATGAATCACAAGGACAAATTTGGAAATAAAAGGGGGTACTTAGATGGTGGAATCTTCAAAATAGTAAGAGAAGTCATTAATACCTTTGAGCATATTCACTCACCGGAAGCACCAAGTCACTCAAGTGGAACCTAAGGGGAAACACTCGAAGAAATGCCACATATATACGTATATTCTTTACTTTTGTATACCATACTCCAAGGAATTCTAAAGGTCATAATTTATATTCTAAGTGATGAGGGGACATGATCTATGGATATGATCGGGAGTACTAAATAAGGTATAGAGAAGTATAGTAGATGTATAATTCTTTTATTGCTTTAACATTGGATTTTTGATCTCATTGCCCTGTAACTCATTGAGGAATCAACAATATAAGTTAGGTGTCGCATAGAGTATGTGTATCTATAACTAATGACTTCAAAAGGCTAGATTGTCCTATTTAAGAAGGTATTACCACAGCTCAACCCTAGATGTAGACATCAGGGTCATAGACCAGGTATGAGATGGGAAGTTCTGATGTAAGGATTGGAAACTTAGGTAACTTTCTTTTGAGCATATCAAACTCATACAATTGTAGCTATATAAATCCTTGCGTCAAGTAAAAGAGCATATAATAAACTTTGGATGACTGACGTGAGGCTTTCCGTATAAAGCACGTACCATTGCGCATTGTGTAGTCCTTCATCAAGAACCCTTGGTTTTCTTTCCCAATTGCAACTAGGTTCTAGCCGTGCCCAAACGCTGTTCTAACATAATCTAACCTATAATCCCTATTAGAGTTCTATCAACATATTATTGGAAAATAGCCTATTTATGTTAACAATACCGTACTGAATATCTTTTCAACATTTTAATTGCTCCATGACATTAATCTTCCTCTGGAATCATGACCATTAAGTTGAAATGTTGTGCTTTTACTTTGCTTAATCATCTTTGCTCAGGTTATTTCTAGTAATAATTCTTTCATTATTAATTATTGCCCATCTTGCGTATAATAAACCTTGATTTTCATTACTCCCTTTTGCTAGCATCCTTGAATACATTATATCTACTGAAGATTATTCTTTTTTGTCCTGGAGAATTTTAAATTAAAGAAGTTGGCAAATAAAGTTTTTTTCTTTTTGTAATACTTTGATCACCTTCCTTAATCCTTTTCAGAGTTGCCAACCATATGCTCATGAGCACTGCTTGAGTTTCTCTACCAACCCTTTGAATGTAAGACTAGCTTGTTTTTTCACATCATACGTCACTTCCCTCTCTGGTGCTCTTACAACTAACCCGTTCAACTTTGTAACCATGTTCTTTTATTTTTCTCTTTTGATACTCGTGAATAAAGTAAGAATAAATCATGACTTTTTCTTCTTGTAAGCACCCAAGCCCACATATAGATTCTTTCCTAACTAATGAAATATACCTTTGTAAAAGTCTCGTTTGCATATTTGCACTCCTTCCTATCTTTGAATTTCATCCTAACATGATTAAAAAAAAATGGCATTGTCATCACTCCGATTCATACCAACTCACTGTCGTTAGAATGCTACAACCCTAGGGGCACCTAAAAAGAGAAATCATATGTAGATGAGTAGACATGTAGTCTAATCTTGGGTTCAATACATTGTACGTAATATTATTTGCAAATAGCGATAGCCAACCTGCCCCTAAATATTTGATCACCACTTAAATCGTATATTCTTACTCTTTGTCTGGCTCCCAAATTAATATCAAATATTCTTTTTCTTGTGTAACTAATATTTGCAATCAATTGATTCTTATAGTCCTCCATTCTCAAATTGTCTACATTTATAGTTATTTTCATTTTACTTGCCTCATAGTGTTATTTTCCTTACCCATTATTTCATAATCTGCTATATGCTATTATAATTGAAATCTTACATCATAAATATTCTCATTACTTTTATGTGATTGACTTATTGTTTCTATGGTCAACTTGATTTGTTTATTCATGCCATCTCTTCACTATTGTATGTTTTCTTAATCCAGAATATTCGCTAAAAAGGTCTTCATTGACATCCACACCCTATCAGTTAGAGTTGCCTTTTTGAATTGATGCTCTTTCTTCTAATATCTCTCATATTCGTTTGATTTTTCTTACCTCTAAAATTTGCCTCTTTCCAATGTTATTTGATTTTGCCTTTTCATTTCCAACTTCTAGAGTGTTGTGGATCCTTAAGAGTACTCGTATCTTCTATCTGGCATGGTCAACTATGTCTTTGAATCTTATTGCTTACTATGTAATGCATTCCTATTTGACCTTAATTGGTTGCAGACCTTCTGACACTTTTGATTTTCATCATCTCCTTCTCCATTACGCTAAAAGCATGCTCATACATACAGCATGTAGCCCGTTTATTCATAGTAATAACACCATACAACTTGTTGAATTAAGAATGCAATTTAGCATTCACTATGGGGGTGAATGTTTTATTGTTGTATTTCCACCATTCTTCATACCTGATTTCATTCTCATAAATGATCTTAATCTTTCACTATTCAATCTTGTTGCTTTACTTAAACTTGCTTCATGTGAGCAAAGGCATAATCATGCAAATTTGTTTCCAATAAGTCCACGATGTTCTATGCTCTAGTCAATCAATCATACTTATCATATTGATTTTTTGCTTGAGGTTTACACTTTTCAAACTTAGTTGCTATAATTTTGTTTGTAATTCAATTGGTAAATACGAATGTAACCCTAACACTTTTCTCTTTTGAGATGGTTCCAAGACCTTCCTTCAAACCTTCCTTTGGTGTTATCTATGAGCCATCTGTTAAACATCATGAATATTCTGCCGTTTATAATATCAACACTACATTGATGATTTTGACATTTGACCACACTGTTAGTGTAAGGATTATATGAACATTCTACCCTTTATCTCTTGCATGGCTCAAATAACCCTAATTCATTTTCATTTATATGGTGGTTTGAAAAGCCTGATTAGGTGACGAAAACTCTTATTAAAAGTAGCATTAAATAAGTGAATAATTTTGTCTTCCTATGTTGGATACTCTAATATTTTCTGTCTTCATAAACAACACAATTTGACCTGTAATTCAGCTTTCTTAACTATCCATCGTGTTTGAGATGGTATGCAATGTTCATTTGTCATTGACGTAGCTCAAGAGATGTCGACTATCTTTTAGTTTCTCTCAGGATCCATATTAGCAAATCGTGAATCTTGTGGCCTTTTATTTTTGAATTCTTAATACACTCATAGTTATTCTCATTCTAGCCATCTCTATCAATCATTTCTAATGTCACTATTTATTTCTTTTGTGGCTAGCAACTCACTTAGTTATTATTTTCATCATTCTTATCCTTTGACGTATTCATCTCTAAGATCAAATTTAGATCCAGCAAACCTTTGACCAATCTAATGAAGAAGGTTATACAAATAAGCAAGTTGGAGACTTGGAGTTGTACGACAGGGTACAAGATATCCCTTCACTGTTAACTTAGAAGTTACAATAGACTAAAGTCACATGATGACATCAAATCTTAGGGAATTTTGATAATTTGGTCCTCGGTGCACACGTAATACAATTAAGAATGCAAATAATGACCTTTTTAATAAGAGCAGAATGTCAAAACATGCCTAGTTATGTTGGAGTGAGTTAGATAAAGCAATAATTACTATGTTGGAGTCAATCTAAGCTATCATTAAATTGGTAACGAAGATACAAGAGTGAGTTAAGGCCACCCCAAAGCCAACAAAAGAGCTATGCCAATAAAAGATGCGACGAATTAGAATTCCAAGCGAGAGGTAAAGTAATCCGTAAAATATTGCCTATTGAGGCTGTTAGGAGGATCTATGTCAGAGGAAAACCAAGCCTTAGGTGCACGGGGCCCTATTAAACTATCGAGAAGTTATACCCAATAGCACATATTCTAGCTTATTCAGTCGAGCTCGAGCATGTGCATATTGTTTTTCATATTTCGCTCATGTCCATATTGTTTTTCACATTTCGCTGCTTAAACAACATGTATCAAGCCCAAATCAAGACATCGTGACCGAGCCTATGGAGGTTACTGAAAATTCAGTTTATGAGGGATGTTCATACAAATACTAGATTGTAGAGTTAAATAACTCCATAATAAAAGCGTCCCTCTAGTTAAAATTTTGTGGGTTAACCATGCCTTATCAAAAGGCACCTAGAAAGCCAAAGAGGAAATGAAGGACAAATATCCGTACTTAAGTATAGGTAAAATCAAGCACGTCTTTATAAAATTTGTAAGTTTCAAGGATAAAACTTATTTTAAGAGGGGAAGACAATAACGACTTAAACCTAATCCAGGTCAATTATTTCAGTTAATTCCAATTTAACAGAATTGAGTATCGCATTTCGATTCAACATATGAAATATTGATGTAGCTGTAGGCTTAAATGACATAATGGCCTCGAAAGAAGATTTAGTCATGTTTCATATAAAATCGTCGATAACCTATGAACAACAAAAACTAGCACATCTATAAATATGAGTAAAAGTTATAATACTTCATGGAAGATATTATTTTCATAATTTGCCTACCTATATTATGAAAATAAAACAATAATATGAATAAATGAAATAAAATAAATGTAAAAGAACATATTAATCAATATAGGAGAAGCTTATATTTTTCTTCTAAATAACAATGAAGATACTAAAAATAGCTAAAATATTAGACCCAAATATTTACAAGTTATAAGACGAAAGTATTATTAGGGGGGAAAAAGGGAAAAAAGAGGACAAAAATGAAAAGAAATATCTAGACTTTGGGAGGTGGATCGAAATTAATCTAGTAAGTTACCCCCCAATTCCCAGCTCATGCACACCTCTACCACCCTCTTCTTCTTCTTTACGTAGCCCCTACCCTTATTTGCTCACAATGCTAGCCCCCCTCCCCCACCCTTGCTTTGCCCAGCCACTGCATCAGCATCGCTGTCCGACTGTTGTAGCCACCAGCACTGGCCACCAACTCCTCCCACTTCTCATGCCTTGTTTCACAGGTGGTTGGAAGGTCAATTGTAACCTCTTCCTCACTTGTTCCCACCCTTTCTGTTTTTTAATTTGATTAGTTAGTATGTTTTTCTAGCTTGGATGTATGTTAAATTGTATGAATTTAGAATTACTATGATGATTTTGAGGGTGAAATGGTAAGGAGTTGTGGGTAGCCATGAAGGAACGAAGGCTGTGGTTGGGTTGTAAATTGAGTCTTTATATAATTTGATTTGATTAAATTTTGGGTAGTTTTTGGAGTGTTACAAATGCAATTAAAGGTTGTGTGTGGGTATTGGATGCTTGACATAGAAGGATTGAGTTAGAGTTGTGGTTAAAGATAGGAAGAAGGAGAAAAATGGAATTTTGGGGAGTTTTAAAATAAATTTACTTAACATAAAATTTGGAGTTAATTTGGACGATTAAACTGTGCTATGGTGAAATTTAAGTGGAATTAGTGCTTAAAGGCAAAGGTGGAGCTTAAAGGCATTTTGTAGTCTAATAAAAATACTGAAACTAATAAGTTAAGAGTAGTGTTAATGATAAAGCTAAGTGTCAATACTACGCAGGGATATATAATTAAAAGTTGCATTATGGTGAAATGAGTTAAAAATGACCTAATCATTTGTAGCCCCAAACAAGCAAATGTTAGTTAAAGTTCACCCAAATTTGAAACATTAATACCATTTCAAAATTAATTCCAAGAGCGTGTATATGACATTAACAATAAACCAAACCTATAAATTGGTTTTACTTTTCCTAACTCCTTTTTTTGTTAGTAAATCACTAATTTCTAAAGGCTGGATATTGAGATAAAATAATAATGCGAGTAGCAATAATAGTAGTAGTAGAAGCAGTGGTAATAGTAGTTAGGGGGTGGTGGTGGTAGTAGTAGCACTAGTAGTAATAATAATAATATAACAACACCTTCCAGAGTAGGTGTAACAACCCGACCCTAACCCATATTTATTTATTTAAATCATATGTATTTATTTAATTAATCATGTTTATTCATTTAATTTATCATGTTTATGGATTTAATCACTCATGGTTATTTGTTTAACCAAATCATGTTCATTAATTCTATTAACCTCAATTTATATATTTACCAAATTACCTTATGTCATTTAAATTTGTCGCTTTCATTTATCATATTTACTCATCCCGATTAAGGGATATTTCATTTGGGTCCCATTTGCAATTCAAGCTTCATTGATTGTTAATTCAAGTTTTATTGATTAATTAAATATCGGGTGAATCGATAGTAGGCCTCGATAATTATGGTTTGAGAAATTATTATTATCATTATCATTATTATTATTATTGTTGTTATTATTGTTGTTATTATTATTTTTATTATTATTTTGATAACATTACAAAAATTTAATTTTGAGTTACGCAAAAAAGTTATCGTTACGAAGCGTTTTATTCCCGAACCCAACTTATTTCGACCCAACTTGAAGCCCAACAAGTTTGCATTCTTTAACCTAACTAAATACCAGGATTTAAGGCTAACCATGGTTAACAAAAGCTTTGCTGAGGATAAAATTTCAGCCACAAGTTAGATTAGTCAAAACCAACACAAATCAACCCAAAAAAACTCCATTTTCTCTCTCCTCTCTCTCTCCCCCTCACAGCAGCAGCCCAGCCACTATTTGGCCTGTTTCGGGCCACTTTTCCTACCAGCTCAAGTGTTTTCCGACTTTCCTCAACATCCTAATACCTCTAGCTACCATCCTCCATCATCAAAACCATTAAACATCATCTCCACCTCTACTTATTTGCAATCAAAGTGAGTAAACCCTAATCTTGATCTTGTTGATTTTGATTTTTTATTTTAGTTTTGATTCTTGTTTTGATGCTTGTGATCATTGATCATGATATTTTGATAAGAAATAAGAGTTATTTTGGTGTTGATCATGGCGAAATTGAGCTTGATTCATGCTAGGGTTTAGGGATGATCATGTTCATGCAAGCTTAAGTTAAAACCATATTTATGGATTGATTTGTATTTGATTTTGTAATCTTTAGTTTTATTGATGTTTACGATGATGTTTTTGGTGATTTAGAATGATTTCAAGTGAGGATTTATGTGAAAAAGGAAGAGAAAACTAAAACAGTGAAGCTAAAAATTTTAACAAAATAGGGCCGAGTTCACAATTAAACTGGTACTGATTGGCCCATTGAAAAATTATAATTTTTAGTGGGTAGATAGTTCAGTGTATTAGCTTTCAAATGGATTTTGAATTACCTTAATCCGAGGTTTGTGGAAAACGTTATGATCATTTTACCGAAATTGCACAGAATGGACTAAAAACTGATATACTTGTATTTTAACCCCATTTTGGGAATCCTATTGTGGGAATCATATTTTGTCTTGTACATGAAAGTTTTTAGGACTTTTTAATCTTTTCATATTGGGGTTTTAGGTCTCTATTTGAGGTCTAGAATGAAAGTTATGAATTTTTAAAGTGAACTGACCTACTTTGATACAAATTGGGCTGTTATTGCAATTTCTATGCAACGTATACTTGGAGGAAAATTCTGACAATTTTACTGTAGATTGTCCATATTATTTTCAAATTTCCTGTAAGATTTCATAAATTTTGGGTTGAGTGTTTTGAGCTTGGTGATTTTCAGAAGCTTTTTGAGTAATTATATAAAGAGCAAGAACAACGATTAAGTGAGATTGATCATACACTCATTTTGTATATTTTGGGCCAAGTAAGGTCATTTAAGGGGGAAATGAATATCCATGGACTTTTATGGAGATTTTAGCTCGATTAATGAGAAAGAAGAGGACAAGTATACAATTTGGGAGCTTGTTTATGAGTTTTGAACCATTTATGGATTTTAAGAAGAAAATATCCCATTTAGTGAGCTTAATAGCTTCTATTGAGTTCAATGATTCATTTGGGGTGGAATTCTATATCTAATAGATTTATGAATGAAATATGAGAAGTGGGGAGAGTTGTGACTTAGAAACCATATTTCTCAAACCAAGTTATTGCAGTTTATGCTATTTTGAACCAAGATATATCCCTCTTAGCCTCAAACTTCTATTACTTACTCAATTCAGAATATGTCAAATGTATTTATCAAGCAAATCAAGTGTACTCGCTATTATCTTGAACCAAATTATATATCAGCAAGCCTTAAAACCGTATCAGCAACCTATTTCAGAAATGGCCACAACCACTCTCTCAATTGTCACCATCAAGGCCTTTTTTTTGGTAATCTCATTTATCTCATTGTGAACTATTTTACTTTCATTTACTTTGTATCAAATGTAATTGCTTTCATCAATTTAGTTTTGAAATTATATTGAAATACCCAAGTTATGTATACCATTTAATTACTTAATTTCTATTACACATACTTTTACTTACTCAATTATGTGAGTAAAGATTATTTACTGACTACACATACTTACAATGACATTTGTAAAACATAGTTGAGGCCTAGTTATCATTCCCCGTTATGCATAAGTGTTATCAAGTTAGAACATATTTTTCAAGTCAGATGACATTTATGAAACAATTGACTTTTATCAAGTCAGATGATAGTTTTAAAGGCTCAAGGTACGTTCATTACCTGTGTCTTCAGAAAGCAGAACATGTTTATTAAGTTACAACTCTTAATGAGTTTATCAATGAATCAGTTCATACAGTGATTTGCCATTTAACTTGTAACCCCGTCGGTTATCATCTATAGGGCGTCAGCCCATCATTTACCCACGTGACTTCAGGCCAACTCTTAATCGGATTAACAGGTGTACACCTATGTATAGATTATATTATTGTAAGGGGTTCATATCCAGATAATAATGAGCAATTCAGTTTCATATTACTTTTATTTTCATTGTTATTGTGAACTAAATGAGTTGTAAAAGCGGGTACCCATCAACAGTATTTCTATGCTCATTTTACAATACAGGAATGCATGTACTAAGTTTTTGTTCATATTTTCGAATTGTTTTCATATTTTCCATTTTAGGTGATGAAGTATCACATGTTTCTCCATTTAGCAAGTCCTTTTGGAACTCGTCAGATGCTCACAGTGGATTCAGCATAGCATGAATGCTGGGATCGACCTCAGGGCCAAGTTGGGTATTTACTTGTGTAGTGTGGAGTGTACATTAGCATGTGGTATAATTAAGCCGATTGTATTGATGATTGAACTATTATGAACTTTGGTCTTGAAGTATTTCAATTTAATAGATATTGTGATTTGAACTTGATTTGCAAGATTAAATGATTTTAGTGAGCCTTGTCCTTATCAGGACGGCAGTAGCGCCTTCTATCATTAAGTTTTCTGCTGCAGTTTTTCATAAATCATGTCATTAGTATTTTGGGGGCATTACAGATTTGGTATCAGAGTAAAGGTTTTAAGGGCCACTGTAAGCTATCCAGTGTTTATGAGTTAGCTATCAAGGTGTGTATGAGTTATGTTGGACCAGTTAAATAAGCTATTGACTATAAATTCATATGTTTGGGCATATATAGGGAAACCATTTTCATTTGGGTGACTCAATTATTTGGTAATATCCTGAGATTTAAGCATTAGCAAAGTGGAGTATGGAACCATTTGGATCACCTGTTAGTAAGGCATGCTCTCATTTATCTGGGAGTTGTATTGTATATTTTATTTCTTTTATTTGTTTAAATTTTTATAATCGTGCACTCCGGTTGTGAGACTCGTTGAGTTATGAACTCCGGTGTGTGGCCGTTGAGCTATTGAAGTGCTTATCTCCATTTCAGGTATCTATTGTAGGCTTTAAGCCTGGGTTTTAGTTAGTTTCTAGGCGGAACTCTGTCCATTTTACCCCAAGATTTGATACTCTTATTGAGGTGTGTTAATATACTTGATTTTTGGTACAGTAATGGTTAAAACCCAATGTGGGGATGCCATTTACAACTTCTTAAGTGATTTATACAGTGTCAAATTAGATGTAAACCTCTAGATGAGAAAATTCCTTGTGGGGTAATATCTTTGAGGTAAACCAGTATGAGATGAGCACTACAATGCATGCTTATGCATGGTGATAACAATTAGTAGCTTATGGTGTGCTATTTGGCATTATATATGTGGTACAAGTAAGATTAAGCTGCCATGTATAGGAATTATCTGGTCTTGACACTAAGACCTTACATCAGTAATGCTCCTATTACTTCCTGTCATCGACTTATTTCTGCCCTAGTTACCTTGAATTATTCAGAGACATTATTTCTTTGCTGCTAACACTCTCTTGAGTTGTAATAGAGTGTTTTATGGAAAACTTCATGTGTCGTCTGTAGGGAGTTCTTTAAACACATCTGAGCAACCTTTCCTATAGGCGATTCAAACACTAACAATCACAGTCGTTTAATTCTCTATTTCCATAATGGAGCCTATAATGACCCCCGGTGTGCATTACTGTGTGATTTGCAGTTCTTCCTAAGCATATTTGACTCATTCTACTTGCAGCTCAGTCATCACTATATTCATATTTCTACTGTCACCTACTTGAACTCCTTGCTTCTATTTGGGCATTATTCATTTATTGCTTGCAAAGCTTTTGGTTGCTTCAGATCCAGTCATTGAGTGCCCTTTTAGCAATTAAATGTATCCATATTGTTCGTATTTTTATAGCACCATAATGTCATATTGGCATACTACTCCATGGTCTTGACTGCATGTCGTTACTCAAGTTATTTTGGTAATCCTTTCTTTACTAGTATAGCCTATCTTGTTATAAATAACGATTTGTGCTATTTCCATCTGCCAGCAGTTTTGAAGTTTATATGCCTACCCAAAACTTCTATTCACTACAAAATGTGTTATTGAGGGATGTCATCATGTTCAGTCATAAGACTGACTCCTTTATCTTGACGTATTGTCCTTTCAAATGCTAGATAAATAAAATTTTCCTTCTAGTAGTGTTGACTCTAATCTTCGTCATTTTACTCACATACGGATACCATATGACCTTTCAAAAGCCGCTTTGATAATCTGTTACATTTCTTCACCTTCATTACTTAATACTCCCTCTTAATTTTATAACATCGTTCATTTACTTTACTATCATGACCATCATGAATAAACTGCATGTCTTATATATGTAGGACATTTGTACGCCCTACCTCTTTCATTATGAATCTTCGTCCTTTCATTCATTCGGCTTACATACATGTCCTTTATAACCAATAAAGAAATATCTTTGCAAGAGTTCATGTTGTGGTTACATCTCTTTATATTTTATATTACCCCCTATCATTTCAATTTACTGAGACGAGTAGGCAGTTGAATGTTTATCTTTTATACACATGCCTCTAGTAGTATTGCTGGAACCATATTCACTGGACATTCAATCCAGTTTGATTGGTAGATCTGGTATCATTATGGGGGTAAACTGACTGTGTACTTACAAGACTAAGATGATTGGTAAGGATCTTAAGGTTAGCTTGAGAGATGAGGATTGGCTAAACGTGCATTTCTATGAGCCGAGGGAAGAAAAGCCCTATTTATCCCCCCAATTACATTGTGCAAACAAGTGAATTATCATGTCAGTAATGCATTGAATATTAGTGATTTGTCAACCACACTCGATATATCCATATCCATATTTACAGTTGGTGGATTTAGAGATGTTTTATTTGAGGACTTTCAGGACTGTTTTCCCACAAGAAACATTGATTTTCAGATCAATCTAGTTCAAGGTGCTCAATCCGTTTTCAATACCCCTATCATATGACCCCCAACAGAGTTCAAAGAATTAAAGATTCAGTGGATGAGTTGTAAAGGATTTATTTGACCAAGTGCGTCCTCATGGGGAACCTTAGGTTTATACGAAGAAGAAAGACAGAATCTTATGATTATGTACTGTGTATAGAGGGTTGCACAAGATCACTATCAAAATAAGTGCCCTATACCTTAAACAAATGATTTATGGGATTAACGGCCAGCAACAGAAGTCTTTTCCAAGAATGATTTGGGGTTTGAATATCACACCTAAACTACGCAACCACAGTTTATCTTTTGCAAGAATGCCTTTTTATAGTAATTCTTAAAATTGTTCGCTTGTCTCATCTTCAAAACTTGATACTATCAAATATTATTTAATCTTCCTTGCATTTCAACCCGATATTTCTTATTAGCATGATCTTCTATGTCTTTGCAAACCCATTGTTAAATGTACAATACATTTTTCGTTCAACCTTATATGATTGTTAACATTGCCGTGCTCTCAACCTTCACCATCTCTATTTCATGATCTTGAGTTGTAGTTTATTTCGTTGAGAGATGATTCCCTCATCTACCTTACATCTCATTTATTCATAATAATACGCTCGTATAACTTGTTCTGAATTCATAATGTAACTCAACTCTCATTGATGTGGGTGATTGCGATTGTCATAATCCCCTTACTCTCCTTATTTTGAACTTCAACTCCCACACATATATCCTACATGCTCATAAGTAAGCTCTAGCTTTTCTGTTGAATCTTACTACTGGACTTGAATTGGTTTCATATGAGCAAAGGCACGTTTCTAATGTCACTTGTTCAATCTATTTACTTGTCCATTGGTACTTTGCCTGTTCAATCTATTGATCTATCCATTGCATTTTACCGGTTCAATCTATTGATCTATTGATGGCACCTGTAATTCTCACACCTATATCTTATATCCTCATAAGTAAACTTCAATAATCCTTATTTAATCTTATTGCCATACTTGACTTGGCTCCATATGAGGAAATGCATGTTTTCACTGCAGCCTATTCAATCCATTTATCTATTCATTAGACCTTGCTTGTTTAAGCTATTTATTTATCCATTGTACCTTGTTTATCCAATCTATTTATCTATTTATTGTATTTTGTTTAGTCACTCCCTCGATTGCATTTATCCTGTCAATGGTATCTAAAAAGTTACCCTGTTGGAACTCCTTTGCTGACCATCTTGTTTTTTTTTTTAAATCATCAGCTAAACTCAAAGGTAACTGAGCCATCTATCTTCTTGGATCACTATGTATTAGATCCTTCATAATCAATATTTATAAACCACGATTCTTGTGGTATTATATTTCAGAATTCATGACACACTTATGTTTATCTTTATTCTAACCCCCCATGCTAATTCCTCCGTTATAAATCTTTTCCAGTCTCATTATTCATTTCTTTTGTATGTAATGATTCGTTTGGCTAAGAATTTCATCACTTTCTTCCCTAACTATGGTCATTTCATTGCCCATTATCGACTGGGAGTAGATCCTTGAGTAGTCTGATGAAGGGAGATCATGTAGGGCATTAGAAATATCAGATGAGGAGATTTTAACAAGGGCATAACCTTAAGCACTGTCGAATTATATTGAAGTGAGCTAGAAGAAACATTGAGTACAAGGTCAGAGCTAACCCAAGTAAGCATTAAGAGGGGAAATTCAAGTATATGTTGAGGTGATACAAGGCTGACAAAAGAGTTATGCTGGCAAAACAAGGAAATAACCAAAATCTCAGATGGGTTATAAAGTATTTCAAACGGCTTTTCTAGTCAAGATAGTAAGAAACCGTCTATCCAAGGACAATTAGGGACTAGTTACATGGGGCCTTATATTTCATAGAAAGGTTAAATCCTGTACCTTGTTGACTGTACCTAGCAGTTGAACTTGAACACGTATATAACGTGTTTTATAGCTCGAAATAGTATCAGAGTACTTATCAGGGTCTATATAACAGTTTTCAATAGTAGACAAGGTGATGAACCAGTGGTGAGCACCTCCTCACTAGTAACAAGGTTCTTTTCTGTCGAAGAGAATATCAATTCTAAATCATAGTAATTGAGTTCATTGTGGCTATTGTATGAGAAGTATCCAGACCTACTACTGAAACTTGGGATTAAGCAGTTATACAATACGTAGACACCCTTAGTCAGAGTACATTGGACAAATTATACCTCTTCAGAGGGAAGCAATAGGAATCAATGACCCATGTGTTTTTAAACGGCATTGCATACATTTGGCAAGTATCATAAGTTTCGAGGACGAAACTTTTTAAGAGGGGAAGGCTGTAATAACCTGATCCTAACCCATATTTATTTATTTAAATCATATGTAATCATACGTATTTATTTAATTAATCATGTTTATTCATTTAATTTATCATGTTTATCGATTTAATCAATCATGATTATTTGTTTAACCAAATCATGTTCATTAATTCAATTACCCTCAATTTATATATTTACCAAATTACCTTATGTCATTTAAATTTGTCGCTTTCATTTATCGTATTTACTCATCCCAATTAGAGGATATTTCATTTGGGTCCTATTTACAATTCAAGTTTCATTAATTATTAATTCAAGTTTTGTTGATTAATTAAATATTGAGCGAATTGATAGTAGGCCTCGATAATTATGGTTTGAGAAATTATTATTATTATCATTATCATTATTATTATTACTGTTATTATTGTCATTATTGTTATTGTTATTATTATTTTGATAACATTACAAAAATTTAATTTTGAGTTACGCAAAAACGTTATCATTACAAAACGTTTTATTCCCGAACCCAACTTATTTCGACCCAACTCGAAGCCCAACAGGTTTGCATTCTTTAACCTAACTAATTACCAGGATTTAAGGCTAACCATGGTTAACAAAAGCTTTGTTGAGGATAAAATTTCAGGCACAAGTTAGATTAGTCAAAACCAACACAAATCAACCCAAAAAAACTCCATTTTCTCTCTCCTCTCTCTCTCTCCCCCTCACAGTAGCAGCCCAGCCACTATTTGGCCTATTTCCGGCCACTTTTCCTACCAGTTCAAGTGTTTTCCGACTTCTCTCAATATCCTAGTACCTCTAGCTACCATCCTCCATCATCAAAACCATTAAACCTCATCTCCACCTCTACTTATTTGTAATCAAAGTGAGTAAACCCTAATCTTGATCTTATTGATTTTGATTTTTTATTTTAGTTTTGATTCTTGTTTTGATGCTTGTGATCATTGATCATGATATTTTGATAAGAAATAAGAGTTATTTTGGTGTTGATCATGGCGAAGTTGAGCTTGATTCATGCTAGGGTTTAGGGATGATCATGTTCATGCAAGCTTAAGTTAAAACCATATTTATAGATTGATTTGTATTTGATTTTGTAATCTTTACCTTTATTGATGTTTATGATGATGTTTTTGGTGATTTGGAATGGTTTCAAGTGAGGATTTATGTGAAAAAGGAAGAGAAAATTAAAACAGTGAGGCTGAAAATTTCAGCAAAATAGGGCAGAATTCACGATTAAACTGATAATGATTGGCCCATTGAAAAATCATGATTTTTGGTGGGTAGATAGTGCAGTGCGTTAGTTTTCACATGGCTTTTGAATCGCCTTAATCCAAGGTCTATGGAAAACGTTATGATCGCTTTATCGAAACTGCACATAATGGACTTGAAACTGACACACTTGTATTTTAGCTCCATTTTGGGAACCCTATTGTGGAATCATATTTTTTGTTGTAAATGAAAGTTTTTTCGGGACTTCTTTTCATATTGGGGTTTTAGGTCTCCATTTGAGGTATAGAATGAAAGTTCTGAATTTTTGAAGTAAACTGACCTGCTTTGATACAAATTGGGCTGTTATTACAATTTCTATGCAGCGTATACTTGGAGAAAAATTCTGAAAATTGTACCGTAGATTGTCCATATTATTTTTGAATTTCTTATAAGATTTCATGAATTTTGGTTGAGTATTTTGAGCTTGGTGATGTTCAGAAGCTTTTTGAGTAATGTGTAAAGAGCAAGAATAAAGATTAAGTGAGATTGATCATGCACTCATTTTGTGTATTTTGGGCCAAGTAAGGTCATTTAAGGAAGAAATGAATATTCATGGACTTTCATAGAGCTTTTAGCTTGATCAATGAGAAAGAAGAAGACAAGTATATAATTTGGGAGCTTGTTTATGAGCTTTGAATCATTTATAGATTTTACAAAGAAAATACCCCATTTAGTGAGCTTAATAGCTTCTATTGAGTTCAATGATTCATTTGGTGTGGACTTCTATATCTAATAGATTTATGAATGAAATATGAGAAGTGGGAAGAGTTGTGACTCAGAAACCATATTTCTCAAACCAAGTTATTGCAGTTTGTGCTATTTTGAACCAAGATATATCCCTCTTGGCCTCAAACTTCTATTACTTACTCAATTTAGAATGTATCAAATGTATTTATCAAGTCAATCTAGTGTACTCACTATTATCTTGAACCAAGTTATATATCAGCAAGCCTTAAAACCATATCAGCAACCTATTTCAGAAAATGCCACAACCACTCTCTCAATTGTCGCCATCGAGGCCTTTTTCTTGGTCTCATTTATCTCATTGTGAACTATTTTACTTTCATTTACTTTATATCAAATATAATTGCTTTCATCAATTCAGTTTTAAAGTTATATTAAAATACCCAAGTTATATATACCATTTAATTACTCAATTTCTGTTACACATACTTTTACTTACTCAATTATGTGAGTAAAGATTATTTACTGACTATACATACTTACAATGATATTTGTAAAATAGAGTTGAGGCCTAGTTCTCGTTCCCTATTATGCATAAGTGTTATCAAGTCAGAATATATTTTTCAAGTCAGATGACATTTATGAAACAACTGACTTTTATCAAGTCAGATGACATTTTTAAAGGCTCAAGGCACGTCCATTGCCTGTATCTTCAGAAAGCAGAACATGTTTATAAAGTTACAACTCTTAATGAGTTTATCAATGAATCAGTTTATACAGTGATTTGCCATTTAACTTGCGACCCCATCAGTTATCATCTATAGGGCGTCAGCCCATCATTTACCCGCGTGATTTCAGGCCAACTCTTGATCGGATTGGTAGGTATACACCTATGTATAAATCATATCATTGCAAGGGGTTTACATCCAGATAATAATGAGCAATTCAGTTTCATATTACTTTCAATTTCATTCTCATTGCGAACTAAATGAGTTGCAAAAGCGGGTACCCATCAACAGTATTTCTATGCTCATTTTACAATACAGGAATGCTTGTACTAAGTTTTTGCTTATATTTTCGAATTGTTTTCATATTTTCCATTTTAGGTGATGAAGTATCACATGTTTCTCCATTTAGCAAGTCCTTTTGGAACTCGTCAGATGCTCACAGTGGCTTCAGCATAGCATAAATGCTGGGATCGACCTCAGGGCCAAGTTGGATATTTACTTGTGTAGTGTGGAGTACGAGTTAGCATATGGTACGATTAAGCCGATTGTATTGAAGATTGAACTATTATGGACTCTGGTCTTGAAGTGTTTCAGTTTAATAAATATTGTGATTTGAACTTGATTTGCAAGATTAAGTAGTTTTAGTGAGCCTTGTTCTTATCAGGACGGCGATGGCGCCTTCTATCATTAAGTCTTCCGCTGCAGTTTTCCGTAAATCATGTTATTAGCATTTTGGGGGCGTTACAGCAGCTCTCGCTTTCATAGGGTCTGGGGAGATCCAGATATAGGCAGCCTTACCTCTACCGGTATTCCTGCCCGTAAAGAGACTGAATCCAAGAAACCCATAAAATAAGATCTTGAGAAAACATTTTATGGAAGAGTAATAATAATAATAATAATAATAATAATAATAATAATAATAATAATAATAATAATAATAATAATGGTAGTAAAAGGAGATTATTATGATCAAATTAATAATGAATGAGAAAATAAAACTCGTTATATGTTCAGCTGAATATTGAAGGTTAAGTCGGTAATTAAAAATAAATACAAGAAAAGTTTTGAATTTTTACCAAGAGTGTAATAACAACGATCATTTAAACCTTACTTACAATGAAAGATCAATTTGAAACAAAAGTAAGGACACTTTTGTTGTTATTAAGCTGTCGACAAATACTGTACAAGAGAGAGGGAGAGATTTCTAATTCACATATGTTTATTACTTGTACCTTTGGAAAATTCATGTATTTCTTATAAATATCAAATCTCATAATATATAATTATTTAATAAATATGTTTCGAGCATTGCTTTGTCACATAATAAATGAACCCATCAATTATCAACTATCAGGACTTATACCCTTTAATTTCACCTGCATGGCTTTAGCGCATGCTTTTCGATCGGCTTGGAAAGTGTGCATCTTACTTAATAATCGCATTGTCCACCTATGTGCTCATCGATTAGGGTTTCACTTTCAGATAATAACGCACTGATTTTAAGATAAATTCCCTATTCCTATCATTTTGAATTAACATGAATTCAAGGGTGGGCCCCCATAAAAAATTGTTTTTGATATTTACAGTATAGGGGTAGACGTATTGAATTTCAGCTCACATTCCGAAAATTTTGTGTTTCAGGTTTTTTAGCTAATATTTGAAATTTACCCTCAACTAACTTGAAGTGTTGCCCTAAGGTCATGGTGAAGAAGCCTCACTTGCATAATGATTTGATGAGTCATTTTTTGTACAATTCATAATTAGTAAAAGCATATAAACATTTATGGTTGGGTTGAATAGCCATTTTGAATTGTTTAAGAACATTCGGCAGCATTTTTCTTCACTGAAGTTCCCAACATCTAGCCTTGTCCATTATTTGGACAACAATAACGTTTTGACTTCAATTTTCCACTATGTTAATCTCTAGGAAATTGTTAATATTAATTAAAAGTAATAAGGTAATTAAAATTGAGGTGTTAGAGTTGTAGCATCAGAGCCTAGGTTTTAGGGTCACTTGACCTAGTGGATGGTCAACCGTTGTGTTGAAGTTAATAAATAAGATGTTCAACTATGAACTTAGAAACATGAGTGCATACTGAGGATGGTTAGTAAATATTTACCTTGTCTTCATCCACTGGCATTAAGGTCAACGATATAGTTGGGTAACCCTATGAACACTATTTTTCAAAAAGGCCATTTGCAAACTCATAGGCAATTATTGTGGTGTCAAGTTACTACTAGTCTTCCATACTAGGGATGTATACTTTAATAAACTACATGGTAATGTTGAACCAATCGGAGTAGAAATTATCATCGAATAAATATACACAAGGGCCCACAACACACCTATAGTTGATTTTCAAATGTCATCTAGCTCAATAAATTATCTAACATCAGTCAGATGGGTTATGGTATGCTACTTGATATGTAAGGGGTCACTTATGAAAAGATAAGGGACGCTGTGAGTATTTTCATTAACTAATTTTAGGCTAATGTAAAGTTGTGTAGGTTATCATAAGCTAAGTATATATCTAAATCACTACATCATATGCATGATCTGAAACTATGTATGTAATAAGAAGGTAGAGGACCATTGGATGTGAGTTTTGAGTAAATATTATGAGTTAAGGCCATTAGCCAGGTCATACGAAGAGATATGTCCTAATTGAGGTATCAATAAGAGTGCATAGTCTCTGGAAGGTCTCAAACATGTCGAAACAAAATGAAAAAAATTGTGTAGAGATTTGACATTGTGTGTTGTATTTTAGAATGTGACATACTTACTGTGAGGTTGAAATAGACCTTAATTGCACATGCAAATTACTAAAGGGTGGACTTGAATGGCAAGATGCTTGTTAGGAAGGTTTTCAAGGGGAAAAAATCACATCATCTCTTATCAATTTTTGTGGGCTAGATGATATGTTCTTGTCAAGATGAGAATTTTTTTTTGTCCTTTTGGTCATCTATCTATTCCTCTCCCCTCGAACACTTATGTGTAAACAACCACTCGTATTAATAGAACCTCGTAACTGTCACTTGCTTTTTTTTCTTTGTACTATTTCAACTCTTATTTTTGGAATCAATGGCCATATTTAAAATTTTAACTTATATTCAATGTTAAACTAAAGACTTTTGCAAGCCAAAAAATACCCAAAACTAATCTTATTTGAGCAACATGATGTATCCGAGTAAAATTGAACCTAATCTCTTTAGGTTGTACAAGCTTTAAGCTAAGGCTAAACTAAATTGCATCAGCTTAAATCAACTCAATTACACCCCCAATTATGACAAATGTACTCATATATAATTCTACTCAAAAAAAAAAAGACACATGCATACATAGGGATGATAGTAAAACCCATACCTATTTCAAAGCTACAAACCACGACACATTTAAAATCTAAATGGGTGATAAAAATGAGATTTAAATGGATATGGATGGGTAATGAAAAAATGGGTATGGGCACAGGTATAAGCTTCACTCACCTCCAACACACTTCGATTTCACGAACTTCACTTGCTCGCTCCCCCCTCTCTCTATATGTCTCTAAGACTCCCACATCCTCATCAATTATGAGAGACCAGACATAGCTAAGCAAGCTCAAAGCCTAAATCTTTCACAAGCTCATTAATCCAATATATTCATCAAAATCAGCCTACATAGGAGTCCTACCATCAAGATCTTTGGCCTCCTCTCCAAATTGCTCGCCCTCCAACTCAATAGTCCAACTCAATAATGGAATCGTCCTCCACTGCCTCCCACCCTATTTTTATTCTACTCACCATTCTCCTCCTCTGCTTATCAACACCTTTGCGTCCCCTATAACTCTTCCTGTCATCTAGGAGCATCACAAAATTTATACTTCTCAAATTATAGCAAGCAACCATTGCAACAGGCATCTATTTTTGTGACACTTTAACCAAGTTTCTTCACAAGCTTCTTAGCCTCAAAGAAATTAGAAGGAATGAAGTTGTTAGCAGGGCATGCCTCTTTCATAAGTTAAGTTACTCATCAAAACAACTTTGAAACATATTATAATTAGATTTCATACTCGTCATTCTAAGAGTAAGAGACAACTTAGTGTGATTATTACATCCAGGCCATAATGGTCATTTGGCTACATTAAGCTTTTCATAAGACTATTGGGCACTCGGATTGGGAGTCTCACACTCATCTTCTTGATGTGATCTTATAATATCATCGACCATGGCTTGAAATCTATCAACCACACTATAGTCATTATGATCTACATGTATGCTAGAAGAACTATGATGCATGTTCACTCCACCATTTAGGTCAACCTCCCCATGTGAAGTGCAATACCAATAAGCATGCATGAAATCCCCCTCTTATAAAGATGAACTTTGACATCATATGGTGTTAGATGCTTTTTTTTCTTCCACTTAGAACTAGGGCACCTATAGTTATCCTCTCTCATATATACTGGTAGAAGCCTTGTAAAAACATCAAATTCTTCTATCCCTCTAGTAAACTTATGTGTGCACCCTCTACAATGCAAAATAAGCCTATTAGTAATCCACCTACGATGTGGAGGAATTTTCATGTCCTATGTATAATTAAATAGATAGTCTATTAACATCAAATTTTAATAGGCATGTAATCCACATTGCACACTATGAGAATAGATGATTGCAACACATAGTTTGATTT
This sequence comes from Carnegiea gigantea, assembly GCA_029747015.1. NCBI lineage: Eukaryota > Viridiplantae > Streptophyta > Magnoliopsida > Caryophyllales > Cactaceae > Carnegiea > Carnegiea gigantea. Next base: position 552,602 of record JAKOGI010000353.1, on the reverse strand, counting down.
TCACAAAAGTGACGAAACACAATTTAAGCCATCATACTAGACCTTCAATCAATTTTCCCACATGACATAACTAATCACAATCAAGAGTTCAATTATGTTGACATTTTGTAAAAATGAACAATATTAAGACTACTTTTCCTCACTAACTATAGCCAAATATAAAGTGAAAAAATTGCTCACCATAAACTTAGAAACCACCACCAAAAGAAGAAATGTTAATTATTATTGTCAGATTGATGAATAACGAATAAATCACCTTGCAATTGCTAATGTTAAACTTGTAAGAAGAAAATAAAACTTAAAAAAAGCATGATATCAGACATATTAGTGCTCAGTCATGTATACACCATGTAAAAAATTTATGCTCAGTTTAAGCTTGAGCTAGACTATGTACAAATTAAATGTAACTAAAATTCAGTGAAATAGACAAGTTAAAACCAATAACATTCTAGCTTCATCTTTTAAAATTACTAGAGAGTACAAGGGATAAAGAATCACTTGTAGCAGCAAAAAGAATAAGAGAAATTAGATATAACTTAGAGATGAAACATGGTATCAGACATATTGGTGCTCAGTCATGTATACACCATGTAAAAGAAAACTGAGGTGCTCAACCAAAGAAACCACAAAAGACCAGACAACATCTCTGCTTAACTCCTATGTGTAACAATCCCTAATCAATCATCTAAAAAATTTTGCATAAGAAGATAAAACTAGGGTTTTGTGACCTTAAGCGGTAAGAAAGGATTTGCATGGATGAGAACACAGAAGTTCGCACAAAAGGGAATCATCTCGGGGTAGTTGACCTAACCTTTATTTCAATTCCACTCTCTTTCTATTATCTTATTATTACTTTTCAACAGGGAAAAGGAATGCAGAGAAAGAACCTCTTAGAACCAAAAGAAGATAGAATTTTATCAATTTTAAAAATAAAAAAGGGAAAAGCGGTAACAACCAAATGAAGTATAAATTAGTGATATGTAATATTGTAAAAGTGAAAAGTAGCAGAAAACATCTCAAGTATTAACAAGAGAAGTGAGCAGTACTAGCAGCGTGCACATGCTCAAACTGAGTGCTGCGCTTGTCATATGTGTAACAACAGTCCATCTATTAGGCCACATTCATAATGAAAGAACTTACAACAACAACCCACTCATAATCAAGCAATAACCAACTGTACAAATAACAACCACTTGTAATCAAACAAGCATTTGCAACAATAGCCATTAATCATCAAGAACCGAGCAATTAGATTCTGAATGGCTAGCAAAACTATCAAGCAGTGGAGTATGCTACTTTGATCATTGATGAATTGGACCAAAAAAGTATTGGATATTTGAGGCACTGCTGCATCATCACCTGATTAGGTGTTGATATCAATTTCATCATGATCCATTTATTCATGATCCCACAAAGGCCCCATGCAGTGACAATGTTGTGTACCGTTCATCCTATACACCAATAACTACAAATAAGATACATGCCCCAATACATTTATGCTGATGCATGCATTCCCTTTTTCCTCGTCCTACACTCACTCTCCACGTAGTTCTTAAGCCTATAGGGTTTAAAGTCTTATCTTGAATTACAGCATTCTCAAGTGAGCTTTAAGGTCTACAAACCTGAGCGCTGATACTACTTTATAACACCACAAATTAAAATTTCTAATTTCAATTAATTACTAATAGTTAATCTACATGGCAGCGTATTGCCTAACGGGGCGTTACCGTCATATTCCTTATTAGGAAATACAAGGTTGAGTATCACAAGAAAATCCACTAATGAACATTTCCTGCTAAGTCAACCACAAAATAAAGTCTAGCACACAAGTCTAAGTTAAATGTCCACTCTAAAATAGAAATTATTTCAGACACAACATGTGAATCCTATGAATAAACATCCTCGCTCTGAACGGATGTCTCATCCCCATGCTCATGATCATTACCTGAAAACAAAACATTTTAAAGAGTGAGACATGCTCAATAACAACCATCCCTAACAATCAAACATACTTAAATTCATTTCAAACAGTTTAGGGTAGGGGAAAATAGACCATTCGAATGATTCATAAAAGGGCACCCAACCATTCTCAACTTGCAACATAAGTTCAACTAAGTCTCACTCAGGTCAGTTTGCAAAATAAAAGGACGAGCGATCTTACTAGGTCTCGTGGCTTGCATTTGGTTTAAATGTAGCCCCTAATCCACACTAAGGCCTACTGTCAAATTGGACAGTTACCGATAACTTGGCCCATGTCCATCCACAAGGTGGCACGTAGCTGCTAACCATACATGCAATCACCTGGGGAAGGCTATAAGGCCTTCTTACAATCGGGAGTGAACCTATCTCGTCTCGCCTAATTCATTCATTTAATTCTTATAATTAAAAGTAGCTTTTGTGCTCAACTTGCATTTAGCCCATCCGGCCTAATACAATCTACAACCATTTAAAGGCGTATTCAAAACAAGACTTTAAAAAAATTCATTCAAGCCAGTTAAGATTTCATGCTAACTTCCAAAATAATCGTAACGTCACACCAATTTATTTACGAAGATCCCCCGAACATCAATTCAAATCAATACAAAAGCTAACCCACAAAGCACATTTTATATAGGGGTGTTCAGGGGAGTTAGGGCATGATTGTTACCTGATTAGAAGCGATGCCTAAGCTTGAGCTTGAGTTTATGCCTTGGGCCTATGCAAATTCCCGAAAATGGTCTTTGTTAGCCTTCATCCTTAGCCCAAAATGAATTATGGCCCATAAACTCTTTAAATCCACTTTTTATGCCCAATTAACAGGTCAAACTCCCAAAGTAATTTTTAATGCACTTTTGAAATCCTTATATCTTTATTTAGCCCTTACATGCACTGACTAAATTAGGACTAATTTTTATATCCAACTTCTAGAGGCTATAATTCCTGTTCTAGATATTGGATTTTAAAGATTAAGCCCATTCTAGAAAGGTCATTTCGTATACTACAACTTTCATTTTGGGGTAATTATCATATTCTACTCTTAACGAGTTTGAATTTAGCCAAGTTCTCAACCTGCCCTAGTATAGTCTAGATTTGCGCACTCATCATATTTCGACTATAACATTTTTATCTTAACTCAAATTTCCACGATTCAAAATTTTAGGTATAGGGAACTCCTATATTTATCAACCGTGTAAATTTTATGATTTTGCAAAAAGCCAATATTCATCAGGAATGTCTCACAATTACCCTACGTTATGGTTGCAGTTGGGGTGATAATCTCCCACGTTTTGATCTTAAATGCTATCATTTCTTACACAAATCTTTCATAATGCATTCATACTATGTTTTTCTCATACCCCCAATAATTCTAACCCTTTAGCCCAATGCAAGCCATAAAATGTATGGGGGTTAAAGATCGAACTTTACGTTGAAGGAGAGTTTGAAGGAAAAAGAAGAGACTTGGGGTGTTCTAATTCTTCAACCCAAGAAAGTTTAAATCTGAAAAATTAAGGCAGGCATAAAAACTCATATTTATGAATAAAAACATGAAGATTTATGAAGAAATTTAAAGAAAAAAGAATACTTGGCTAGGGTTTTCATAAACACTAGACATGCTCACCCAAAAGAAGGAGAGGGAAGGGTCGGCTACTCAGAGTCGGCGACGGTGGCGTTGGACTGCTACCGTCCAGTGGTTGCAGTGAGGGACGAGCGGGAGTGAGGTAGTGAGAGAGGGGGGGAAGAGAGAGAGAGAGAGAGAGAGAGAGAGATTAGGCATGATAGAGAGAGATTGGGCATGTGTAAGAGAGAGAGAGAGAGAGAGAGAGAGAGAGATTAGGAAGGTGTGTGCTGATTTAGGTTAGGGGAAGTACTCTCTAGGGTTAGGATTTAGTGGGAGAAGGAAGGAGGAAGAAAGAAAATATTTTTATCATTATTGTATTCTCTTGCTTCACACAGCTGGAGGGGGAAAAATTGACTGATTTCACTGATTCAAAAACTCATTGGCGCAAAAACATTTCTTTAAATTTTTCAAAATTTTTAGGTGCAAAGAATCGAAAAATAAATATTGTTTTAGCTTGGATTGACTAAACTAATACCTAAAAATACACCCTTAAATTAACCATAAAGTCTAATCACCTTGTTAGCTTAAGCCCTCTAAGTCGGTCCACTTCGAAAAAAATAAAAATGCATATTTATAATTTGAGAATTTTCGAAGTTTTACAGATGCATTGCGATTTTCTTAACATTGCCTAAGAAAGTCACCATCTGTATTCACTGCTCATTAGCCCCCTGATTACTTTGTTTAGGTCCTACACGCAAAAACTTACCATCTATTTGAATGGACAACATCATAGATGCAATACACTGCACCGTATTCAATTGAATGCACAACATTATGGCTGCTAGACACAACACTATGATTGCCTTAGCTACCAACTCATGATAGATTTTTGGATCAAACCTGGTAGGTTCCACTAAGGCTACTCGAGCTTCCTTCACAATTTTATATGATGAGAACTTCTTGAGATGCTTCTTCATATTGCTAATTTCATACCTTGAATCAACAATAAAAGTTCTACTCTCACAATGTTTACAAGTAGCTCACTTCATCCCATCCTCAGACTCCAATGCAAGGATTACAAGATAACCAAGTCATACTATACTTCTAGGTCCACCAACACCAATGATTATGGAACCATGCTGAGTGACATGAACTGTCTTTTAGTTGCACTTCCACAGGAATTGCATTGTCCTCATCAAATAGATGTTCAAAGCTTTCTCCATTTGTATCCATAGCTACCTACAAATAACAAATTTCAAGCTAAGCTAAACTATTTTTTAACCAACAGGTCCACTACTTCTAATAAAGATTAAAGACGAACAATACTCCCTAACTTAATTTTCACAATAAAAATTAGACTAAACAATAATTGATCTACTAGTTGGAACTAGTTTTTAAGCAACAATCCCTCTAAATCAAAACACAATCATCAATCCCCTAAATCCAAAAGAATGAATTTGCTATTATCCATTTATCCTCAGTAGTTTAACTTAGAATTACAAGGGCAAACAGAGACTTACTGGGAGGATTTAAGCAGCTCAGAATTCCTAGGATAGTCACCGGACTTCCGGTCATTGCTGACTCACTAATAACAGTGAACTACCTCTCTCAGCTTTGCCTGATTCTCACAATCAAAATTAGATTTTTCACTGATGGCAATTGCACTATTGAAAAGAAATCCCAATTCCTAACTCCAAAAGCTTTCCCCTTTTATGCCCTGAAAAAAAACTCCTTTTCTGTCGAATTTGATTGTCCCACAAATTCATGACCAAATCACCAAATTCACAATAATTGCACTATTGCAGAGAGCATATTCAAACCATAATTAACTAAAAGTCTCTTTTAAGGATGAAGAAAAGTATAACTCTATAATTTGATTAACTTGAACACATATAGTGACTTAATCCAAAACCATATGAACACATATAATAACTATAGAAAGGCAGAGGAAGATGACAACTTCATAATGCCTAATTTTAAAGAAGCAATGGGTAAAGGGCATAATTGACTTATGTTTAGCAAAGAAAATTGAAGAAGATTATCAATGTGTGACTTAAAATCTAGCAGCCCAAAACCTATTTAAAAAAAAAAAAAAAAGCAAAGAAAGAAAAGAGAGAGTTGAGGTTGTGTTTGGAGCAATATTGAACTCGATGGTTTTGTTGAGGATAAAGGCAGTTGTTAACTACAATATCTCCTAGGATTTGGACTGTCGTTACGTTTCTGACACGAAAATGAGTGGCAAAAAACGTGGTGGTGGCAGAGGCACGCAGAAGTCTCCGAAGGCTGTTTCGAGGTCTCACATGGCTGGTCTGTAGTTCGCCGTCGGTTGTCTTGCTCAATTCCTCAAGACTTGAAAGGTGCGCAGAGTGTGCCGGTGCGAATGCTTTGTTGTACCTCACCACGGTTCTTGAGTTTCTTGCCGCTAAGGGAGTGGTAGGTCTAAGAGGCAAGAGGGTGAGAGGATTAATGACTGAATGAGGATGAATGAAATTAGGGTTTCCACTTTGCTTACTTCACTTTGTTATTGCTTTTGAGTTTTGGGAAACTGGAGATGTAAGTACATGACGTGACACAATAATTTTTTACCTATTTTGGTTCCCTCCTTAAGGAATTAAGTAAGGGGGAATTTTAATTTTCAATAAAAAAAGAAGAGGGGAACAAAAAAGCTTAAATTTTAACACTTTGAAACTTTTTTCATGCAATTTGACAAATTATTTAAATAAGAGAAGAAAAGAAAATTAACAGATGTTAAATTTAAAAATTGTTTTATTATTTTAAAGTTTTGATTGCGTATCTTTTAATTTGCAATATATAGGAAATTATTAATTTGAGTCTATTCATTATGTTAAATTACTAGTTTATTAATTTTAGTCTATTCATTAAGCTAAAGTTCAAATATGTATAATGGACTTTACTCGACGATTAAGTTTCAGGTAATGCAAAATTGCTAATTAAATTTGACATGGATCGTAAATTTGTAACAACCCAAAACATAACAAAGGATAATGATAACTTAAATTAAGTAATAACTAATTGGTTATTAGTATTAAAGTATGAGTGATAACACATTATAAACTATGACAAGGATTATAGCATACCTCTTTGATATATTTATTGATGTCACTATTGCTAAAGCTTAAAACTAAGAAGTTAAATTTAGGTTATATCAATTTGAATCCATATAGATTAATCAATTTGGAACATATCAATTTTAAATTTGTATAAATTGGTTGGACTTATATTAAATTATGAGTCAAATTAAAATATAAGCCAAATGTGAGTCAATTTCACTTAGTCTTATATTTTGCAACTTCGTGTCTCTCAATCCATGTAAATACACTTGATTTGAATCATATTAGTTTGAATTTCTCTAAATCAATAGGTTTAATTTGAGATTCAGAGTTAAACAAAGGTGTGCATCAATTGAACTGATAGGTTAAATACAAGCCAATTTCACTTAGATTTATCTATTAGGACTTCCCGTTTCTCAATCTATGTAACTACATTCAATTTGGAACATATTAATTCGAATTTGTCTAATTTTAATTTGATTTTATTTTAAATTTAAAGTCAAATTTAGGTACAAATCGATTGAATTGGTTGGTTAAATTAAATAATAGTTAATTCACTTAGCCTTATACTTTCAAATATTATCTATTGCAACTTCCCTTTTGTAATATTTTTGAATAAGTTTGAGTTGGGTCAGAAGTCATGTATTGACTTATCGCATATCAATTTGAATTTTGCCTAAATCGATTAAGCAATGTACCTCTTCAAGTTTAGAGTAAGAATATAAGATATAAGTCCGAGTAAGTAAAAGATGAATTGTTAACTAAATTCGTGTTAATTTCACTTAGTCGCATTCGTCCAACTTTCCAGAACAAGTAAAATACAACTAAAATTAAAATTGATCAACACAAATATAAGTCGAGCCGAACTTAAACTAATCTGAACGCAAGTCAGATGACCCGTTTGCGAGGTGCAATCAAGTGCCATACGGCTTTGCTGTTCTCATTTGCTGGCTGCTGCTGAGTTGTCCCTTCCTGTAAAAGTAACTCCCAACCTCCACTTTGCATACAAATGGTAAGAAGAAAGAAACAGGAAATATACCCAGCTGGATAAGCAAATATCAAACAGAGAGAGAAATTTGGCTGACAAAAAGCAATTTCTCTTCTTTGCCCATAATGCAGGCAAGTTCAACTTCAAACAATCATTCTCCATATTGCTGAATCTTTCCTTTCTGGCCTTTCTGCCTGCTTAGAACTAATAATTTCTGTATCTTCCTCTCTATTTTTCCGTGTTTGTTCATCAGAGTAAGACAGTTAAGGTGGGCAATTTATCAGATCTAGCTACAGATAGAGAAATTTATGACTTTTTTTCCTTTTCTGGTGAAATAGAACACATTGAGATCCGCCGGTTTGTTACTTTTTCTTTCTTCTGGGTTGAGCTTAATTGCAGTTTTCTGTATTCGCATGACTTTGTTTTAGCTTTAAATTTCGGTTTTAATTAATGGGTTCTTGGTTTTTTTTCCCCCCTTTATTAATTTTTGGGTACAGTGAATCTGCAAAATCAAGGACAGCATTTGTTACATTTACAGAAGAAAGAGCGCTTGAAATTGCCTTGTTGCTTTCGGTAATTTCCTTTTAAGTACTCCAAGTTTGGTGACGCATTTATTCAATTTTTTTAATGCATTTAATTTGGGCTTTCTTTTGATTATTGTGTTAAGGGACCCTACATTATGCATTTTGTTTGATTCTGCGACGTAGAGCTCCTTGTTGGATTGACTCCAAATGGTGTGGGAAGTTCCATTTGAGGGCACCCATTGGTAAAAACCAGTGCCAAGTTCCACATGCCGTTTATTGTTTATCAACTTTGTGGCATCAAAATACGTTTCAGTTTAGTTATGTGTTGTTTGGGGGGAGATATCATAAATTGTTTCATATGTAACAAACTTGGATGAAGATAACAATGTGCACTTAATTTTCGATGCTTCAGAGGAGGAGGGATGATGGGGCAATATGTTTGATGTGTGTGTAAACTGCAATCCGAATTGTCTGAGTCCATTGCGAATTGCTGCTATTTATGTCAAGTGAGCGTTTATTAGTGGTGCAGGAGTCATGAATTGTCTGGCTATGATCAAAGATCATTTAAAAGTTCTCTGCGTAGACTGTGGAAAGGAAGAAAGCACTAGTTGGTTGGAGTAATATGGCTTCCAAGTCATGTCTTGGGGGCAACTAGTTGCGGAGAAACACTTTCATTTGTTCAAGGATGTTTTTACTGTAAAGTTCTTACGGTACAGGAGGGCGGGTTTTTCCCCCCTCCCCTTGGACAAATGCAGGAGCAAATCTTAGGGGGTCTGCCTTTTCAAGTTTTTACTTAATTGGATCAACTTCCAATGCTCTACATTCCTCTATCTCTCTCTCTCTCTCTCTCTCTCTGTCTGTCTGTCTGTCTGTCTCTCTCATGTCTAGTCCTGGCATGTAGTATTCTCTTCTTGATATTACTTTTCCTTTTACATAATGATCACAAGTTTTTTGAGCTAGCCCATCATAAGAGTGGGATTGTTTAAATATCGCTGTTTTTGTGGCTATATTGCTGATGGAGAATTTTTTTGGAGTGAACAGGAATTCCATGATTAACCTTACGATACATTTTGGATCACATGTGGTGCATGTTCTTTTCCTCAGACTTATTGATTTATGCTGATGGTTGGCCGAAAAGGTTTTCGCATGTTAGCCAAAAAAGATGTTATTGATATTGTAGTTGCCTGAAGCTCATTTACCCGGTGCACTGCTCAATTATCACTTCATCAAAGCTATCTGGCAGTAAAATATGCATTGAACTTTGCATGGAGCAATGGATTAGGGTGTACCATTTTGGAGTCTTAACTGTCTGCAAATGAATGATGGAAAGATCCTATGCCTGTTTCATCACTGTCATGTAAGAGGCCCTGTCATGAGCACAAAACTGGTTGGTTCCAGGATGATACTCAAACATATATATGGTACATGTAATGCTTTCGTCCAGGTTCCACGTGAAGCCTCACCACCACCAGAAAGGGGGTGGAGGCTTGATGGAACGCTGATGGTTGGGCTTTGAAACTGGCTGGGGGCTGGAAGGTAGCTCATACCTCCTGCACTAAGAACTGTCTGGAGAGGTGGATTGCACTCTGCTGATTGAGTCTATACTCTATCGCACCCTATTGCGGCGACCTTTTGTTTTAGGAACTCAAAAGAGCCAAATAGAGTTACAAGTAGACATTGAATTCCTAAAATGAAGCTCAGTATCCCATGAGACTGGACACAATTTTTTTTTTTAAAAAAAATTGCTTATGCATGAAGGAAACGAGGAGCAGGACATCCTAGTTTCTTAAGTTTCACAAAATGACCTTTCTTTGCATTCTGGAGTTTTATTTCTATTTTTAGTTTCAATAACCGTAATTGGGGTGCTGTTCTAGGATATTGGGAATTCTCACTCTTTTCCCAGTTAGTCCAAGTTCATAGTCTCTATTTTTGAGATAATGGGAACTTTTGCTTCTGCTTGTGATGTTGTTGACTTTGTGATTGGATGTATGTGGTACCTCTGTAAGGTGCTTCCTTTGCATCTAGTCAAATCTAAATATGCTGTACCACTGATGGGAACGCTGCATTTAGATGGTAATTGATGCATAAAAAAGTCCAATATAATGAAGAGCTAAATGCAAACTATGTAATCTGTCACTGCAGTGGGACAGTTAGCTTTGAATTTAGAAGCTCAAATGTACTGAAAATAACTCATGAGGATGTATTATGTAAATAATTTTTTGATTGTAGACTGGCTGTATTCGGTTCTACCGTCATATCACTTCTTCGTTCTCATGCTGCATAGTGTTATTGCTACTGACTGTTACCAACTTGTTTTTAAATAGCTGAGAGACTTTTATATAAACTATAATATCTGGGCTTCATAAGTTGATTTGCTTGATCTGTTCTGTTTATTTTACATCTCTTGTTAAGTGTCAGTTGTTATTTCTCTCTATCACTGCATCTCTAAAGGAGCATGATGGACAAGATTCCAATTCCTCCAATTCAAGCCTTCTGTAAACTTGATTCAATTCATCTCAAGATCTTACTTTGCAGGCCATATTATACTGGCAAGCCTTCTACAGTTGAATCAACCCTAAAGGAGTGATAGTTGTCCCTATCTGCAAATGTTAAATCCCGATATTATTCTGAATAAATCCTGTAAGACATGCAAATAAAAAATAACATTACCAAATTCATACCCACAGAGGCTTCCACCTAGGCATGGTATGGGGTGATCAGATATGGCAGCCTTAAACTTGAATTATAGAGGTGCTCGTTCAGTTTGAACATCGATTGGAAACGATTGACTGCCTACTATTTCATAGAAGAAAGTAGAGGACAATTTAGAGATGCATTTTGCTTATTCCACTGCAATCCAAGCTGAAGAAATCCACCAAAAGCACTGTTTTAAGCTGTCTAGATTGTTGATGTAATATTGCACAAATAAGTCAACATTACATTTGAATCCTGAAAGTACCAAACTGATTATGTTGCCTTTGAATTTCTCATTGCTGTACTTTTCACTTCTCTATGTCAAATTGTAGCCATTTGGCCTTATTATAGTTGTCTTTGTTTAACTACTGCTTGATCTCCATTGGCTTTCAAACCCAGTCTTGTCTGATATCTATTCACTATGCAGGGGGCAACTTTAGTGGACCGCATTGTGACTATAACACTTGCAGAAAATTATGTTGTAAATCCTCATACGGTAATTTCATTCAACTGATACTGAACCTGTGTGAGTCCTTTGGTTTCTATTCTTCATTGTTGATTGTTGTTTCTTCAGGAAGTAAGAGTTGTGGAGAATGCAGTCAGCAGAACTAATAGTGAAGAGACACCAACCAATGTTGAGGTAAGCATGATCCTGGGAAGGGTTGCTTGTCGTCCTTCTGATTAGCCTGCAGTCATATTATTGTCTGAAGCGGTATTCATATGCAGTTATCATTTGATACATTCATCTATGACCCTTGGCAATTGCCATGAGTTGGATGAATTTACAATGGCTATATTGTCGTCTGGTTGGATGCAAACTTATATTATCTTTAATTTTCTGTATATTCCTGAATCTGGGGAGATAGACTCAGCCTTTACAAAAGGTTCACTAAACTATACTGGCTTTTGTTGTGGAGTACTTTATTGAACCTAGGTTACTAAATTTAGATTAGCAATATTTACTGGATCCAGGGTCAAATTAAGTCCCCCCCCCCCCCCGGGCGACAGCTTCAACGAATGACCTCCAGGTCACACTACTATCACTTCCATTGGCCCCAAACATCACATCAACTGACCAACAGATTCTTATGTTGCTTGAAGTCCAGCAGTAAAGAATATCCACATGTCAGATTTGTATTCTTGGCTTCCTTCTGACATGCATAGTCAATTATTGATTAGTGTACATCATATCATAAACTTAAGTATGCCTTCCTCGGCTAAGTTGGGTGGTAGTCATACCTGTTGCTTCGTGCTCTTATTTTTGCAAACCATTTACATTGACAACCCTGTCCGTGCTCTGATATGGATAAATCTATTTTTTTAATGTTGTAGCAGGTTAAAGCTGGCGTGTCCAAGGGAAAAGTACATGTCAGTAAAGCTCAAGAAGTTGTTTCCAACATGATAGCTAGAGGCTCTGCCATTAGACAAGATGCTGTGAACAAGGCTAAAGCTTTTGATGAGAAGCATCAGTTGACGGCTAGTGCATCTGCCAAGGTCTTGTCATTTGACAAGAGAGTTGGGCTGACAGAGAAGCTCACTGTCGGAATTTCAGTGGTCAATGAGAAAGTGAAGTCTGTGGATCAAAGGCTTCATGTCTCAGACAAAACAATGGCGGCCATACTTGCTGCAGAGAGGAAATTAAATAATACCGGATCAGCTGTCAAGTCAAGCAGGTAACTTGGCTCTTCATTTTGCATCATTATCAATTCAGCTCTTTGTCATGGTTTTGGCCCACTCTGTCTACTTCTGCAAAATTTTTGGTCATTTTGTGTGGGAGCATATTGATGTGCAAAATATCAAATGATATCAATGACTTGCTCTGCTGAAGTTAAATTTGGTTCAACAGGTATGTTACTGCTGGAGCAGCATGGCTGAATGGTGCTTTTAGCAAAGTAGCAAAGGCTGGACATGTTGCTGGTACAAAAACTAGAGAAACGTTCCAAATGGCCGTTTCAAATCTTACTGCTAAGGTTGGTCCTCAGCCCTCAGGACATCTTCCATCTTCTATCATATAATCAAGCTTAGTGCTTTTAGTAATGTCAGCATCCATGATTGTGAAAGTGCATACATAAATTTAATGAGGTTCCCATAGTGATTAGTGATAGTTCTACATTTGCTTCTTTGGTTGTCATATAACTTAGACCTGGCCAGTGGATTATTCGGATTGGTTCTGTGTCAGGTAATCTCAGATCGTGTTGGGCCTACTTAGTCATGTTTGACTGTTTGAGTCAGATCAGGTTGATTGCATTGTTTTCAGATTAGGCTGCCATTTTTGGTGCACATAGTTTTGGGTCTGACCGAGTATATCTTGGGTTAGTGTGGAGTTGAGTCAGTTGTCTGGGCATTTTTAGGATGATTGATAATGTAGCATGGACAGAGATCATAACAGGGTACAGGTGGGTGTGGGTTGGGTCGGATCAATTCTGATGTGGGTTGGCTTGTGCAACCTTTTTGATCAGTCGATTTGAGGTTGTGTTATATGAATTACCGGTTGAAACCGAGTTGAAGAGTTCGAGTTAAGAGCTGGTTTTGGTTCGTTCTGCCTGATAATCATATATGGACTAGTTATTACTTTATATTTTCGTTAACCTGGATCCTGTTGCAGGATCCTATTGCTGCATAGCAATCATCATGGGCCAAATGGAAGTGTGTAGCCAAAATCGGGCTCATGACTCATGATGCTGCATGGTATGCCAACATCCCAATTGATCTCCTACCAAATTCAATTATAAGCAGAGATTTCCGGTGGTGGAAATTTGATGCTGGACGTATTCTCCAGGCATTGTGGTCGCATAGCTTAAGAATGTCTGGCCAAAGGTTTTTTGTCTCTTTAATTTCTTTCCTCCAGTAAAACTGCCGGAGTGAGCTGTCTGTAAGCGCGAACCTCAACTTCTGTTAACTGCCTGTCTGCCTGTAATTTCAGTTTAGTATCTGCAGCCAGTAATGCCTTCCTCAGCTGCTATTTGCCATGTGGGGTTGCTATTTGTTGATTTGTATCTTGACAATTCAAATTTGATTGGATGATTTTGGCCAGTTTGGACTGTGGCACATTATTTTCTTGTGCCTTTTGGCGTTGTTCAACCCCCCTCCCTCCTCTCCAAATTGCACAAAGTTTGAGTAGATGGATGTTTCTATCTTGGTTTATTGTCTGTTGAAACTTCTAACATAGAATCGTCTGAGCACATCGAGAGAGGGTAGATCGTCTTTTCTATTTGTTCCCTTAAGAATTTAGACAAGACAAAAGCCAAAGGAATTGCGTCTACTTGTCCCGATGAACGTCGTCCATTGTCATGCTTCCCTCATTCCTGTTTGAGGGTTAAAACAACATGACTTGTAGGTAAATGTTATTGTCGAACTTCAACTTTCAGAATATTGTCCTCTATGTCGAGATGGGTATATGATAAAAACAACATGTACGTGAGGAGGTTAAATAATATGGAGTAAATAATTTTCCTTTTTATAAAAACAATGCCAAAGGTAAGGGGGTTCAACAATAATTTTGAAAGTTGATGGTCAAAAATAGCATTTACCTCTTGTCAAAATGGATATATGATAATATTTCATTAGGAAACAATCATATATATATATTAAAAGTTGGATGGAATCAACATATGAGTGCCATGTGTCATGCCATTTAGGATGCCATATGTAATGCCATGTAGAATTAATTAACTACATAAATGTCCATTTATGATTTAACTAATGCAATGCTATATTTATTTTAAAAAATGACTTTTTGCCTATCTTATATATTTATTAATATACTATAATAAAATATTCATTGCATTAATAAATTCAAAAGGTGGCCCATAAAGTTTGCCTATAAAAATAGATGTTACAGATGTTAGAAAATTTTGACAAGAAAATAGTAGATAAATAATTATATTATGAAAACAAATGAATTTTAAGTGATTTAAAAGGTAAAAAATAAAAGACACCATAATAACTCAAAAAACAATAATTATGTTGTTATAAAATTATTATTACCTTTAAAATTGACACATTTTTATTACTTATTTATATTTAATTGAATTTAAAATAACAATTGCCCAAAATTCCTGCATGCACTTTTGACAAATCTTATGTAGTCATCAGTAAGAAGATAATATAATTTTTATTAAATTATAAATAAAAAAGTTGATCCATTTTATCTACTAAAACTTGCCCACAAAAAAAAAGACATTTCATATATTAGATAATTTTTAAATAGTAGTAAATAAATAATTATGATACATATATAAAAGGAATTTAAAATAATTTAATGCAAAAAGAAAAAGAAATAATGATAACTCAAAAAAATAATTATTTTATAATGCAATATCAATTCTTTATATTAAAGTGATCCAATGTCATATAGTTGTTACTATTTGGTAATAAAATTTATTCTCCAAAAATATAATCATTTAATAATAAAAAACTGAACAAATAAAATAAAAAAGTGAGTTCAAATTAAGAATGGAGAAGATGTTACAACAAAAAAGAATCTAGGAAAGTGTTTAACTTTTGATAATTAAATAATCTGACACATCGATTTATTTTTACTATTCGAAAATAAATTATCTATGATGTTATGAATACATTTAAAAAAGTTTGAATTATGTCTTTGCATCGCAAGGATATAAATAAATCATATATATATATTAAAAGTTGGATACAAATCATGTATGAATGACATGTGGCAAGCTAATGTGGCATAAAATAATGAATTGACAAGTTGTAATTGGTGGATATTAGTTGACTCATATTAATTAACATTAATGTTATTAACTAGGATTTATTAACCTTCAAAAGGAAAAAAAAAAAATAGGCTTCACTATATGTTGTCATATATGTTATTACTTTGCGAATGAAATTTAATTTTACAAAATCTAACTACATAGGTATTTGAATAGCTACAAAAGAGTAAAGCTAATTTAACACAATGCTACATTAAATTAAAAGAATTGACCACTTAATGAAACCACTTAATGAATAATTTATGCAATAATTAGTAGAATAGTAACATATTCTTAACTAAATCATATTGAAAAAAATATATAATGCATCAAATGACAAGATTATGATTTGCATATTAAAGGTTAAAACTTAACCTAATTAAATAAATAATTTTAATATTAAAAAAATGTAATTTTAAGTGATGTAATTAAAAACAAGAGAAAACCTATGTTTCTATGAACGATTACGATAGCATAATAGTTATTCTATCATATAAAATTTAACTTATTTTAATAAATCAATATATTTTAATTATTGTTTAATAACAAAATTAACTCAAGTCCTTGCATAGTTAGGGATATAATACTAGTAATTTTAAAAGTTGATGGTCAAAAATAGCATTTACCTCTTGTCAAAATGGATATATGATAATATTTCATTAGGAAAGGCTAATGAACACGGTAACATGACTGGAACACAACTTGAAATTACTGGAGGAATACAAACCCGACACGAGCTGAACTTATTTCAATGTGAGATTGGCATAAAGTGATCATTTAGTACGAAAATACATTATTTTCTATTTTTTAAGTAAATCTAAACTATGTTCAATATCAACACAAAGTTCATCCGATTATTGAATTGGTCGATTTGAATCATCCTAATTACTGGTTCTAAAGTTCATATGGTGGATCCCGACGCTGATGGCAAAGCCAATTCATGGCACTATCGATTGTCTTATTATCGATGTCAAGTAGTTCAATAGGCAGAGTTTTCGATGGTGATATTGAAGATGTGTATGCGCATTACCTGTACGTCAATTTTTATGCTGTCCCATGAACCCAATAAATAAATTAATAATTAAATAAAAGAGTGTTTTTGCCTTCTGGGGGTTGCAGCACCACAACAGAGAAGCTAGATGTAATTTTCTTTCTTTTTCTTGTGGTAATGAAAAGTAAGTAATACAGTCTAAGTATCCCTTCTTCTAAGGGTTATTTAAGACGTCATCATATAGAATAGAAAGTAAATTTCTATGAGGTACCGAATCGAGCAAGTTCATCTGCCGCATGACTGCCTTTTCGAAAAGTATGTGGTACATTGATTTAGCACAAGATAGAAATAAAGGGTTGTGTCTTGAATGACTACTTGGATTTTTCTACATCACCTAGATTTTCCTTTAAAGTGCTTGAATTAGTGTTCTGTTGCCACCCTCAATCTCAATGTAAGCATGTCTTGCTTCTATTGATGCTTTGACTTCATTCCCTATTGTCGTTGCTTCTGCTAGTAGAACCAATGCTGAATCTAAGTTGAAAGCTGCCACTTGTAGAAAGGTATTATCCCATCGGCGAATAATGTAGCCTCCCGCTACTATATGAGATGGTTTGGATCCATTAAAATTGAGTTTGATGAATCCGCTTGGTGGTTTCTTCCACGGTATCCAATGCAATAGTTTTTGCGCATTTAGGGGGTGCAAATGTTGGAAGGTTGAAAATTTTGTGCGAGTTTGTGTCTAATGCTCCATTCGGTGCATGTGTTTTTAGCTCGAAGTAAAGTGGAAATGAAATTTATGGATTCATTCCGGAAAAAACAACGCTATTTCTAGATTTCCAAAGATTACACCATAATCCCACAACTCTGTTCATCACACTCTTAGAGATAAAAATACGGAATTGTGACAAAAATTGAGGAATGTTGGTACATTAAAGTGTTGAAACATCAATAGATAACCATTTTGTGAAGAAAGGCAGCATTCCATACTTTTTTTGTTGGTTGACATTGGAAGAGAAAGGTGTGTTGTATCCTCAATTCCTCATTAGAAAGAGGACATAAAGGGTCTAAATTCATGCCCCTCTTAAGTAGGGTTCCTCTGCTCAGGAGGGAGTGATGGCAAAGTTGCTATGCAAAAACTGAGTTTTGGCATGATATTTAAGTTTCATATGGTTTCATGTCCATCTAAGCTCCAAGTATTGGGAAGGGACCATATTTACATCATGGGTTGCCCATTTGGCCATTTTAGTGGAAAATTCACCACTAACTGATAGATTCGAGCAAAAGAGAATTCATTATGGGAACCGCGAGTATAGGAGTGGCTATTATCATTTGTAAGCAAACATCATTAACTATTGATTGTAGTGAGACTTCCCAAGCCTTCGAAGGAGTAATGAACTTGGAAACCTTGATATTTGTATCAATTTCACAAGAATCAGCCTCGTTCATAAGATTGTAAAGACAATCATTCGCACACTAGTTATCCAAGCAAGAATTAATGCAATTTACAAGACCTAGTTTCAATCATACTCCATGTTGGAATTCCTCTCTATTTTTTAGAATTAATTTCGATGTCCAAGAGTCCATTTGCTTAGGCATACATCTTAAAAAATTTTCATCGACTAAATACTTCTTTTGCATTTAATCTACCCAGACCCCCGTGCCATTAGAGAGTTTCCATGTGGCTTTAACTTTAAAGGCTGTGTTGATTGCTTCTGTCTTGCATAGATCTAGGTCACCTGCAGATTTTGGTAAACATACTTCATCCCATACTATCATAGGGAGGCTTTTACTACTTTCTGGAACTTTTCAAAAGAAAGGCTAGTTTTTGAGGTAATTTAAAGCATTTCATGGTGTGAGCAGACAGTGCTTCAATATTAACCTCTATCAATTAGATACAACTTTTGTCTTCCAATTGTAGAGTTTTGCCAATGTCTTATTTAATGATTTAGCACCGAAATGATCGATGTTCTTTTTGACTCCCTTTTCAAATGAAAGCAGCGTATGTTTGTGACATTGCATTTTAAATCTACTTTTAGTGTCAAATGTTTGATACTTGTTTAGTTTAAAATTGTCGACAATTATGTAGAACAACTTAAAAAGGAATAATGGTATCGACTATTAGGAACATTGTTGTTAAAGGTGGTCCATTTGTTAGCATCAAATGACTAGAGCTGTAAATTTTGTGACAAAGGTTGGATGAAATTTTAGCCCAATTTTGTATATTTCATAAAACTTTGTCCTAAATGGTTGCATGTGTATATTTATAATTGGTTATATTTTAAATTTGAGTTTCGGTTAGTTTCCATGATAAATCTGTTTAAGTACTACAATGGTAATGGATAGTAGAACATTTCGAATTGGTTTCAATTTTAGACGTATCTTTTGTGATCAAACAAAGTTAATTTTATTAAACTTACATCAACATCCTTGCAACATTTATATATGAAAGAAAGCACTTTTTTTTTGTTTTTTTGGGGGGGGGGGGGTAGACGCAATTGGGCAAAATTCAAATACAACTGTGTACATTTTTAAATATTCTTTTGTCAACGAACCCCCTCAAGAAGAAAATTAAAAAAATACCCTTTCCAAGTTTCTCAGATAACAACGCATCGAAGCATGTGCGTGAAAACTTCATATAAAGTAATGCCAGTTAAATTTTCTTGACTTTTATGAGTTAAAGCACTATTTTTGAATGATTGCAGCCTCTTTCAATTGAAATGAAATCTGCAGTTGCAACTGCACATGAGTGTGTGAGAATATGCTGCGGCTTATACTATTGTTTAATTTATGGTGGAGTTTTTGACCATTTTTATGAATCTTTCATGTGGCACAAAGGCAATCCTGAAACTCCTCTTTTTTTTTTTCCTTTTTTTTTTGAATGACTTAGTTTTTCCTTTATGTAGCTGTTTATTAGAGATGCTTTGTTCCTTGTGACGTTCAGTAGGGCTAAAATTTGGGTCGATTTTAAAAATATTATTATTCCTTGTTCATGGTGTTATCTTTTGATATTTTATGGCTGCAGAGCAAAATGAATATGACTTTTATGGTTGTTGTATTCATTCATTAATTATTTTTTTAATCATTGATATCTTCAACATGAAGCAATGGAAACTATGTAGTTGAAAACACAAAGTCAACATAACTTATCAATGTATCCAAAACACCTCCCCCTATCGTCAGCATTATACATAAAATTAACATTCTCCTATAACTGGATCCAAGCATATTCCAAATTTTGATGATCCGTGTGATGCCATGAAGATCGCACGAGCATTGAAAATGATCGAACCCATTCTTTTCACCTTATCATAAGTACTTATCATCAACATTTAACACTGATGAGTACCAATTGATACTGATCAGCATTCGTCAACACTTAGTCACAATTTTCACTCACAAGTTCAGTTACAATCAACACTAATCAGCATTGCTCAGTGCTCATCAGTATTAATCAATGATAAGTTACTTATGATAAGTTAAAAAGAATAGATCTGAAATATTTAGCCTCTGAAGAGATCATAAAGTAGAAATATATATATACATGTATATATATATATATATATATATATATATATATATATATATATATATATATATATATATATATGTATGTATATGTGCGTGTGTGTGTGTGTGTGTGTATATATATATATATATATATATATATATATATATATATATATATATATATATGTACGTGTATATATATATATATATATATATATATATATATATATATATATATATATATATATATATATATATATATATATATATATATATATATATATATATATATATATATATATATATATATATATATATCTATCTATATATATATATATTAAAAGTTGGATACAAACAATGTATTAATGACATGTGGCATCTCATGTGGCACGAAATAATGATTGACAAATCGTAAGTGGTGGATGTAAGTTGAGACATGTTAATCAACATTAATGCTATTAATTAAAATTTATTATATGTTATTAATTTAATTATTTATTGCATGGTTTTACACTCCTAACTTTTTTCATTTTTGGAGTAAGTCCTCATATAGTTAACTTGCCATGCAATAATTGATTTTTTGGCATTTCAAATTGATTCATTTTATTTTTTTCAATATAAAAGAATAGAATTAGATAAGATAATCAAATTTTACCTAAATTTAAATTGTTACTAGTTTTTTCTTTTAGGTTAGATCTTGAGTCGTTGTGAATAAGTAAGAGCTTATTGCCGTATAACACTTTAATCACATAGGTTATGAATAGTATATAGAACGACATGTATAAAGGTTCATTTTGTTAGGTTAGTTGGTTATATGAATATTCATATATGGTTGAAAATTGAATTTATATAGCTTATGTAGAGTGATCTATAAGATTGTAATATAGTTTTTATATATGAACCTAATTTAAATTAAAATATAGTCCATTTAACTACTAAAGAATATCCGTCACAAGTTAATTAGATGTGTGATGTGTTCGAGAATCATAAAAAAAATGGTAAATGCTAATGATTAGCATGCAAAAATAAAAGTGATTTAGAGTGATTTTAAATGAAAGCAATAAGAAACAATAATTATGTTATTATATAATTGTTAATTTCTTAAAAAATAATATAATTTTTATTAATTATTTAGACTAATAATATTAAAACAAAAATTGACTAACGCCCTTGTATTGCAAGGATACACCCCTATTTAATATAGAAATTCATGAGATCCATTGATTAATGATTGATGATTCACATAAGTGCAACGTATGTAATCTGAGTTCTGAAGACATCCCAACCAAAAATGTTCTCTCTTATGTATGCCTTAGCAGTTCAGCTGTTTTGTACTCGTTTTTTTTTTACCTTTGACTTATTAGGGAACGAAAAACGATGTATGATACATGAGCTTGGACATAGAATTTTTCAATGTATTTGACTAAATGTGACAGATAGAGTTGGCACTCTTTTGATATTAAACTAATTAGCCCCAATAGACATATAAATAAATGGATGGGCCATTTCAGGTTTAGCTATTAACTAACTGTTCAGTTAAAGAATGCATATGCAATTTGATGGTGATGGACCTATGCTTATATAACGGGGTTTCGCGAGTCTTCAATGGATCAAAATTCTGAGAACTACAAAAAACATCGAGTGGAAAAGAGCCGTAAACGAAATGAAGTATGAAACAAGACCATGTTTTTATGTGACGTTTATACCATAGATTCGAATTTAGAGATCTTGTGACATGATTGATAGAGGTTTTTTTTAAAAAATAAAAAATAAAAGAAGAGACCATGAAATAAGAGCTGAACTTTAGAAAAATATAACAAATTGTCATATGTAGTAACCTAGTTCTATAGTTTCAGAAATACCATATAATTTGTATATTTTATACATGGATAAAGTTCATAAACAAGTACTGTGATTAGTTCCTTTATGCATGGGAGATGTTTCAATCACAGCCATATCATTATTGTTTTTACAAACTTTTTGAAACGCTAATGCTTTTGCTTTTTACCGTATAAAATCTTCCACTTCTACATAATTCTTTTTGCCATTCACTTCATCTGTTATAAAATTTGAAAATATTGCCATAATGATGTTGAATACTATCACTTCTCATTGTACATCGAATATGTCATATAAAAGAAGCGCTCCGTAAGTGACTTGAATAATATGATTTGAAAGCACAATTCTTTCAATTAAAATATATGTTATCTTTACCATTAAGTTAACAAGTAAACACAGTATTAAAAAAATGAATATGGCAACGCAGTCTAACAATTTTCCGAATTTGCCACTTTCAGGCTAATAAGATAATTTATTTTTCAAATGCCAATGAAATATAGCTTGTGTTAGCTTTGTTGAAGCTCACAATGTGTTTATTAATATCTTTTAATGAAAGACAAAAAGAGATGAATCAATTGGTATATTCTTCGTGTTATATTAGAATGATCTTAATATTTATATTGCTTACATATGTTATAATTCTAAGTGAATATTGGCATGCTAGTACATATTGCTTAATTGATTTGATATAAGTTGCCACAATATCTTGAGATGATTTAAAATTCAAATTTGAATATGTGATCTTTGTGATATTATATTTGGTGATTCGAATTTGATTATGGGATTATGATTCTATATTTATCAAATGTCAAGATTTGCCTAATTATGATAATATCTTTTGAACTTATATTTTGAAAGATTGTACTGCTAAAAATTAGCTTCTAGATAATCCTATTGATTAGATCTTCAGCTCAAAATAGGTAAGTAGGCGTTGAAAATCAAGGGGTAAATATTCAGTAAAGCTGCAGATTTCAAGGGCACTGAACTGTGTTTCAAGGCCTTGAACTAAGCTGAAAATTCGGATGGGCCTAATGGCTAGTTTCTAACGGCTCTTTCAAGGGTTCACTATAAATAATGGAGCTGATTGAAGGCTGAAAACACATAGAATAACAAGGAAAAAATATAACACAAGAGGAAAAGACAAGCGCTACGCTTACAAATCAAGAGGAGGAATTTGAGAAGAGTGTGAGCTTACATTGGCATATTTATTTTGTTCTTTACCAAAGAAGTATATCTTATAGTTGTTATTTTTCTTTATATTGGATTGGGTTGATTAGTTGGAGGGCTGATTACCCAAGTACGATTGGATAACAACGCGTACGTTTAGAAAACTAGAGTTGTAGGGCAAACTTGTAGGCTGTACAATTAGTGAATTGACCGATCTAATAAAAGAAAGAGGTTCAAAATCCTATCGGCAAGGGGCTCCTGTGGGTCGAGGACAAGGCGTGGATAAACCTCTATAAATTATATGTTTTGTCCACATTTACCTTTTTCGTGATTTATTTTTGATTAATTTGCACCATTGATCATCACCTTATTCACCCCCTTTAGGGTGACTTAACTAGCTAAATTGGGCCAACAATTGGTATCAGAGTAGGAGCTATTTTTTTAAGACTTCACCATCTTTAGCTAGATCTATGGCTAGTTTATTAAATGCTTCGATCAATTGTCCTCCAATATGTGATGGAACTAATTTTTTTCTTTGGAAGTGTAGGATGAAATCATTTATTAAATCCATCGATTTTGATTTTTGGGACGTCATTTTGAATGGTCCTTTTGTACCAAATTGGACAAGAGATGATGGAAGTATTGTTATTAAGTCAAAGAGTGAATACACTCAAGATGACTACGAGATGCTTAAGAAAAATTCTAGAGTTATATATATTTTGTAATGTGCTCTAAATAATGAAATATTTAACCATGTTTGCTATTATTATACAGCTAAATATCTTTAGAGAAAACTCACATTACGATATGAAGAAACAAGCCAAGAAAATTCCAATCTTTATATTATAAATGTAAAAATGTGTGAAGGGTTGAGAGGCCACCAAATAATTATTCGTGAATTGTGTTCATTCTCGCTTTTTATCGTCTTTTTTAAATTTAAATTTTAAAACTATCTATCTATCTACCTATTACTATATATAATGGAAATTATTTCATACCTATAATTTCCTGAGCAGTCCGCAACATTCGAACTTTAATCGAATCACAACCATTGAAATTATGATATTTTCAATCTGGGATGTTGATGAAAAATGTTATTTTATTTATAAAAAAGAAAAGAAAAGAAATGTGTGTAACCGCTCATGACTCCATTTTACTCATGCCACGTCTCTCCCCCCCTTCTCTCTCTCTCTCTCCAATCTCCACCAATTGTACGTCTTCCAATATCCCACTCTTCTCAGTTCCCATCATTTACTCTTCTTCCCTTTACCCCTATCCCCGAACCTTTTTCAAATTACAGTTCTGTCTGTATCTCTCCTCTAAATCTAGTCAGTTCTTCATCTCCAGAATTTTGATGTGGGTCCAATTCTCTGAAATAGCAAAAGCGGCGTTCTTGAAAGCAGGCAATGGTAGAGCTTATTGTTGATGGTAACAATCATTAATTGATGCAGGTAGTCAGTTCAGAGATCTATATCCTAAATTAATGTTAAACGGTGTCGCTATTTTCCAAAATCTTTGTTCCTCATAAATCTTTTGGTAATGAATGATGCTGTTGGTGCTTCTTGAGATGAATTTTCAAAGATTGAAATATATGTTTATGGTACTATTTTGTTTAGTTTGAATACAATTTCATATTAATATTGGTTTCCTTTTTCTAATTGTTAGCTTCCCTTCTTTGCATTCTGTTTTGTTTTTGTTTGTCCTTTCTCATATAAATCTGGGTTTTGCAAAAAATTAATGTACCATGATGTCTACATGAGGCAACCTACATAAGAAAAGTTTTCTAGATCTTGAATTACGTGTTCTTTTTTAAAGGTAACATAATTTATTTTTTGGTTGATCGTGGGTTTTGGTTTTTGATTGTGCATTTTCTATGTCTTTCTTCTTTACAGAGTATACTTCTATGATATGTTTGGTGGGCATTTTTACATAGGAATACCAAGATATTGTTGTTCATCCCAAGGTATGTTTTCTGTGTTTTTTTTCTCCTACTCCGTTTTACTTTCATAGGTACACATTGTATGTTGTCATATCAGTATTCAAATAGCAAAGGATCTCCTTTGCAAGTCATAATAGTTCTAATGACCTTTTTGATCTACTACCTCCAACCGTTAAATTTAGCCACCAATATCACCTCATTGCCGTTAATTTTTTAAGGTAAACGAGAATTTTGGATTAGTGTCTTTCATTAAGTGTTTGGTCATAAGGACCCCTCTCCCCTCTTAACATCTAATGCTCTAAGCAAGCAAAGACTAATCCATAACAAATTTGTGCCTTTAATATCATGCCAATGCGTCGACCTATGTCGACAAGAAGACTTCTTATTGTGTATTAGTTCAATGGACTCTATTCAGCTAGGACTTTCAGAATAACCTAACTTTTGAGTTTAATTCCTTTCTTTGAAATGGAGGAAAATAAGTTTGTTCTTTCTGAAATGTCCTATGCACTAATCTATCTATATATAAAAGAACAAAAGAGAGGACATTTTCATTTGTGTATGTAATATGGATTACTCAAGTGTGGCTAACTTTTCTTAAGTTTGCATGCTCAACATTTTATTTTTATTTTTTTTTTGGGAGGGAGGGTTGCTTTATGTAGTTGCAATACATTTAAACTGGTTTAGTTATTGTAAAGTTTTATATTCGTACGAGGTGCATTGTGGTTTGATTCTACTTGAATATATTGTTTAAAAGAAATCAATCTTTGGTTGCCATGATTAAGCTTTATTTCATTACCTCTGATTTGGTTCTTCTTAAGTTCGTCTTCTTAATATAATGGTTGAGCAAGTTTCAGCTGTTGGATTTTCTTTGCTAGGCTACATTATTAGTATGTTCTTCCCTGATCATTGTATGCTGAATTGATTTTTTTTTTTTCCCTTGAAACTTTGACGGTTGTCAGTTGAAGGATTATTTGCCCCCATTCCTATCTTTGTGGCAAATGATTTAGCTCTGCTAAGAAAAATCTATTGGAAGGATTCTTTGTCCCTCCTTTCTAGAGATATTAATTCCATTTTTTGTAACAGGAGATGTGGGATCAGTTCTTCCTAGTTTATGTAGTTCACCATCAGAGCCTTTACTTCCATTAAAATTGCTATGTCAATGGATGTTGCAAAAATTTCAATTCCATATCTAGCTATTGTGTGTTTTCCTTTAATGATGAACAACTTTTCATCTAACCTATCTCTTCTCATTCAGTATCCCTCTTAGTATGGTTTAGTTAATCTGTGAGTTGCTTCTATTGTGTTTCTCATATTGTAGTTAACTTTTGCATTATTACATTTGAGGTATGATTGTATTATTACATGATGGTCATTTGGGTGGGGGCTTCAACGATAAATGGGTTGGAACTTGGGGTCACAGGTGGGTGGAGATAGGAGAGAGAGTATAGCATATGTGGGTTACAAGTGCTAAGGGGAACATCGAAAAGGGAGTTGGTAAGGAGGAATACTAAATACAATTGCGGCTATTCCACATGGTGTTTAACACCTTAGTGGATGGCTTTTTTGGGTTTTTGGGTATCAAGCCTGCTGTAACTATTGTTATGGCTCATTGATCTTGCTCAGTGGGTGATGATATTCAAGTTGATTTTAAATCAAGTATGGCTAAAGGGTTTAGACTTCGGAGACTAGATGGTATTAATAAAAGATAATCAATATATTTGGTTACTCCTGATGGCACCATGGTTTGAAAAGGTCATAATGACATGTACTTATCCTGTTACCAAGGTCACTAACGGAAGGTTATAAGATCAATTCTCCTTCCTTATATTTCTGAGGATGAATTAAGATCAACTAAGAATCCTAGAATTTTTTTCCTTTTCCTTTCTTTTTTCTTCCCCCCCCCACAGTGAAGGCAGTGGCGTCTACAATTCATGCTGACGTATATGGGGTGGAGTTTCCTACTTTCTTATATTTCTGTAACCATCTTCTCACCACCATTGTAATGCCTATGGGACTTGCTACTCGAATATTTGTGTTCTCAGATAGTATACTTAAATTTTATTATTCAGATCGACTTTCACTTCTAGACTAATGACATTCCCTTATCATAAAGGGGGCTTAGAATCTGTATGGTCTACCTTGCTAGCTTTTTCTATGTTTAGTATTTGTCAGCCGTTACTTTTCACCATCTCTAAAAATTGGAAAAGCATTGCAAAAGATGATCTAACAAAGCATCATCCTTCTTTTTTGTTCAGGAACTTAAGGCTGCTCACATCATAAAGTAGAAGATTACTAATGGTACAAGCTTTTTGGGTATCGGGCTTTAATGCGTGGTTGATGATATTTTTGGGTTACTATTTACTACATTAACGGTCTTGCTATTGGGGAGTGACATAATTTCACTGGGTATGTATGGGCTTAGCAAAAGATAGCATGCTATTGTGGAGTGACATAATTTTGCTGGGTATGTATGCACTTAGCAAAAGATAGCATTTTTTAGTATCTTATTTCTCATTTGAATTGTGGAGGTTTTTACCTGTTACTCTATCATCAGTTCTTCATTATTTTCATTTATTTTCTTTTTGAAGTGCTATGTATAAGGAATCACAATCAAAGTTTCTATTTCCAAGGATTTCATCCAAGTCATCCTCCAACTCTATGTATTTCATACAGAGACTATAGTTTGACAATTGTTGGATATATTGGTTTAGGGAATTGTTTAGATGTAAGTTTCTCTTGAAGGAAAGTTTTTTACTAAAATGCACTGTGCAAAGCACCGGTCCAAACTAGTTCATAAAGAAGGGACAATATGCTTAGCAACTTGAGTGATGAAAAAGAGATTGCTCATTTTTGTCTAATAGCAAATGAAGAAGTTAAAGATTAGAATGCAAGTAATAGTGATGATGATACTTGCACAAGTGATGATGAAGAAGAAGATGAGGAAATGGAATATGACATTCCAGATGAGGTATATGACGCTCTTCATTATTATTCTAAACGTAAGTTAATAAAAGTCTTACTTTATTATATTAGACGTTAAGAAGGACACATTTCTAAGATTAAGGATTCGAAGAAAAGGAATTTTGAATTGTCGCAAGAAAATGTTGAATTTCTAAAATCAAATGATTTAGTGTCTAATGATTTAAAAAGTTTTCAAGAGAAAGTTGTCCTTCTTGAGAAAGAAAAAGATGAGCTCTGAGTGAAGTATGCTGATCTTGAAAAAATTATCTTAAAATTTTCAAAGGAAGAGAAGAATTTAAATAAAATTCTTGGCACACAAAAAGCGTCATTTAACAAAGAAGGAATCAGTTTTAATCTGGTCAATAAAAAGAAGTGCTATAAAAATTTCTTTGTTAAATCAACTTACTATAAAAGTAAGACTTCTATTACTTGCAATTATTGCTGTAAAAAAAAAAAAAAATTTCAACTCATTGTCCTATTAAAAGAAATGGTCCTAGTATAACACAAATTTGGGTACCAAAAGAAATAAGATCATCCATTGTGGTAAATAATTACGATTATAGAGCTGAATTTTCTAAATGTGTTTTAAAAAAGGTATAAGTTTGTTTTACATGGGCATTTTGCATCCGCACCAGAATAAAATATAAAATTGTAAAATTGGATGTCTGAGAAATGCAGGAGTACTTATGGAAATTGCTTTATGGTCTAAGGACATTGAAATAATAGGTAATCAGTTTAGTGCCCAGATTTTAAAGGCCTAAAATACAGTTCAAGACCTTGAACTGTAGGCAGAAACTGGAAATTCTTGGTGTGACTAAATCAAGGGCTTGAATTTCTATTTCAACAATGTGAATATTTGAATTCTTGCCAAATGGAAGGCGATGTTATCTTTGCGTGATTTACTTCCTATATGAGAAATTTTGATTTTCAAATGTTCAAATTTTAATTTGCTTAATTATCTTTGGAAGGTGAGCATGATTAATATTACATCATATCTTAAGCTATTATGTCATACGATTATCTTTATACATAAATGATACGTTGTCTATGATCTCAATATATTTGTCCATAATATTATACTCCCTAGCATTTACATAAATGATATTGCTTCTTTCTGTAACGGAGAATTATATTGCTTGAAGATCTTCCGATAATCTTGATTTATTCTTGAAGAGGGAGAATTGTTGTATAAATGCTCTTATATGTTGATCCATTGCAATGCTCATGAGAATATCAAGTTAATGCATACTTATTAGGATATATTGTTTGTCAAAATATTAGTGTTTAATCCCTTATAATTTTTTATGGCTGCCATAGATTGAAGGGGAGCATCTTTATATGTCATTGATTTGTTAAGGGGGAGCCATATCTGTTTGCCATAATTTTTTATATACTTCTATTTCCCTTGCTCCTTCTTATGCTGCCTTTTTTATAAAATACAAAAGGGGGAGAAGTATTTGTTAAGTTTTCACTGTGTGTCATTCAAAATTGTATTGATATGTTATTTTATTGAGTTTTTGTTTTTCATAAAAAAAGGGGAGATAAACTAGAGGGAGTAAATAGGGTGATGCTTTGATCATCACCCTATTCCTTAAGCATACAATATGTTTTATTAATATGTTTTGATGAAAGACAAAAATGAGTTAGTCTATTGGTATATTTATCATGTTATAATTGGATCCAACTTAATGTTTAAATGTGCTATATTTCTAAGTGGATATTGACATGCTAGTATTGCTTAATTGATTTTATATAAGGTGTCATAATATGTTTGAAACAATTTAGTGTTCAAATTTGAATGTGTGATCTTTACGATATTATATTTTGTGATTCAAATTTGATTTTTAGATTATGAGATAATATATGCCACATTATTAGGGATGTATGCTTAACAAGACTTTAATTTAACTTGATATTTTCTTAAAAGATCTTAGGCATCATGGATTGATTTTAAGCTTAACACTTAATTTGATAAGATTTTACAAAATCAGTCATTCAATCATTGGTGGCCAGAATTGCTAAAACTGCATGAACTTCAACGGCTTGAATTGCTTTTTGAGGCCTTGAAATCACTTGGAGATGCTATTTTCTGATTTGGTTGCAACAGCTACTTACCAAAAGTTCTATCATTCTTGGTTATAAATATTGAACCATCTTGAAGGTTGAGGTACAAGGGAAAACATAACACAAGAAGAAAGAAAGCTACACTTGCAAATCAAGAAGAAGTCGTCGAGAGAATTTGATACAACGAGCTTATATTGGTATATCTATTGTATTTATTTACTCCTTTTTATAAAGTGTATCATGTTATCTTTCTTTGTATTAGGTTCTATTGACTAGTCAAAGGGCCGACTACCCAAGTACGGTTGAGGAGCAATGCATACATTGGGACACCTAGAGTTGTAGAGCCAACTCATAGGTATTACGATTAGTGAATCGTGTGTAATCAGCCGAACTAATAAAAGAAAAAGGTTCAAAATCCCATCAGCGAGGGACGCCCATGGGTAGAGGATTGGGTGTGACCGAACCTCTATAAATAGTGTATTTTGTCCACATTTATTTTTCTATATTTCTATTTCAATTATTTTATGAATTCAATCATTACCCTATTCACCCTCGTTTAGGGTTATTTAACTAGCCAAATTGGGCCAACAATTAGTATCAGAGCAGGAGCTATTATTTTAAGACTTGACCGTCCGTAGCTAGATCCACAGCTAGTTTATTAAACACTTCTATCAATTGTCCTCCAATATTTGATGGACCTAATTTTCCTTTTTGGAAGTGCAAGATGAAATCATTTATTAGATTCATCGATCTTTATTTTTGGGATGTCATTTTGAATGGTCCTTTTATACTGAATTGGACAAGAGATGATAGAAGTACTGTTATCAAGCCAAAGAGTGAATATACTCAAGATGACTACGAGATGCTTAAGAAAAATTCTAGATTTTTATGTATTTTGCAATGTGCTCAAAACAATTAAATATTAACCATGTTTGCTATTATGAAACAGCTAAAGATTTTTGGAGAAAACTCACATTACTATATGAAGAAACAAGCCAAGAAAATCCCAATTTGTCAAGAAGGGAAAATATGATTAGCAACTTGAGTGATGCAAAAAAGATTAGTCATTTTTGTCTAATACCAAATGAAGAAGTTAAAGATCGGGATGCAAGTGGCAATCATTGTGGCGATGCTTGCACAAATGATGATGAAGAAGAAGATGAGGAAATGAAATATGACATTCCAGATAAGGTATATGACTCTTTTCACAATTATTCTAAACGTAAGTTAATAAAAGTCTTATTTTATTATATTAGACGTCAAGAAGGACGCATTTCTAAAATTAAAGATTTGAAGAAAATGTTTTTTGAATTGTCTTAAAAAAATGTTGAATTTCGAAAATCAAATGATTTAGTGGCTAATGATTTAAAAAGTTTTCAAGAGAAAGTTGTCCTTCTTGAGAAAGAAAAAGTTGAGCTCTAGGTGAAGTGCTCCGATCTTGAAAAAATTGTCTTAAAATTTTCAAAAGGAGAAGAGAATTTAAATAAAATTCTTGACACACAAAAAGCATTATTTAACAAAGAAGGAACTGTTTTTAATTCATTCAATAAAAAGAAGTGTTATTAAAACTTCTTTGTTAAATTGACTTACTACCAAAGTAAGACTTCTATTACTTACAATTATTGTTGCAAAATAGGAGATATTTCAACTCATTGTCCTATTAAAAATGGTCCTAGTAGCACACAAATTTGGGTGCCAAAAGTAACAAGCCCATCCATTATGGCAAATAATTGCGATCATGTAGTTGAATTTTCTAAATGTTTTTTGAGAAAGGTATAAGTTTGTTTTATAGGGCATTTTGCATCCACATGAGAATAAAACATGAAATTGTGAAATTAGATGTCTAAGAAATGTTAAAGAACTCATGGAGATTGCTCTATGGTCCGAGGAGGTTGAAGTAATGCATAATCAGTTCAGTGCCCAGATTTCAAGGCCCAAAATACAGTTCAAGGCCTTGAACTGTTGGTAGAAATTAGAAGTTTTGGTGTGACTGAATCAAGGGCTTGAATTCTATTTCAACGAAATGAATAGAAATCAAAATTTGAATTCTTACCAAATGGAAGGTGATGTTATCTTTGTATGATTAACTTCCTTTTTGAGAAACTTTGACTTTCAAATTTTTGAATTTTAATTTGCTTATTTATCTTTAGAAGGTGAACATGATTAATATTACGTCATATCTTATGCTATTATGTCATGTGATTATCTTTATGCATAAATCTTACGTTACCTATGATCTCAGCTTATTTGTCTATAATGTTATACTCCCTAGTATTTACATAAATGATATTGCTTCTTTCTATAAGGGAAAATTATATTACTTGATTTTTTTTCTATAACCTTGATTTACTCTTGAAGGGGGAGAATTGTTGTATTAATGCTCTTATATATTGATCCCCTATAGTGCTTATGAGAATGTGAAGTTAATGTACGCATGTTAGGATATATTATTTGATCAAAATGTTAGTGTTTAATTCCTTATAATTTTTATGAATGCCATAGATTGAGGGGGAGCATCTTTGTGTGTCACTAATTTGTTAAGAGAGAGCTATATGTGTTTGCCAGAATTTTTTATACGAATTGATTTTTCTTTCTCCTTCTTGTGCTACCTTTTTGATGAAATATAAAAAAGGAGAGAAGTATATGGAAAGCTTTCATGGTGTGTCATTAAAAATTATATTGGTATGGTATTTTGCATTGGATTTTGTCTTTCATAAAAAAGGGGGAGTTTGTTAGCTTCCTTAAGCTTACAATATGTTTTATTAATATGTTTCGTATTTTGAACGTTTTAAAGTTATTGAAAGAAAAATAAAGACAAAAATTAAATAAGTCAATCAATATTTACTTTGTCCACTTATATTACATTTCAACTCTGAATTATTATTTCTAACTTGTTTACTAAAGATGTTGTGCTAGGTTTAAGACACCTTTTTTCTTATTTTAGGTTGATGCAAATATGAATATTATCAAGAATACATGAATGAACGTGATAAGCTCCAATGTTGACTTACCGCAAGAGCAAATGGCTAACAATACCAATTGGAAGTTTGGTATTAGATAAGGTGACAAAGAACTTAAAAAAGGAATTATTTGTAAGGGAATACTCACAAATAGGGAGGTAACAAATTCAAGATGTCCTTTGTTACTGACATTATAATTCTAATAATGGACCATCCATGTTGAGTTGAGGATAATGTAGTAAGAGGCCACCACACCACTTGCGGGCTTATGTATGTTGCGTGACTCAATTGAAGGACCCTCATACAAATATACTTCAAAATGACCCTTTTATAACCCCTTGGTAAAATTGGAGACATTATAACTGCCTAAGAGTATCAATGTATTGTGTTTAGGAGATATTCTATTCAAAAATGCTAGTTTACCAATCAAATAGTGGTGGAGAGTCTTGTGGAGAGGCTTGCCATTTAGTAAAGAATCTAGGTCCATACATAATGAAAACTACAACTTCATTCTCCCTAAAAGGTCATTACCATAAGTGTGTGCATGCACTTTGGAGAGAGGGCACCAAAATAGGCTTAGTTAATTTGGAACATCTAGTTCATATAATCTGTCACAATAAAGAGGATACAGGTCATTTGAATCTGAATAGAGCAAATGGCATACTATTAAGTCTTTTTGAGCCCTAAAATGTCTTTCTCACTTAGAATGTTGCTTGGTTAGTTTGGAACATAGTGGCCAGAGCTTGGGAGTTTGGGAGTTTTAGCTAGGCATTCTTGAGAAAGTTAGAGTTATTTTTGAGCCCAGGACAAAAACCATTGATCAAGAGTAAGTTCTCTAAAAAGTTTGAATTTCAAATGTTTTTGCAGTAATTTGGTCCATCTGGAAAGCTAGAAATCAACCCATTTTGAACAATCAATCCTTATGCCTATAGAATTTAGTATTCTATATTAGGTTTAAATGGGTGTTAGTTAACCTTTACCAGGAAAATGTTCCTAGTCCCCAACAAGGAGGTTAAGGTGTTTTGGTTTCTGAGATTTGTTGGGTTAGCAGTGTATTATTCTTTTGTATCCACCGCCATGCATGGATGTTCATGACTCTCCTCTATCAATAGAAAAAAAACCAAAAAAATCAAGATGGGCCTTCTGGTACTATGTACTTACCCATTGTTTTATTGTGTCACATGCAATAATTTGTTGGTTTGAGTCGGATGCTTCCATAAGTATGAGAACCACAATAGAAGGAAGCAATAGTAAGGTAATTCAAGCCATAAGGAAATAGAAGATATAGTTGGCCACATCAGACTTTCCATCTGAAATAGGCCATAAATTGCAATGCGTTTATAAAAGTGAAGTACAATAAAGATGGTAGCATACAATAATTTAAACATCTTTGGTGGCTAGAAGTGACCATTAGGTTGAAGGTTAACAATCATGAAACTTATGTCTCGATGTCAAAGATGGTAAGTAACTGCTCTTGTCAATCTTTGATAGTTGCAACAGGTTAAAAGTTGGCACCAAATGCCTATCAATGACTTTCTTCTATGAAGATATAGAAACAGAGCTACACATGGTTCTAGTTCTTGGATTCATATTTTAACCCCCTAGTAAGATATCTCCTTTTTTTATGATTACTGTATGATCCACACAAACTCCTAGATAGTGGTTTGTAATGTTGTCCTAAAAAATATGCAAGTATGATTTCATATGCTCATATGTAGATTGCTCATTCTTCATTTATTGTAAGTGAGACCGTTTTTGCTTTATATGATCATACTGATACATACACATTCATGATGCAATGTCTATTTGAGATGATTCCAAAACATGCCAAAAAAAGAAAAATTAAAGATTATTTGAATACCTACTTTTACATAAAAGTTCCTAGCTAGACCCTTGAAGTAATTTATGGGTAGAAGTGTTTATCATTTGGTCCAAAACTAGACCGAATCGAAGACCAAAACCGGACCAACTTGGTTCGGACCAAATAAATTCGATCCAGTCCACGGTCCATGAATTTTTCTTATTTGGTCTTCGGTCCGGTCTGGTTCGGTCTACCGGTCTATCGGTCCAGACTCAGGATCGAATGAAAAAGATTATAGACTATCAAATCGATCATCAAAATGACCCATATATATTTAAAATTGGAATTTTCGATTTGATTTTTGTTAGTTATCGCAACCTCCCGACCCGCCGATTACTCTTTCAACTCACTCTTTCTCTCTCTCTCTCTAATCTCTCACTATTTTGTTGACCTGTGTATACTTAAAAGTTCTATTTTTTAAAATAAAGTTTTAATCTTAAATAAACTTTTAATTTTTGAATACCACTAATGACCCCAAAATCCTACTTCTAGATATTCTATTGTAGTTTAGGTTGCTTAATCCATAAAAGTTGAAAACTTGAAATCCGATCCCTGATCAATTTGATTTGTTCAGTCCGGTATGAATTTTTTCGATCTGGTCCCGGTCCGGTCTAAGTTTTATTCGTCTGCTCCACGGTTCATGTTCTTCTTCTTATATGGGTTTGGATAGATGAGCACCCCTACTTTTGGGAATAGAAGTGGCAAGAAGACACAAGGCTTGTTTTTAAATTAGAAAAAGTATTCCATAGGGACATCGATGAATGTAAACATTGGGTAAGCGGCCAATTAGCTTACCTATGGAAGCCAATCAAAAGCTTATTTTGGTGCCTAAGAAAATATTAGAAGACTTCATTTATTATAGACATTGGGTTTACTTATCCATATCACTATCATTCAATAGAGTTATATTATAGGGTGTATTCTTATGCTAGTTTACGCAATAATGAAGAGAGGGTGACATGTAAGCAATTAAATGTAGCTTTGTGCATTTTTATTTCCCAAAAAGAAAATTTTTTACAATCGAAAAATCTTCAAATAACTCACATAATGTAATAAAAACATTTAAATCCCCCTTATATAATAAGGTTTAAGAAATACAAGAAGAAGAAGGTTGAACGAGCATTGCCTCGCGCTCACTACTAAAAAATCAAGTTTTTCCCACGAATTTTCCGACGGAAAAAACAGCATTTTTCATTAGAAAAAGAATTTTCCGACGGATATTCCAGCCGGCAGCGTCCGTCGGAATAACCTTGGTTGGGGAGGAGTTCCGACAGAATCAGATGTTCCGTCGAAGTTGTTTCGACGGAAATCGCAAGCCCATCGGACCATCCCTCCTACGGAATTCCGATAGAAATGAGGCGGTCGACGGACATATCTGTCGGATGCAAAAAAGGTTGGGCAAAAAATTTTTAAAAAATGAATTTTCGGGTTGGAATCCATTAGAGATTCCGTCGGAACCTGTCGGAGTCCGTAGGATATTCCGTCGGAGATTCGGTTGGAATCTGTCGGGTTCCATAGGAAATTCCAATGGCTTTCACTGGAATCTGTAGGAATTTTACACACCCTTTTATGGATAAAATTCGAAACTTCAATAGCCCAATTATAAGTTCAATGAAACCTGTAAGTGCAACATTTACAACCACCATACGTGGTATATATATGACAATAATGTAACCACCACACGTGGTCACTTTCATTCAACCATCACAATATTTCAGTTGTACATAATCATACGAAGATCAAATTCTAACTAGCTAGTTCATAAAGTAACCACCACACATGGTTATTTTCATTCAACCATCACAACTATAAAGTTTTCACAATAACAAACCACTGTATATCCACATATAACAACGCAAGATAAAAATCACAGAATGTTTAAAGTTCTAATAGTTGAAGTGGTTGTAGTTAGGGTGCTGATCATACCCAAGATTCTCACCACCTGAATCAGACCCGTGATCATCACCACCACCACCATCATCATCATCATCATCATCTTGGCATTCAGGTTAAGGAGGAGGAGGAGGAGTATAAGAAGTAGAGCAATGGTGCTGTCGAAGGCGTAAAGAAGGGGGTGGGCGTAATCCAGAGACAGATGCTTGCTGAGATCTAATAAACTCACTTAGTGTGTTTTGTACCTCACTAAGTTGTTCACTCAACATCATGACTTTCTCTTCTAAATGACGGTTCCTCTCTTCTGTTCTGCAGTTTATCTCCGCCAGTGTACTTAGCTCATTGTTAAATTGGGTGACCGAGACACATCAGGCTCCTGACTGCCCCTGGATGTTGCTGTGGATTTGAACATATGCCTCAGTTTCACCCCATCTGAACCTAGCCTATACACGTGCCCCTTTTTGTTTAAATTGCGTTCCACCCACATATAATAGCCCGACCCTAAATCATATTTATTATTTAATTAAGCCATGTTATTCATTTTTCACTTTTTCACATTTATTTAACTCATTGAATCATCACAGTTGGGAAAATTCATGTCGGGCCCCACTTTACAATTCGAGTTTCATTTACCGAAAATAATTTTTCAGAGAAATTGATATTAGGACTCGATATTTATGATTTAAAAGATTAAATTATTTTCCCAATTATTTTTATGATATTACATTTAATTTCGAGCTTCGGAAAAGCAAATTTAATTAATCGCACCCGGTTTGGTTTTTCGTCCAACCCGAGCTCATTTAAGCCCAATTCCGGCCCAACAAGCTACTACGTCATTTTGCTTGACTAAGTAATATTGTGTGTGCTGAATTTCCATTGGCTTAAGCCCATTTTGCTAGAGTTAATCTCAGCCAAGTAAAGCAATCAAGGCAAAATATTTATGACAACCAAGTATTTAAGATAAGCATGCAAATCACAAGCAAAGGCTAGCCATCCTCACTTCTCTCTCTACTCTCTCTCTACTCGGCCTCTTCCTCCCTCCAGCACTGCCACCACTATTCTGGTGGTTTCAGGCCACCAGCCGCCACCCCTACAGTCACCAAGTCAGCCACCATCCATTCCCCATACCCCCTCATGCATCAAACCTCCAATTACACTCCTTTATACATGAACAAAGTGAGTAAACCCTAACTTTATCTTGTGATTTTGGTTGTATTTTGATTTTGATTCTTGTTTTGGAGTAGTAATCATGTTGTTTTGATGCAATCAAGAGTTATTTTGATGTTTTATTGGTTGGATCTTCTTGAAAGAAAGAAAAGATGGAGGTTGTTCATGTTCATGCAAGTTTAGGGTGTAATGATGAATTTTGATTGTTTTAAATGAGATTTTGTGATCTTTGGCATTGGTAATAAATATCAAGATGTTTATGCTAATTTATATAAACCAAAGGGTTATTTTAGTGGGTGGTTATGTGAAGAAAAGCTTGCAAAAATGTGCTGATTGAGCTATAGACAGACCCAAAATAGGGATCAATTCGGGATTAAACTGGTACTGATTGGCACATCCAAAATTCATGATTTTTAGTGTACTGATATCTTGATGAGTTAGCATTCAATAGGCTTTGGAATTACTCAATTTCGAGTTGTGTGGACAAAGTTATGACCAATTTACTCAAGAGTATGCAGAATACATTGAAACTAGGAACTGAACTGGAACAGTAAATTTACGGAAAAACTGGTATGGATTGGGTCACTGACAAATTGTGATTTTTGGTGTGTGGATAGGCCAATGAGTTATCTTTCAAATGCATTTTGAGTCACCTTAATCCGAGTTCTGTGGAAAACGTTATGGTTGTTTTGCTACGACTGTGCAGATTGGATTGAAATTGTGGACGTTTGTGTTCTACCCTAATTTTAAGGACCTTACTATAGCAATCATACTTGGTGTCCTCAATGAATGTTTTAGCGGACATTATGAGCTTTTCATATTGGGGTTTTACATCTTATTTGGAGGTCGGGAGTGAAAGATATAGATTTTCTAATACAGACCATCAAACGGTAATATGAGTGAATGCAGAAATCGAGACATTTGAAAATATTTTCAGAAGTTTCTAAATAATTATGGGTATTGCAAGCAAATTACAAAGTGTAGTGAGTTCAAAAAGTTTGTTATTGCATAGAAGCTTACTTGTGTTTGAAAACCGAGTTAAGTGAGCATGAAAATGAAATTTGAGAAGTGGGCTCAGTAATGACTCAAGCTAGTGTCTATCAGATTTACTGAGGTTATTTGAGCTTTTATGAACCTCACAACACCCCTCATGCCATTGAACCTTCTATTATCCATTTCAGAGGGATTAACCATTCTATTATCCATTTTAGAGGCATTGAACCTCACACTTTTCATTATCCATTTCAGAAATATCAGAAACCCATATTTCATTTATATCAATTAAAATCTTTTCATTATCACTTCAATCATTTCCATTTGGTCTGTTTTACTTCAATTTATTGCATTTCAAGTTCAGTAACCCTAACTGATTCAAATCAGTTCATTTTGGTTTAACTTGTCTTATATTGAATTAAAATCAGTTTATTATATTAAAATGCACAAGTTATGTATCCCATTTCATTATTCAATTTCTCTTACGCCTACTTTTACTTACTCAATTATGCGAGTAAGGATTATTTACTGACTACACATACTTACAGTGACATTTATGAAATAGAGTTGAGGCCTAGTCTATCATTTCCATTGTGCATAAGTATTATCAAGTGAAATATCATTTTTAAAGACTTCAGGTACGTCCGTTGCCTGTATCTTTAGAAATCACAGTGTATTTATCAACGTTATCATGTTTTGGTAAGTACATCAACGAATCAATTTACACAGTGATTTATCAGTTAATTAGTGACTCCATCAGTTATCATCTATAGGACATTCGCCCTTCAGTTACCCGCGCGGCTTCAGGCCAGGTCCCCGGTCGGCTTGGCAGGTGTACACCAATCCATAGATCGTAATAGCATCAAGGGGTTCACTATCAGATAATAACTAGCAATACAGCTTTACATCATCTTATTCATTGTTTTAGCTAAATGAATTGCAAAGCGGGCCCAATCAGTGTTTCAATGATCATTTAACATTGCAGGAATGCATGTATTGAGCTTCGACTCACAGTTGGAAATGTTTTCATGTTTTGTTTTAGGCAAATGCTCAGAGAATCATCTTCATGCTAGTAAACCAGCGCAAGAGAATAAGTTGAGTAAGGGAATCTGGATGGACCAATACTGATATAGTGTATGCATATTTTTAGAGCAGTATATTGAAATGTTTAATGGATGGAGATACAGATTACATGGTGAATTGTTTATACTATGGTGTAAGAACCTCATATTGATTAACAGTTGATTATTTATGGATTGATCAGGTGTGTATGTGTATGATTGAAGTTATGCGTAACTGTGTTATTTATAGCACTCATGTTTCAAGTCAGGTCCTTTTGGACGGCGGTAATGCCCCTATCATTGGGGTGTCTAAATGATAATGAAGGAATTTATGAAGGAAAATACAAGCAATGAAACATGTTTAATTTGGGAGCGTTACAGATTTGGTATCAGAGACAGGTTAAGATTTTCTTTATGGGATATAGAGTGGGGAGTTAAGGTACTGAGAAAGTGGTTGGTGAGGAATGAAGATTATTATGATATCATTGGATAATTGTGGCGATTGTAATGTCTACTTATCTCTCACATATTCTACTCATATATTCTTCTTTGTCAGATGGATCCCTATAATGTATATATAGTTTGATCTCAAGCATAAGACTCGAGGGTGATTTTTAACAACAAGTTACAAGTGTTCAAATGCATTTAGATATGTATGGTCATATGAGCCACCCATCTGATTGGTAGGCCATTCTTTTAGCTTGAATTGTTTATTTTTGGATGTAAACCTTTGTACTCTGGGCGTGTAGCCCGTAGAGTTATGGTCTCCGGCGTGTAGCCGTTGAGCTTGATTTGGTATCCTTTTGTGCTTCTATTCAATGCAGATGATGTGATGTAAGGCTTTAAGTCTGGGAATTGGCCAGTTTGCAGGCGAAACTCTGTCCGTTTTGCCCTAGAAATTTCAGAATCATTAACATTCGTAGCCCTAGAGTTGGGGGTTGTTACAAATCAACTTGGCAGTTTTGATCAGTGCACAAGGACCGATCTTAAAGTAACTTTTGTCTATGATCACCATGATTTACGCAAGGATTTTCCATCCTGAGTTTAAGTTTAAGGAGATATCTTTCATATGAAATAAGTTTCAAGTGGATTAGAGGTCATTTGGTCATTCAAAACTATTAGACAAGTCAAAGTCCACAAAGTTGGCAGAATTCTAATGCACAAAGTCTGATTTTAGTTCACTTGGAGCCTATGCATTCCATCAGATAGAGATGTTTTAGTTAGTCTATATCAAAGTTTAGAAAGTAAGCTTTCCAATGACCCATATTGCAGCACATTTGGAGACCAATGGTCAATGAAATTCAGCCTAGAAGTCTGATGATATAGACTGTTCAAGTCATTGGGTACCTACAACTTTGAGTGTATGCTTTCTCATCATATGAGTGTCATTTTGTGTAGGCAACTCCTTCAATATGCCTCAATAATTACAGATATATTTTCTTTAGTAACCCAAGAATTTCAGCTAAGTGAGCTATATGAGAGTTCTTGATGTAGTATCCCCTGAATTGTCGAATTTTAAAGAGGCTTATTCTGCTATACATAAGTTCAAAACCATTGACTACAGACTATTTCATATAAGAGAAACCAAGGACACTTTAGAGAGACATTTTGCTTCAATCCATTACAATTCAAGACTTGCTTAAATTGCCTAAACTCTACAA
Organism: Carnegiea gigantea; assembly: GCA_029747015.1. Taxonomy (NCBI): domain Eukaryota; kingdom Viridiplantae; phylum Streptophyta; class Magnoliopsida; order Caryophyllales; family Cactaceae; genus Carnegiea; species Carnegiea gigantea. The sequence goes on along the minus strand of JAKOGI010000353.1, from coordinate 511,008 downwards.
GTAGACCATTGACTCCACCTCCATCTATGAAGTAGACATTACTCTTGAAAATATTTCACTGCACTTTCTGATGACATACCATCTACTATTATCCTTGTTGGATGATCAACTGTTAGATATGCCTCACTTGACTAGAGGCTTCATCTTTTTGTCTTCATAGCATCACCCTATCCAGTTGCATCATCATTCACTCTTATGTCATATCTTCAATTCTGATAACTTTTTCCTGTTTTTAAGAGCTCAATTGTTACTAGGAGCTGGATTATGATTGGGTTGCACCGATGTCAATAGATGATAATTTTGTAGCACGCCTGAACAGAAGGCAGATCTTAACTACACTTTGTATAGGGTTGATTGTTGTCTAACTTGTGGAATCTATTGCTAAGAGAAACGCGATGTGTCTACCCTTTTTGGCTGATTCAACCTCAATTTCCTATTGAAGATCACGTTCATAAAGCTTAAGTTGGATAATCAAAATCTTTGTCATGCATTTGGACTGCGTCAGTGAGAAATCTTGATGGGTTGCTGCCCTTGGAAAGATATCATCAGCTGATTCATACTACAGAACTCTAGAGTGGAAAGTATGACACAGTAGAACCTTAAGAATGGATTTAAGGAGTGGAGAAAGTTTTCACTGAAATAGAGGTCCCAGGAGATAAAAAGGGTGAACATTGGAACATTTTATCTAACTGGTGAAACCAATATTTGGTGGAACACTGTTAAGAATAGGCTCTTAGAGTTTGGTTTTACTTGGAGCAGATTTGTAGAAGAATTAACCACAACACACCTGAGTGCCGAGTGGGGACTAACAAATGCACGTGGGGCGTTAGTCCAGAGCATCTCATTACTGCCTGTTCCTGAAGACTAAAGGCTGTAGATAAGGGCTCTCACTTTTAAGGCCCACAACTGTAGGAAAGGCTTATGTGTTGAACAACAAGGAAGCTGTCACCTCTAGTGCAGTAGTTACTGAAGCTCTCTGTTAATTTCAAAGCCATTTTGTGTATTGATTGATTCAGTTGCCACTCATTCATTATATACACACGATCTACCATGCAAGTGAATCTTGAGAATAAGGAGGCATAAACCAATGATGGACTTAAGTTATCCAATGACTCTAGAGTTGAGTGTTCTATTTCTCATCAATTGTTTCAATCACTATTGGTGGGATAGTTTTCCCTGGAGTTCTAATTCATTTGACTCATTAAATTTTGATATCATTTCGAAAATGAGCTGGTCGTGTACATATGGGGTCAAGATAAATTGTGATGACCCTAAGCTTATTTCAAGAAAAGAACAAGGGAGAGAAATGTGTTTTGTGGTCAAAGAGAGGAAAAAACCTTGTCCTTTGTTATAAACCCAAGTGAGCTCTTATGTCAAGGATATATTATACATTGGTGTCATGCTATTAACATTCAACCTAAGGAAGGAAAAGCAGAAGACATCCCTATAGTTTGTGAGTTCAGAGAAGTTTCCGAAAAAGTTATCGGGACTGTTCCGCCAAGAGAAATTGATTATGAGATTGAATTCATCCCTGGTGCCTAATCTATCTCAAAAACCTCATATCGTATGGCCCCAACTGAGCTTAAGGAATTACAGATTCAGCTAGATGAGCTGTTACAGACGGGCTTTATTAGGCCAAGTGTATCACCATGGGGTGCCCCAGTGTTGATTGTAAAGAACAAGAATGGAACCTTAAGGTTATGTATTGATTTCAAAGACCTGAACAAGATCACCATCAACACCACATACCAATCGCCCCAAGTAGATGACGTATTTGATCAACTATAGGGAGCAGGAGTCTGATCTAAAATTGATTTGAGGTCAGAGTACCATCAACTTAGCATTATATCTGAATACATTGCCATAACCACACTACAGACCATGTAGGGGTCATGATGAATTCACCGTGATGCCTTTTGGCCTATTCAATGGCCCCGCGGCCTTTACAGATCTTATGAATGGAGTTTCAAATCATATCTCAACAAGTTATGGTGGTGTATATAAAAGATGTCTTGAAATACTCCAAGGACAAAGATGAACATACTGTTCATTTGAGACAATGTTATAGACCATGAAGGAACATCAATTACATAGCAAATACAAAAAGCATGAGTATGGTTGGAAGCAATGGTATTTTTTGAAAAAAATGCAGTTACAAAGTGCTCAAGACCCACTAATGCATTGGGATTAGAAACCATTTAAGTTTAGTAGGGAATTATCGAGTTCAGAAAGGAATTGTCATATAGTGGTACCTTATTTCTCCCAACAGTTTAAGTCTTATGGGTGGTACCTTACCCATAATCCAGGTGCACTGAGAAGGGGTACCTTGTGTAATACATACTAGCCATCAGAGTTTGAAGTATATCTTCTCTCACAAGAAGCACAGTCTACATGAAGCATCAGTTGTGGCAAATCCATTGTCAACCAAGAACTAGAAGTATTGTGGCAGACACCCTGAATAGGAAGGCATAATATACTGTGAACACTGTAGTGATTACTTAACTGAATTTCTTGAGAGAGCTCAAGGACTTGCACATTCGATTAATGTCACATTGGAGGGCAAATGTTCAACTGCTGGCACTTACCTTACAGCCCTCCCTAATGGAGGAGCCTAGAGTGAATCAAGATAGTGATCCTACGCTCCAAAGAATAAAGCAAAATCTTAAGAAAGCAGATCTTAGAGGAGGCTCATAATACTTGCTATTTAGTGCACCGAGGGGGCACCAATATGTACACAGATTTGAGGCAATATTTTTGTGAACCAAGATGAGAATAAAAATTGCAGAATTTATGGATAAAGGTCTGATTTGCCAAAAAGGCCAAGGCAGAACATCAGCGCCCCATAGGTGAATTGAGACCTTTAGAAATTCCCACTTGAAACTGGGATTTCAATGGACTTTGTCATAGGATTCTCTCAGATATAGTGTCTGATAGAGGTCAGAGATTTCAAGCCTGTTTGACATGCACTTCAAGGAGCCTCTGGAACTAGATTGAACTTTAGCAGTTCTTATCATCCTGAAATGGATGGGCAAGCATCTAAACTATCAATGGATCAACTCTCTCAAGTTGGCGCCTGTAGTGTTTCACGACCAACATTTGCATTTGAAGAAAGTATGGAACTCCCAGCAGTCAACGTTGTAATAGCACTAGCAGAGAATCCTTCATTAAACATCAGGACAAAATGGCAGCAGACATTGACAACAAATCATTTTATGGGTCGTGAAGATCTTCTTCAACATTTAATAAGGCGGAATATCTCAGAAGACTCTGAAAGCATACCATTGGAACCAACAAAAAAGTTTTGTTGATAATCGAAGGAGATTCCTAGAATTTACGGTATATGACAAAGTTTTTCAGAATGTCTCACCAACTAGGGGTGTAAGGAGGTTGCGCTGCGACCTAAATGGAGGCCAAGATCTTTTGGATCATATCAGTTTATTGAAAGGTCGAATTCCATAACTTGTCCACCAGATATACCTGTATCACTCAAACATGTGCATAACATGTTCTGTGTTCCTTACCTTACAACTCAGGTAGTACATTGCAGACCCTGACCATGCTGTCTTGATTCCCTTGCAGTCATTGAGGGTCTTGTGTTTCAAGAGCATCCAATTCAAATATCGGATCACAGGATTAAACAGTTAAATTATATTGCCTTGGGTAAATCATACCCCCCAGAAGCTACTTGGGAAACTGAGCAAAAAGTGAAAGCCAGTACTCATATTCATTTGAAATCACCTTGCATGATAGTCAAAGTTTATAAGTTTCGAGGACGAAACTCTTTAAGGAGGAAGGCTGTAATAGCCCGACCCTAAATCATATTTATTTATTTAATTAAGTCATGTTATTCATTTTCCACTTTTTCACATTTATTTAACTCATTGAATCATCACAGTTGGGAAAATTCATGTCGGGCCCCACTTTACAATTCGAGTTTCATTTACCGAAAATAATTTTTCAGAGAAATTGATATTAGACCTCGATATTTATGATTTAAAAGATTAAATTATTTTCATGATATTACATTTAATTTCGAGCTTTGGAAAAGCAAATTTAATTAATCGCACCCGGTTTGGTTTTTTGTCCAACCCGAGCTCATTTAAGCCCAATTCCAGCCCAACAAGCTACTACCTCATTTTGCTTGACTAAGTAATATTGTGTGTGATGAATTTCCATTGGCTTAAGCCCATTTTGCTAGAGTTAATCTCAGCCAAGTAAAGCAATCAAGGCAAAATATTTATGTCAACCAAGTATTTAAGATAAGCATGCAAATCACAAGCAAAGGCTAGCCATCCTCACTTCTCTCTCTACTCTCTCTCTACTCTCTCTCTACTCGGCCTCTCCCTCCCACCAGCACTGCCACCACTATTCTGGTGGTTTTAGGCCACCAGCCACCACCCCTACAGCCACCAAGTCAGCCACCATCCATTTCCCATACCCCCTCATGCATCAAACCTCCAATTACACTCCTTTATACATGAACAAAGTGAGTAAACCCTAACTTTATCTTGTGATTTTGGTTGTATTTTGGTTTTGATTCTTGTTTTGGAGTAGTAATCATGTTGTTTTGATGCAATCAAGAGTTATTTTGATGTTTTATTGGTTGGATCTTCTTGAAAGAAAGAAAAGATGGAGGTTGTTCATGTTCATGCAAGTTTAGGGTGTAATGATGGATTTTGATTATTTTAAATGAGATTTTGTGATCTTTGGCATTGGTAATGAATATCAAGATGTTTATGGTGCTTTATATAAATCAAAGAGTGATTTTAGTGGGTGGTTATGTGAAGAAAAGCTTGCAAAAATGTGCTGATTGAGCTATCGACAGACCCGAAATAGGGATCAATTTGGGATTAAACTGGCACTGATTGGCACATCCAAAATTCATGATTTTTGGTGTACTAATAGATTTATGAGTTAGCTTTCAATACCCTTTGGAATTACTCAATTTCGAGTTGTGTGGACAAAGTTATGACCAATTTACTCAAGAGTATGCAGAATACATTGAAACTGGGAACTGAACTGGAACAGTAAATTTACGGAAAAACTGGTATGGATTAGGTCACTGAAAAATTATGATTTTTGGTGTGTGGATAGGCCAATGAGCTATCTTTCAAATGCATTTTGAATTGCCTTAATCCGAATTCTGTGGAAAAAGTTATGATCGTTTTGCTACGACTGCGCAGATTGGACTGAAATTGTGCATGTTTGTGTTCTATCCTAATTTTAGGGACCTTACTATGGGAATCATACTTGGTGTCCTTAATGAATGTTTTAGTGGATATTATAAGCTTTTCATATTGGGGTTTTACATCTTATTTGAAGGTTGGGAGTGAAAGATATGGATTTTCTAATGCAGACCATCAAACGGTAATATGAGTGAATGCAGAAATCGAGACAATTGGAAATATTTTCAGAAGTTTCTATATAATTATGGGTATTGCAAGGAAATTACAAAGTGTAGTGAGTTCAAAAAGTTTGTTATTGCATAGAAGCTTACTTGTGTTTGAGAACCGAGTTAAGTGAGCATGAAAATGAAATTTGAGAAGTGGGCTCAGTAATGACTCAAGTTAGTGTCTATCAGATTTACGGAGCTTATTTGAGCATTTATGAACCTCACAATACCCCTCATGGTATTGAACCTTCTATTATCCATTTCAGAGGCATTAACCATTCTATTATCCATTTTAGAGGCATTGAACCTCACACTTTTCATTATCCATTTTAGAAATATCAGAAACCCATATTTCATTTATATCAATTAAAATCTTTTCATTATCACCTCAATCATTTCCATTTGGTCTATTTTACTTCAATTTATTGCATTTTAAGTTCAGTAACCCTAACTGATTTAATTCAATTCATTTTGGTTTAACTTGTCTTATATTGAATTAAAATCAGTTTATTATATTGAAATGCACAAGTTATGTATCCCATTTCATTATTCAACTTCTGTTACGCCTACTTTTACCTACTCAATTATGCGAGTAAGGATTATTTACTGACTACACATACTTACAGTGACATTTATGAAACAGAGTTGAGGCCTAGTCTATCATTTCCATTGTGCACAAGTATTATCAAGTGAAATATCATTTTTAAAGACTTCAGGTATATCCATTGCCTGTATCTTTAGAAATCACAGTGTATTTATCAACGTTATCATGTTTTGGTAAGTATATCAACGAATCAGTTTACACAGTGATTTATCAGTTAATTAGTGACCCCATCAGTTATCATCTATAGGGCAATCGCCCTTCAGTTACCCGCACGGCTTCAGGCCAAGTCCCCGATCGGCTTGGCAGGTGTACACCTATCCATAGATCATAACAGCATTAAGGGGTTCACTATCAGATAATAACTAGCAATACAGCTTTACATCATCTTATTCATTGTTTTAACTAAATGAATTGCAAAGCGGGCCCAATCAGTGTTTCAATGATCATTTAACATTGCAGGAATACATGTATTGAGCTTCGGCTCATAGTTCGAAATGTTTTCATATTTTGTTTTAGGCAAATGCTCAGAGAATCATCTTCATGCTAGTAAACCAGCGCAAGAGAATAAGTTGATCAAGGGAATCTGGATGGACCAACACTAATACAGTGTATGCATATTTTTAGAGCAGTATATTGAAATGTTCAATGGATGGAGATATAGATTACATGGTGAATTGTTTATACTACGGTGTAAAAACCTCATGTTGATTAACAGTTGATTATTTATGGATTGATCAGGTGTGTATGTGTATGATTGAAGTTATGCGTAACTGTGTTATTTATAGCACTCATGTTTCAAGCCAGGTCCTTTTGGACGGCGGTAATGCCCCTATCATTGGGGTGTCTAAATGATAATGAAGGGATTTATGAAGGAAAATACAAGCAGTAAAACATGTTTAATTTGGGGGCATTACACCACAGCTCTGTCTCATATGAAATTTCAGATGGATCGGAGCTAGTATCTATAGAAGATTGAGAGTTTCTGATTTGTTTTCATTTCTATTGATGCTCCTTATGCAAAATAAGATTGAAAATATTATGCGTTGCAAATATAGCATCAAAATCACGAAAGTGGGAAGATTTTTAAACGCGTAAAAATTAGAGGTAACTGACACATGTTTTTTCAGATTTCTTATCCACCATGTGTTGTCCTGCTCATGTTGATGACTATCTTTAAATAGTTCTATTGCAGTCGGCTCCCTATTAAGCTTCTTGGTCTGTATAATATGCAAATAAGTTGAAATATATGAGAGTTCTTCATATATTGCAAAACTTATAGAAAGTACTGGATGCAAAAGTTAATGAACCACTTACCAAATGTTTCTTCTACTCACTAAATGGGATCGAACTACATGTATGGAAAGAAGGACCTAAGCCATCCTAGTCACTGTTTCAATTCTTCTTCGCTTGTGCACTCATCTTTTTAAATTTTTCGGAAGCTTAATACTCTTGAAGTGACTTCCAAGTGCTGTCAGACAACCACAGCGGCTGCTCGCTCTACCTTCTCAGCTCTCTAAATGTATCTTTCAATCTACTAGCCCCTTTCTCCTCAAAATTCCTTCTAATTTAGGAGTCATGCTTAGGAGCCTAATAGAAACGCTTCTGTGAAATAAAACCCAGCAAAACATAAATAATGTTTTCACCAAGAATATCTTTATATTTACAGCAAACTTAGTAATTTATCTCACCTTGAACTCACCAAACCATAAATCACATTGTGATTTAGGGACTTTACCCCATGGTGGCCACGGCTTGAGCAATTTGCTCACAAATATCTTCGTAATTTCAAACACCACATCATAGGGAAAGAAGCTTCCAAATAAGAAACACACAGTTAGAAATTTCTGTTCATAACAAACAATTATATATATGTTTTGTTCTGAATATACAAGATTGGAAAAGTATAACCACTTAGTCTTTGCCATGTGGCTTGATGAGCAGCTTGTTCGATATGCTCCCAACTCTTTTCTTCATTGTTAGGTGGAATGAGTGGTGCTATCGGGATATAAGAGCCAAATTGATTAACCATAAATGATCATGGAGTCTGAATAGCAGGAGATTTTTGCAACTGAAAGAAAGATAGATCAACATTAGGGCACATAGAAGTTTGAGGTATATTTTGGATGAATTGCATGTTTTGAATGTTGTTGGGATCGAGAAAAGCATTACAAGGTATTTCTTGGTAGTTTTGCCGTCCCTAAAAATCCTCTTCTTGTTGGCCACTTTGGTTATTACGGTCTCTTTCTTCGATTTCTACCAAGTCCACCACTGTGTCCACGTTGCATACCTGACATATTTAGGACAAACATATAAAGCGTGGTGATCAAATAATATAAGTGACAACAAATAAATAATTTCACCAAATCAAACCATGACAATTGTAAGTAAAAAATAAAGATAGCATGATTGAACAAAGTTGACATGCAGACTATATGAAAGTACTTAAATTCACTTTGTATACAATTTGGAAGGAGGTAGTCTAGTCATCATCCCCAATTTCGTTATAATCATCAGAGTCTTCAAGGTGGACATCTATTTCGTCTTTAGTATCTTCATAATCATCATCCCTCTCATCCTCTTCACTTCCCTCATTTGCACCATCTTTATTAACTTTTTCAATGTCTTCTTCTTCATTCAACAAAGCTGCAGAAGTTGTATCATTCACTGGTGTCATGTGAGACATATGTTCCTCTCAAAATGCAATTGGTAAAGTGAATTCATTATTCGCTTTATGTCTAGGTTTGTTTGGTATGATAACCCACTAGTTAGATTTATTTCTTATTCCATTCGGGTACCTCATGTACATCACTTGGATTGCAGAAGCAGCAAATATGAATAGGTCATATTTTCTATATCTTCGTGTGCCATTCACCTCTACACAGGGACATAGTTTGGGGCAACATGTTCCTCGAGGGATATTATCACACCTAAACAACATACATTGTTTAAGTGTTCCCCAAGATATTCAGCACGAATAAACTCTTGGAGGATTCCATAATAATCATCCCCAAATCCACCTTCTCCACTCCCTTTTATGCAGATGCCACAATTGTAAGTCTTTTTCCCTTCACGCCTTTTTGTGTGTGAAATAAAAATTTATAACTCTGAATGCAGACCAACATGTCACTTTTCTTAAAAAGGCAGTTGAGCCAAATCCTAAATGTGTGTTTGGCATTTGTCATTGAGGATTTGTTCAATTTCAACCTACATTAACTTAAAAAATGTAATCAATTGTTGTGAATTAACTAAGTATATAATATAAGGTGTAAATTTAAGCTTTTACAGCTTTTTTGAACCACCAAATAAACTCAGCCTCAATCATAGCATCTACCTCCATGTCCGTTGAAGTTGAATATTCATGTAATTTTTGTTGTTTGAATAGGCTGTAGATATGGTATTCATTAGCAACTTGTTTGAATACAACAAAAGGTGAAGGTTGAACTCACTGGATATAAGGCGTAAATTTTATTATATATGAAAGTAAATTACTTAATATAAGGTTGAACTTTATTACAATTCAACAAAATGTGAAGGTGTGCAGTGTGTGACTCTTCATCAGCTAGGTACCTCTGTGTACGACTTCTTATTTGGGGTACCTCTGGTTTTAAAAACTGATAAAGTGGGCTGAATTTGTGGCTCGTCATTGTCATCCTCATTAAATCGACGTCTTGTGCGTATTGAAGGCACATTAGAGCCAAAGTCATACAAAGAAAACTGTGATATCTCAAAAACCAGGTAAGCTTCGATCATTGACACTTCAGGATTTATTTTGTTTTTTTATCTTCTTCTTAAGCCACTCAAAGTACCTAAAATATAATAACTTCTATAAGTATTTCAATATGACTCCAGATTTACATTTACATGACTGACCAAAGTTTAATATTGGTATTTGCCTTTCAAATGGATACATCCATTGATATTGCACTGGACCATAGGGGTATGCTTCTTTTGCCAAATGTACAGGAAAGTGTTCCACGACAATGAAGAATCCTAGAGGAAAAACTCTCTCCAATTTACAAAGTATGATGCTTATATTGTATTGCATTTCCTATAGCTTATCGACCCTTATCACTGTTGAGCAAAGACTTCTGAAGTATTCACTTAACCCAACAAATGGTTCTAATCCATCATCTGGTAGGGCACGAAATGCTATTGGCATAAGCATCTATAAAAACACATGAAAATCATAACTCTTCATGTTTTGAAACTTTACAGACTTCATATCCATGCGATTTCCAATGTTAGAGCAGTAAGCATCAGGCATTGTAAGTTGTTGTGCCCACTCACATACCCTCTTTCTTTTGTCCAAAGAAAGGGCGTATATGAAGTCTTAGGTTTTTGTGTTCTTCTATTAACACCATGTTTATATTAAGCTCACTACGATCACACATCTCTGCTATATCCAACCTTACCTTCACATCATCTTTTGTTTTACCAGGCACATCCATGACAGTGTTAATGATGTTATCACAAAAGTTCTTCTCTATATGCATTACGTCCAAGTTGTGATGTAGTAGATGGTCTCTCGAACAAGTTAACTCCCAGAATATGCATTGCCTGGTCCAGTTCTGAAGATTTTCCTTGAAACCCAGGATTACGATATTGCCATGAGTGGTTACTTTTGGAAGATTCTGAAGAAAAGTTGACACTTTGTTACCTCCAGTTTTAGCGTATTTACACGTTGGACCAAATTTTGAAAAACGTAACACTTTGGTACCTCCAATTTTGGTACAAGTAACTTTTTGGTACTTTTTATTATTATTTTAGTCCTTAAACTTCTAAAAATTGCAAAAAAGCCCCTGAAATGGGTTAGCTATGCAAATAAGTTATTTTAAAGGTTTTTTTCAACAAATATGCTTGATTAAACTTCTTATAATGACTTTATTGGTACTAGTTATCACAATCTACTACTTATATCTTATATATTATACTTTCTGTGGTTATAGGCCTACCATACTCAATAAAATAATTAAAACTTAATTGGAGAGTTTCGACCATTACTTGAACTTAGTCGGTGCTGGACTCTGGCATTCCTCTAACTTCTAGTTTACAGAGAGTGCTAATCTCAACCACACATTCCTTAAATCAAGCACAACATAAATCTGTTTTATTTCCTGTCTCAGATCGTAGTCACTAATGAAGTTTTATATTTTAAAGGATAGCGAGACTTTAATCAAGAACTTATAATATTTAAGACATAAGGTTCAACTGAATAACGTTCCCTACTGGAAAACTTCTTTTATTGAAAGCTTGAAAGTGGAAATATTACAATGGTAAACTAGAAGAGGGACTTAAGCTGGGATCATTAGAGATGCTTGCTCAAAGAGAAATAGAGAATCTCGACTTCTCTTTTTCTTAAGAATGTTCAATGACTGTGTCCTTTTTCAGCACTCAGCTTCTCCTTTTATAGAGGGTTGGGGGTACATAGGATCCCCTAATGGCTACAGTACATGCTGGTTTTCACATGTTTACAGTACACAGTGATAGCTACAGTACACCACTTTATTTTATAGACATGACACCTATCAAATAGTACAATAATAGAGCAACGACTTTTCAGAACTTTTAATAATGGCAAGACTAGTTATAATTATTGAGATTCTGTACACCTTCCTCTCCAATTGTATCCTCCAGACCATCATTATCTGGATAATCATTAAAATCTTCATCTAATTGAAGATACTTTGGGTCCTATTTCCTAAATAATTCAAGAAGATATTTCTTTTCTTTTTCTGATAAGAACTTTCTAGCTCCATCATCAAAGAGATAACGAAAGATATCTTCTGAAACCGCCCCTTCCACCTTCATGTATTCGTTGAACTCATCGTCATCGGTGAAAATAGTGTTTCCACGATGCATTGATGCTTTTCCTTGCTCAATTAATGCCCAACTCTGATGATAAATGTTGTAAAAACCACTCTTATTGTTGATCATAGGGATCGTCGTAATCGAATGTCTGAACAAGATAATGAGCTGCTTTGGCTTTTCCAATTTCATATTCGATTAGTGCACAATGTACTTCCACATATAGGCATCTATTATACGAAAATTTTGTTAGACCATCAGTAGATATAAGAATCCAATGGATCCTTCTGAACATGCACTGCTGAAATTTAGTTAAGGTTGAGAAAAATGGAAACTTTGGATCTGAGATTTCCATAAAGTAAAACTATCATCCCGTATTCCTAGGCTTTAATGACGGGGTTATTTAGAGAGATTGAATTTGCTGGAAAACTAACACCACCAACTCTAGATTTATTAGGAATGTAGATCGTTATCCTCCAAGACTCCCACATATCATAGGAATAATTATGATAATAGTCGATGCAGGCTGCATACCACTCATTGAACTATTTTTCTTGAATGTGAGAACTTATTTTTTCTTGGATATCATAAGGACATCTAAGGTGACTAACTTGTAACTCAAGGAAGGAAAAATCTTTGGATTATTAGATAGACAGAAGACAGTAGACCAAAATGTGATCTATTTTTTATATGGAATTCTAGGTTATCAATAAGGACTTTACTAGAAGGAGAAACCCGTTCTAGTAAGAATAGTATTTCATTATAGATTTCCTCTTTTCTGGCAGGATTTCCGCTCGGACGATGACCACCAGCAAGTTCTCGAGTTAAATTGTCTGTCAGAGAGTTTTTTCATCCTTATATATATTTAATAGAGAAGAAAAACTGGTTAAACCATAATTACCAATATAAGAGTCGCCATTGTGCTTGTATATTAGTATTCCTTTACAATTGGTTCGACTAAGAAAAGGTTTTGGAGCTAAAAAGATTAAGAACTTTTAAATTCCCCTTATGACTGTAAGTATTTCTTTTTTCATCGTGGGATACTTGCATTCAGTCTTATTAAAACTTCCACTGCAATATTTACAGAGTTTTTCTCCTTCTTCGATTTTGAGTATTGCATTCTAGTGATCATTGCTGGCATTTGTTTCAAGAATTACATCATCTTCTTCATTAGATAAATTAAGAACATGAAGATTTTTACACATTTTTTGGAAGTTCTGGACAATCTTTGAATCATTAGTGGTCCATGTTCAACTTACTTCTTTCTTGAGTTTCTGCTGCAATGACTTTCTTAGTTTAGCCAAATTTTTGATGAAATTTGAAGCATAGGTAAGGCATCTAAGAAACCTTCTTAGCTGTTTTCTATCTTTAATTTTTTCAGGGACAGTCTCTATTTTTTCTAAAGTATGTTTTTCTAGGATGATTTGTCCAGCTTTTATCTCTATACCTAAAAATTCAATTTCTTGTCCAACATAATGCACGTGTTTTTACCAAGTATAATACCATGATCAATGTATCTTTGGGTGACAACTAAGACATCATCTTTGAGCTGTTTTATGGTTTTGGAAAAGATAAGGATATCATCAATGTATACTAAATAACAATGATTAAGGTCTTTGAAGATGTTATCCATTCTTCTTTGGAATATTTAAGTGCATTTTTTAGACCGAATGGCATTAGTATCCTCTCATAATGTCCTTGTGGAGCACCAAAAGCAATTAAAGGGATGCGTTCTTCATCCATTTTAATTTGCCAGTATCCACTTTTGCAATCCATTTTCAAAAACTAAGAGGCTCCTTGAATTCTATTCAAAAGGATTGTTTTGTTAGGAATGTAATAACTATCAAAGACAGTATTATCATTAAGCTTTTTATAATTGATTACCATTCTCACTTTTTTTTTTTATCTTCTTCTACATGATTTCTTACCATGAAAGGAGGACTGGTGTGAGGACTCTTGCTATTCCTAATTAATCCTTTATCCAGAAGTTCTTTAATTCGTTTATCGAATTCTTGGATATCCTGCTGTGCATACACCATTTGTTTAACTCGAATAATAGTGTTGAGATTTAATAGCATGATTTTAGCAAATGTTTTATCTTTATCCCAAAATTTTAGTGGATAATTAGAGTAGAGTTCTTTGCATAATTTCTCTTGTTGTTCAAAAATATGCTCTTTAATAGATAGCTCAAGCAATGAAATTATTAGTGCTACTTCTCATTGTGCACACATTACCTTCTCACCATGCTGGTTGCGTGTAAATTTAATTTTCTGATGAGTGTAAGCCTTTTTAATTTTTCAATAGGAATAGAGTGATCATTTATTGTGAATATTATTTGGTTTATGGTATGTGTGCATGGAGAATATAATATTTGAAAATTATTTTCAATAATCATATCATGCGATGGTTGACCAGTAGCCCATAGAATTGGTATAATGCATTGGACTCCTCCTAATTCTATGGATGATCCTTCTATTGCCTCGTTTGACTCATAACACTATTATTAGCTATCCTTACTTATGAAAGATTTTTAGCTTTTTCCACATAAAATATGGAAATAATGTTCTTTTTTCAAAGCATATAGAGCAACCACTATCTGTCTAGGCACATAACTCATATTTATTATATCCTTCTAAGCATGTGTTTATTAGGATATAGATGCTATTAGGATTTGTGTTGGTGACTTCATGGTATATCTCCATAGTCATGTTTTTTACTAATTCCTCCTCATAAATTGGCTCAGTAATAGTTCTTATTTTGTACCCAATGGCCTTTCTTTCTAAACTCATACTTCGATCTACAATGGGTCTTGCAGATTCAAAACTCATTCTACTCATTCACTAGTCATACTAATTATATCATCTTCTTTAAGCTCTTCTTTAGTTGATAAAAATCCTTTTTTTCAGTCTAATCTTACACTCATGCTTCTTAATAATTGGGGTTTAATGGTAATTTCATCATTCTCATAAATTTTTATCACTTTCTTTTATTGATTTTAGTAGGGTTGGTAAAGCTAGAAATCCATGACCTGTCAATTTTTGTCTCTTGAGGATTGGATTAATCCACTGGATTTTTTTGCATTGGGGTAGGACTTTCAAATTTTTCTGTCTCTATCATTGTCAGCTTAGTTGTATTATCTAGTTTGTAGATAATTTTCTAAAATATCCTTAAAGGATATCCTCCTCTTTTCATATCCATCCCAACTATTTTTATCTCAAAAGATAGGAAGTTTTTAAGAAATTCATCCTTTAGACTCATATAATATTTAGACCGATAATTGCATCCTACCTATCCATTACATAAATTAGTCTTAATTCTTGTGATAATTTGATTATTGAATTTGGTATGCCTAATATCACAGAGCAAAGCAGAGAGATTAATATCTTTGCCATAATATTGTAATGGAGTGATTCAAACTTGGACACTTTCGACATGGATATACCTATACTTTCTATCTTTGTTATGCTTAAGAATATTTTCCCAATGAATGAGATTAACTTCTCCAACATCATACTCACAATCCTCTATCTTCAGATCTTCTTCCATCATTTCACATATGTATTTGCTTTTTAGTTAAAAGATGGACTTTTTATAGATCATGTTTTTTTGGATTATGGGAAGGACTCAATCTCCTTTGACATCTTCATTTTCATTATCTACAACAAACTCTTCTCCTTGAAGATCACCAAGACTAATTGAGCTACTTTCCATCATAGACTCGTTTCTTTATAATCACCTTCTTCATATGCATTGTCCAATATTATTTCACAATTCCTTTCTTTTTATTTAGGGCTAGGTCTAATGCCTTATCTTCAGTAAGCTCAACATAATCTAGGCTTCCCAAGGTTTCAATAAGTTTGTTATTCTTCGTATTTTTGCATTCATTAGCGTGACATCCTACTTCTCCGCATGTCCAACATTTGTAGTTGTTTTTTCTTGCAGGACAATGAGCTGCTTTCCTAAAAAATCTTCGTTTTTTAAGACTAGATTTGTTATAATATTTTCTTCTATATTTCTCTCCCCTTTGCTTCTCAAAACTCTTTTTCTTATAGAATTTTCTTTTTCCTTCTTTTTTCAGGTTCTTTTCCCTATTGGTGAGGTGAATCCGAACAAGTTAGGAAATGCTCCTTAATTTTCCTTTGCTTTTGAAGATCAAGACACTGATCATTGACCCATTTTCATAAATAAGAGATTCTTAAACCAAGGATGTCAATGACATCTGTTCGTACAACTCATGCCATGTATCTTCCATTAATTATGGAATTTATCGGATATGACAGTTTGTCATAGAACAAACCAAGATTAGTTTTATTATATCCAATTTTGTAATAATATTGACTGAATTCAATAATTTAATTTTCTAGGTATCTGATGTCCCATAAGTCAATGTTATTAATCTTGTTTTTGCCATTCTCTTGCTTTTTCTTCAGAATCAAGTTTGGTTTTAATAAATTCGGTCTCTATTTCCTTATATAAACTTCTGAACATAGTAGCTGGTGTTTCTATCATTCTTTTAATGTATTTTTACTGTCTTCACTTAATGAATTGTACCAGTCATCTACAGTGCCAGAAAAACTATGTTCGATATAGTTTAGGAAGTTTATAGCATGTGGTATTTACGTTTAATATACTTTTCATTCCTCTTTTCCAATGCTCAAGTATTTCCTCTCTATTACGAGCTCCATCTATGTTTAAGATGTATCCCATTTGACTAATTGGAGTAAGGTCATTTTCTTCAAATCTCATAATTTTTTTTGGGATGAACCCAAAAGAAAAATTGACTGTACGTCCTGATGGAACATACCTAGGTCTTATAAAATGAGTATTGCTTCTAGAAGATTCACCAAATTCTTTAGGCTTAGGGACGACATTGTTGACTAGATTGGTCTCTGTTTTTCCTAAGTCGAATTCTTCTCTAATCTCATTGATCTCATTTTCAATAGTCATTTTACCGTATTTTTTATCTAGCTTTCTCCTAACTTCTTCTAATTGTAATACATTGAGATCTTCTCATTTAATCAGATTCATCTGCTAATATATTTTTTCTTCTAATTGAACATTATTAATCCCTTCATTATCATCAGATAACACGTCATGTTTATCACTAAGTGCGGCCAAGTTGTTGTTTAACTCTTCTGGACTTTGTTCTTTCTCGAACATTTTTTGTAGCTCTTCAAGAGTATATTGTTTATACCCCATATTCTTTTTCTACCTTTTTAGCCGCTTTTTCACCCGATTTTTCCCCTACTTCTTTTGGATTTTTATATCTTATAAAGGAAATTGACTTTTGTTTTTTTGGATTTTGGAAAGGATATTTATGCTGAAATGGAACACGAATACTAGGAGTGGATTTTTCGCTATGCCCGACTTCGTTAATAAGGGAAAGATGGACTATAGTTAATTAATTCTTAAACTCCTTCACTTCAGTCTTAATTTTAGCCAATTTTGTTTCTAATTCTAAAACTATATCAGTGATATAGTTTAATTGAGATGCTAGTAAAGTCCTTTCGATGCGTGAATAATATGTGAATAATTAGGACCAGGGCAAACAGGTGATGATTCAAATATTAATCAAAGTTAATTATCTTAATTAATCATTAATTAGCTTAATTATCTTAATTATTTTTGGTCACGTGGCTCTGATACTAGATGAAAGAGGACTTCAAGTACTACTAGAGAGCAAAATATCACATACATAAGTTTTGATTTTTCGAAAGTAAGTTCTTAAGTATTTGGGCCAAAATGCAAATACGAAGAGTTTAGGGATTTGCAAATAAATTTCAATAGTGATTTATCTCCCAAATGTTAAAGGTGTAATAACTCAATGGACCTAATTGTGACTTCTTCAAAAAGTTAGCCCTGCAAATGAATACATCAAAGCTCGATGTACCCAAATGTAAATTACGTAGATTTTGAATCTCATGGTATAGTTCCTCGCCATTTTTTCTAGATGGAGGACCATCTTTTATGTCTTTTCCCTTAGAAAACGTAGTTTGATTTTCAAAATGCATGATGCCTGGGCATTAATCGATGGTGATAGTCAAACCAGGACAGTTTGCCCCTATGTTTCAAATGTGTTGCCTTTAACTTATCCATACAAACAGGGCAACTCAAACACACCATGAGCGCTCCGTCCAGATAACACTCTGAGAGCTAGAAAGTCATCTATTGTCCACATTAATGCAGCTCTCATCAAAAAGTTTTTCCTCATTTAAATGTCTTAAGTTTGAATACCATCCCACAGAGTTCTCAGCTCATCAATCAAAGATTGCAGGTACACATCTATTTTGTTCTTTGGATTTGTTGGACCAGGTATAATGCAGGTTAAGAACATGTATAGTGTTGTCATGCAGATATCTGGGGGAAGGTTGTAAGGTGTCACAACTACCGGCCAAATTGAATAAGGCCGTGCAGATTGTGAGAATGGGCTAAACCCATCCGCACATAAACCAAGTCTCACATTGTGAGGCTCAGCAGCAAAATCCGAATGTCTGCGATCAAAATGTTTCCATGCTTCTCCATCTGAAGGGTGACAAAGAACACCATCTTTATGCCTATTATTATGATGCCACCTCATGTGCTCAGCTGTGTTTCTTGAGGCATAAAGGCGTTCTAACCTAGGTGTCAAAGGGAAGTAGAACATTTTTACATATGCTTTTGGCTTATTCCTATTATCGCTTGACTTCTTTGCCTTCCATCTCAGTAAATCACAAAACTTACACTTTTCAGGTGCGAAATCCTCCTTAAAGTAAAGCATATAACCACTACGGAAACAATCAATCATTTGCACATCTAGACCCAAACTTCGAAGCTTCTTCTTGAACTCTGAGTAATTTTTTGGCACACGATTGTCTGCTGGACAACTCTCATGCATTAACTGCATCATCTTATTAAAACAATTTTGAGGCATATTGTAATCAAATTTGATACTTATCAATCTGACGGCATTTGACAATTCAGTTTAGTTAGTACACCCATCCAATAAAGGTCTCTGAGCAGCTTGAAGCATATCATAGAATGTCTGAGCTTCTGCATTTGGCTGTTCATTTGCGTTAACTTCATTAGTAACTATGACATCGTTCACCATTGCTCCAACACGATCCACAAATGCTTCAGTGTTATCAAGTGCATATCACTTGGAACCATGTGCTCATACAAGTTTTGTGCATTGCTATTTCCAACATTGCCATATTCAGTAGGTTCTATCTCCCCATGAGATGTCCAATACCAATAGCCTTTAACAAAACCATTTTAGTACAAGTGTAATTTCACATCATCAGGTTCTCTATAAGTTCTGTTTTGGCATTTGGCATAAGGACATCTGTAACACCTATTATTTATGAACTC
This sequence comes from Carnegiea gigantea, assembly GCA_029747015.1. Taxonomy (NCBI): domain Eukaryota; kingdom Viridiplantae; phylum Streptophyta; class Magnoliopsida; order Caryophyllales; family Cactaceae; genus Carnegiea; species Carnegiea gigantea. The sequence continues at coordinate 491,860 of JAKOGI010000353.1, read as the reverse complement.
CATTTGACTTCTTATAAATTGATCAAATAATTCAACTCCTTCTAAAAATTCTTGTCTATATCCTTTTCGACCTAGTAAAAATCTTTAATACATCCATCTCCGATGGGGCGGTCCATCCATATTATCCACTATTCACCATTAGAAATGTATACATAAATTGGTTATAAATAATGGACATAATGATTACATTTTGCTTCTCACGTAGCTAAATTAATGATTTACTTATTATTATACTATTTCGTCATATGTTGTATTCAATATACGATGGACAAAAATAACATATTATGACAATTAAGTCGGAATATAAACCTGTTATAATGTCTGAAATTGCAGTCCAAACTTATGACACTCACACCGATAATAATGACATTCACAGTAACAATAACATATTTTTTCTCTTTCGCAATATGTTTTCTCTTATGACCCATCTCCTCCATATTAATCATCCACAAAAATTACAACGTGAAATATTTACATAATAATAATATATTATTTAATATACATAACAGCATAAAACATTTCGACATTTAACAAACAATTTGTCAAATTTCAGGTCTAACTAACATACAGAATAAAAATTTACCAAATTCATGACCATTTATAGTTTTATTGTTAACATTAAGCTGTACATAAATAAAATTTGGTTATTATACACCATAAATTAACAAATATATTCTTCAATTCAACATTTATAATACTAAACAATTGCTAATAATACTTAACAATTACTTAAGACTTTATATGAAAACAGCAAAATTCACATCCAAAATCAACAAATAACATATTACATCTCAAATTTATCATACTACTAACATCCCATACACTTCACGTTTTTCACAACCATCAATTATATGTATCTTCTTCAACATAATATTCATAAATTACTCAACATAATTTTCACAACCATCAATTGCACATAACTACCAAAATTACATCTGAAATTTTACAAATCTATAACTAAATCTACTATATATTTAGGTAGAATTACTTGCTTGACAATATCAAATAAAATGGGTCACAAATGGCGATGAAGTTGAGGACGGCTGGTGGCAGAGGGAGGGCGGCAACCAGAGGCGAGGTGGTGGACCGGCGAGGCGATTTGCTTTGAGGTGGTTTTCGTTGCAGAGTAATGGCTGAAAATGAAACTGAGAATGCGATTTGGGGGGTTTAAAAATAAGACCGACAAAATATTCCGTTGGTCCATATTTTTTTCCCAAAAAATTTTCAAAAACTTGTGGATCCATTGAACGGTCAACGATTCACCCTGACCGACGAAATTTCAGTCGCTCTTCTGTCGGAATTCCGATGGGCCACCAAAATTCCATCGGAACTTCGGACCGAAATTGGTTCCATCGAACTTCCGTCGCCGAGTCCTACTTTTTCCAAAGATCTGCCATTACCTTTCGGACTGTCCGACGATCGTAAAATTGGTCGGAATATTCCGTCTGAAAAAACTGATTTTTAGTAGTGACTCAAATGAGTCCCCCAAAAATCAGCTAAACTACTAAAGTTTCCACCCAAAAGAAAAAGAGCTCAATAAGAAAATAGGCAAGGTAGCCTGTTTGGACATACCATGCAACCAAAGCGGCCTCACAAACATAGTAGGTGGCAACCAAACTACATCGGCGATTGCCGCTGACCCCTAGTGACTAATATTAGGGAACAATTACCTGGCAATTGAAAGACTATGAATGTAGTCCCACAGTTTTACCTTTTCTCCAACATTTTTCCATAACTGTTGATCAAGGTCAAAGTCATAGATGAAAACCACCTTTTCACTACTGATCTTGTAATTCCCCTATGCTCCTATTATTTACACCCGAAAGCCCCTCCATAAATAATAGAAGATCCTACTCTATCACCCCTGCTCTTAGGGCTAGAGGTATTAGTGATTTCCTTAATTTTAAAATGAAATAGACATAATTTTTCCTAAAGATCGGCCATAACTTAGGCTTATAGCCTTACATGCATATCTAAACAAGCTCGACGGCTGCTCGCCGAACACCACAACTCTATAGGCCACACGCCAGGACTACAAAAGATCATAAGTTTAAATAAAATAAAGAAGCAGAAAATACACCTCAACGGATCACACATTCGGAGCACTCGGGTTTACATCACGAAAACAACTCCACTCCAACAAAGCAGGAACGACTAACTACTTAGATGGTTGGCCCGCACAACTATTCAAAGCGACCGCTAGACAGCGTGCAATAAAGAAGCCAAGGTATTTAAATTACATATACTCAGGTACCTATGAAACAATCATAATACAAATGCATGGTCCAACACATTCGTACATATGACTCCTTTTTCAAAAAAATTGGAAGATCCCGACTCGCTTTACATGGGCTGAGGACTTTCCTACCTGTCTTTCTAGAATAGTTAGACCTGGGAAAAAGAAAAATGAAAGGGGGTGAGTTGCCACATGCTCAGTGGACAACCCACATCCCGAAAAATGAAAACCATTGCATACAATGCAACAAGTAGCAATCATATTGAATTCTTACTTAACATAGCATATTAAGCATTTATGACCAAATAACAACTAGCTAACCTTCCGCATGACCCAAGAGCGGCAACAAGGTAGCCCATTCGACTCTTAAGTGAATATTTAACATCAAAGGAGTTCATTTGGGTGATTAACGTGAGTGTGTTTAGCATGAAAGTGAAAATAACAACCAGAAAGCAGCGAAAACCAAGTTGGACTCTTATAAAACGCATTTTACCTAAAGAAGCCATTTAGGAAGTAATCATAGTCATTTCAACGAGTACTTCTAGTTTTCAAACTCTTGCGCTGACATATTTCAGAAACAAGTAGTTTTCATCTATAATAGGTAAGAAATCACATTTTGGGGCATCAGATTCACATGTTAGTGCTCTGTTTAAGTTAGCCTCACACAACTCATGGTATCCCTGGGGCCTCTCATGGTCACTAGACTTTTACCCTCGTCAGTGTAACACCCTTACTGCACGCATGTCTAGCTGATTATATACTCTTTAACTAATTAAAACTGATAAACCTGATGATTGGGGGCTACTGCTATTCAGAAGGAGAAGGCTTTAAGCATATGCACCAGATATGTCATAGCTAAGCATAGATCACATTCATACACATTTAGACATTATCAAATCATATACATATAGGTGCTAACCACCATAAGGTTTACACATCACGATATTGTTAAACCAACATCATTACTGATCCATCCATATTCGCTTGCTCACTTACTTTATTCAGCTGGTTTGCTAGCATGAAGGCGATTCACTGAGCATTTGCCTAAAATAAAACATGATAAACATTTCGAAATGTGAGCTGAAACTTAGTACATGCATTCCTGTATTGTTAAATGATCATTGAAAAATTGGTTGGGTCCTGCTTTACAATTCATTTTACTTTAAAATAATGAATGAGATGATTGTAAAACTGTATTGCTAGTTATTAATTGATAGTGAACCCCTCATAACTGTTACGATTTATAGATAGGTGTACACCTGTCAAACAAATTGGGAGACCTGCCCTGAGGCCACACGTGTAACGGAAGGGTGAGTGCCCTATACATGATAACTGACAGGATCACTGACTCGGTGATAAATTACTGAGTAAACTAATTCATTGATATACTCACCAAGACGTTATAACTTTGATAAATGCATTCGGATTTTTAAAGATACAGGCAATGAACATACCTGGGGTGCTTAAAATGTAATCATACTTGATAATATTCATGCACAATGAGGAGCAATAGACTAGGCCTCGATTTTGCTTAAGAAATGTGGTGATAGGTATATGCAGTTAGTAAACAATGCTCACCTTCACAATTTGTAACTTTAATAGAAATTGAGCTTCAGTTTATCATGCACATTCTTAGTAAATTGGCCATAACTTTTACCACCAAACTCGAAATTAAGTTATTCGAGAGGTATTTGAAATATAACTCATTGGCCTACCTATCCGCCAAAAATCACAATTTTTTGATGCACCAATAAATGTCACTTTATTTCCAAAGTGCCCCTATTTTTGGGTCTGTTTCCAACCCTAAATGTTGTTTCCTCCAACTACAAGTCTACCCACTCTTAGCAAAACTTTTCATAGAAATACCCCACACTCTTACAACCATTGGTCCCATTTAAAACACAATTTACAATCATCAAAATTCAACAAATTTAATTACAGGAGCACCACTCACAACTCATGCTTGATATTCAAGTTCTTCATGAACACCAACAACACATACTCATGCAAGTACTCAAATCATTATGACAAACTCTAAATCATCACAAATTAACATTTATCCAACCTCCAAACACAACTAGCATTTATTTTGATCATAACAACATAAATCATAACTAAACCAACCACAAAAAGCCAAAAAGCCAAAAACGAATCAAGATGGAGTTAGAGTTTACTTCACTTCAAACTTAAAAGGGGGATGTAGGTGGTGTTTTGGGGGTTGCGGGTGTTGCGGATTGTGGGTGGTGGTGCGAGGGTGTTTGGGGTGGCTGGCAGCAACCTTAGGCTATCTACAGGCTAGCTAAAACAACCACAAACAGCAGCAAGTAACACCAGAATAAGGGCTGGCAGTCGTAGGATGAGAAGAAGGAAGAAGAAATGCTTGCCTGAGAATTTTGATCAAATCTAGTATACTTGGCTGATATTTAACATCAAAATATAGCTTTTGTTAATGGTAGTTAGGCACAAATGATGGTAATTAAATCAATCCAAACACACCAACATTTCGGCCTTAAATTGGGCCCAAATAAATTGGGCCAGGAAAAGTAGCACACCTTTGCAATAAATTTTTTTACATACCTCAAAATTAAATTTTTGTAATGTTATTGAAAATAATTTAACGTTTAATCATATTTACTAGGGTTTACTATCGATTCACCTGAAATTATGACAATAATTGAAACTCGAATTATAAAGTGAGGCCCAGAATAAACTTTTTCCAATTAGAATGATTTAATGTGATAAATAGCTGTGAAAAACTAATAACGTCACTTAATTAAATAAATAAACATGATTTAGGGACAGACTGTTACAGCCAAGGTCTACTAGGGTTCCCACTTTTAGGTCTACTCCATAGGAGTTGGGGTTCCCACATACGGAGTCTGCTTCCTAAATAATGTCCATACAATTAGCACCATCCTTTGTGCTCAAACATCTCAAGTGAAATATCATTTTCAGCATGTATAGCATTGAATTTCTCGAAATAACTTGACGATAGGAAGCTTTAATCACAAGAACAACATAAACATATTTGGTTGTAAAGCAGATTTATAACTGCACAGACACTTGTCATTGCCGCTGCACTTGTGATTGCACTTGCTAACAACCAACTCTTAAAATTATTCAATGGGAAAGGTTTCACAACTGCATTTCAAGAATCTGCATTGCCTGACTCCGCTTTGGAGTTATGCTCATTCCCTCCTAAAAGGAAGAAAAGTTTTGACCCATAACTCAAGTAACCCTTTATAAAACTTTCTTTTCGAGTCTAGTTCTAACAAATATGTCTGTTTCATGAGAACCACATAATTAAAGAAAGTCCACAATAGTTTGTTAAATGTATTAAAATTCGGTCCAAGCTGAGTATACACAACCTTAAGACCTTGCACTCATACCACCTTTTAAATGCCACAAGCACTTATCGTTAACAAACAATCACTGTTTTGTTTCAAACTTATATAGTTAAAATCCATTTCAAATATTTCTGTATGACATGGATCCACTTGTTTGAATAAAGCTTGCAAGCTTAGTAACTTCGAGGACAACTTTAAAATTGACTAAAGAAACAAACTATCACATTCGCCGACTAATTAAAACCAATGCAACCCACTTAACATCGTTTGAATCATTGTTTAAGCACAAGTAAATTAGTACTTTTACGAAGACAAACAAATTCACGGTCATTCGAAGTCCACTGATTTCAAATGTTGGGTATTCAAGTTCAAAATTGCATGAATCCAATTTCTAGTATTACATTAGCTAAGATTAATTATGCAGATCACATACACTATGGCACGCTAATCACTTGCACATAAACTCAAATGAGGAAACTTACAAATTGAGGTTCAAATTAGTTCAACTCATGTGTAGTTTGGTTTAGGTTCAGTTCAGCTCAGGTTTGGTTCAATTTAGGCTCAGTTTAGTTCAATTTAGGCTCAGTTCAGTTCAAGTCCATTTCAGTTCAATTCAAATTCTGTTTGATTCTGTTTCTGATTGAATCAGTTCAGGTTCAGGTTTGACAATGATTAGGCTGAGTTGGAGCAAGCCCCTGCTCGGTTCATAGAACTGCTTCACTATTGAGCCGACTTGCTGAACCAGTTAGCCAACTCCCTTATTGTCATCTTAATAGGCAAAACATACATAGAACCAAAAACTGGCAGCAACAAGCATCTTCAATTTAGCCTAAATGTAATTATCCAAAAATCAACATTATACATCAATTAACCTAATTACAAGCACAACAACACTTCAATCAATTATTCACGTTCTCTCAAGCCTAGGACGCCCTCGTAACAACACCGTCTGCAAAGTTCACGTCAAAATCACATTATTATCAACCAAAATAGCTCATTCAAGCCTCTTCCTTCTACCAAACTCCACAATCACAGAAAATTCATTGAATAATTCTTAACCTCATCCATGGGTAAACTTTAAAACACTTTGAAATTAATTACTAATTTGAAGTATTACGAATTGCCCACTTCGAATCAAGCTTCTGGGACCTAATTTATGGTTAATTGGGGTGCTTTTAGGGCAGGGTTTGGATGCTCCTCTTCACTTTGCTACTCATGTCTTATTCCTCCTCCTTCCCTCGTATCTACTTTGCTACTGTTCTTGCCTCCTAATCCTTCGCTTCTCCCTCTCTTGCTCTCCTTCATCTCTTTTTCGGTGGCTCTGGGTGCAGCAGTGGGAGTTGAAAAAATAGAGAAAGCAATTAGGTTGAGGTGTAGAAGAAGAGAAGCTGGTGTGTGCTGCTGTCGTGATTTTAGGGCTGTGAGGATGCCTAGCTGTCTAAATCTATAAGCTCCCTTTTCTTTTTTTCCCCCCAACTTAACGCACCCAAAAGGGCATTTTGGCCAAAATAAACTCAAGCCCACTTGCTCTCTAGCAATTAATAGCCCAATCTAATACGATAATCTCGCATCGTCTAGCATCAACCTAATTTTCGATTAGTTACAAATTTCACACAACCGCATAATAAATCAAGAAAGCTTTATAAACTAATTCGCATAAATTAGTACACTTAGTTTACATACAAAAATTAGTCTAATATAACTAATATGATAAAATATAGCTTAAAAAATTACAACCTTCATTATTAACTCTAATTGAAATTTTTCTACTATTACACTCCCCCCTAAAAGAATTTCTTCATCAAAATTCTAAAGTCCACAATTTAGTAGAACACAAGATTCGTATAAACATGGCACACGCTACACAAACTAACAACAGACTCTAAAATCTTATTTTTATTATAAACTTTAAATCAGAAAAAGAAGTTTATGGTATCCAGTCACCTCCTTGCCAATCCTCTTCAAGTGTCCACTCACTCTCTTAAGGCACCGAGAGCAAATCAAGTAGAAAAGGGCAACTGAGGTGGCAGGGATAACCATATTAAACTTGTTTGAAATGAAAACTTCTAACCTTATATCTAAGCAATACCAGCACGGAAACCAACAACTCTATGTTTACACATCAATATGAGTTGGCATCTAAAGGCTTTTAATGTATGGTAACTCAAACAAAACAAACCAAGGTCATATGAAGACTTTCAACTAAGTCAAGTTCATTTTGAAGCATGAAGGAATTGAATCATTTTAAAGTTAAGTCAATCAACTAGGACTTCTATATCACAACATAGTAGTGGGGCATCGCATAACATCACATAGGAGCACAAAATAACAAGAACATGCAAAACGACACCCAAGGCTGCAATGACATCTCAAAGGATCAACGTCTTGGCATTTCGAAGACAAGAATAATAAGCAGGATCCACCAACATCATAGGTATATAACGCTACCCATTCAAGCCACACCAGATTATGCATTTTGATTAATCACATTAACGGTCATGCTTCACAATTCGACGATCAAATGATACAATAAAGACTCCAATATGACCACAACCACACCTAGCACATCAACGAGTCACATGAGGTACATAGACAATCACATATTCATGCAAGTGCAGGTCTTTATGATCACAAAATAATAATATGTAAAATATTAGCATGACAACACTGTCAATAGAACAATCCCTTAACACCAATGACCATAGGCATATCCACTATGCTAAAGTTTCCTATGAAAAATTACCACATAATACATGTTATTGTGTAAAAATATAATACAAAATAGCTCAATCACATCATACCAAGGGCACTTAGTTGAGCTATGCCAACGATTATTTTACACATACTCATTCGTAAACCTTAGAGTCTATAGTTCAGCCATGAGCATGGGTACACTAGCATGTCATCCAATCAAGCATAGAACCCAAAGGTAAGAATATAGGAATGCAAGCTCCCATGATCATGTAATCATTTTACTAAATACATGATTAAATAGCCACCAAAACAGCATATGAGAGAGGGTTACCTTAGTTCAAATAACAAATCAACATTCCTATCACTCCACCTAGGCAATCAAATCAAGTAATTCATCCAACTCAATCACATAAATAAATATGCTTAAAGGGGTACTGTAACGCCCCCAATTAAACATGTTTCGCTGTTTGCATTCTCCTTAATAAATCCCTGAATTAGGATTAATAAACTCGATGATATGGGCGTTACCGCCGTCCAAAAGGACAAGGCTTAAAGTATGTGTACTAGAAATAACATACTTAGGCATAACTTCAACCATACACATTCACACATTATCGAGCCATATACGATTAATAGTTAATCCCAAATATGGTTTATACACCACAGTAAAGTAATTCGCCTCATAATCTACACCTCCATCCACTGAAGATTTCCAAATATGACTCCAAAATATGCATGTACTATATTATTGATTGATCCCTCCAGATTCCCTTACTCAACTTATTCTCTTTAGCTGGTTTGCTAGCATGAAGGCGATTCACTGAGCATTTTCCCAAAAGAAATCATGAAAAAAATTTCGAAATATGAGCCGAAGCTCAATACATGCATTCCTGTATTATTAAATGATCTCTGCATAAATTGATTGGGTGCCCGCTTTGCAATTCATTTTAAGCTAAAACAAAAACGGCGAATGAGATGAATGTAAACTGCAATTGCTAGTTATTATATGATAGTGAACCCCTTGATACTATTATGATCTATGGATAGGTGTACACCGGCCAAGCCGACCGAGGGACCTGGCCTAAAGCCGCGCAGGTAACTGAAGGGCAATGCCCTGTAACTGATAACTGATGGGGTCACTAATTATATGATAAATCACTGATTAAGGTGATTCATTGATGTACTTACCAAAACATTATCATTTTGATAAATACGTGCTGATATCTAAAGATATAGGCAATGAACATACCTGAAGTCTTTAAAATGCAATCTCACTTGATAATACTTATGCATAATGGGAAACGATAGACTAGGTCCCGTTTCTGCTTAAGAAATGTAGTTATAGGTAAATGCAGATAGTAAACAACTTTCATTCCCATAATTTGTAACTTCATGGAAATTGATTAATAAAAAGGGAATCTACAACTCAAACAATTCAACATAAGACAAGTTATACTAAAATGATTTTGAAAAATAAATAAGTTAGGGTCATTGAACTCAAAGTAAAACAAATTGAAGCAAAATAGACCAAAATGAAACAATTGAGGTGATAATGGAAGAATTTTAATGGATACGAATGGAATATGGGTTTTTATTTCTGAAATGAATAATAGAAGGTTTAACGACAAGAGGGGTGTTGTGAGGTCCAGGAAAGCTCATATAACCTTAGCTTGTGTCATTACCATCTTTACTTCTCAAATTTCACTCTCATGCCCATTTAACTCGATTTTTCAACCCGAGTAAGCTTCTATACAAAATGAAAGTTGTTGAACTCGCTAAACTTTGTAATTTCTTTGCAATATCCATAATTATTTAGAAACTTCTGATAATATTTCCAAATGCCATAATTTCTTTCTTCCCACATATTACCGTTTGAAGGTCTACTTTAGAAAATCTATGTCTTTCACCCCTGACCTCCAATGGAGCTATAAAACCCTAATATGAAAAGCTTAAAGAGTCTCTCAAAACTTTCATTCATAGTGTAAAACATGATTACCACAACATCACCCCTAAAGTGGAGTTGAAACACAACTATGCATAGCTCGGGTCTATCCTACGCAGTCTTAGCAAAACGGCCATAACTTTTTCCACATAACTCAGAATGAAGTGATTCAAAAGGCATTTAAAAGATAACTCTTAGATCTAGCTACCTATCGAAAATCACAATTTCAATGGACCAATCATCATCAGTTTATTCATAAAGGGACCCTATTTTGGGTCTGTTCACAGCTCTAAGTGCCCCTTTTTCTTTACATAACACTCAAAATGTGCCCATAAACTCACTTATTTGCATTAATAATTCAAACAAGCTCTTCTGGCTACTCATGAAATTTTTCATGATCGACTAATTTTGACAAAACCCACATAACATCATCCTTTTAAATCAATAACATATCCAACCTTTAAATTGCATCTAAATCTTTTCAAGTACACATACTTAATTCAAAAATCCACCTTAATCATGCATGATCTTGAAACCCTAGATTATATCCAACTCAAACTTACATCCAGCCATCACAATAAATTTAAAAAAGATCACTCACAACCCTTAGATTCATTTGTATACCAATGATCACAACATTAAATCAAAGAACACAAGGTTCATCATTTTCAACATCAAGCTTGTATGATCAAGTATAGTTCTAATTCTTACATGCTTCCATACTTAAACAACTCAATAAAACATCAAACTAAAACTTCTTTATACCATGATAAGATGATCCATAATCAAATCGAACATAAAAATCCAAAATTAAACATGATTAGGTTAGGATTTACCTCACTTTAGGCTTTAATACAACAGGATGGAGGTAGTGTTTGAAGGTGGTAGGAGTTAGGGATGGTGGCTACTGGTGTTGGGGGTGGGGAATGGTGGCTAGTGGTGGCTAGAAGTGGCGAAAACTACCAAAAAACAGTAGCAATAGGGCTGAAAACAGGGCTGGGCAGCCATAGCATGGGGAAGAAAAGAAGAAGAAGAAGACTTTGTTCTGCTTGCTTGCTTAAAGATTTTTGCCTTATCTAAGCATGTGGCAGATATTTATGCCTCCAAAAATCATTTTACTAATTAGACTTAAGTACAAATAATGGTGATTAATGTAATTTAATTGCACCAAAATTTTTGGGCCAAAATTTGAACCCAAAATGAATAGGGCCCAAATGAATTAGGCCAAACTTAATAATTAAAAATTAAATTTTTGTGACATTATGAAAAATAATTTAATCCTCTAATCTTATTTACTGGGACCTAATATCGATTCACATGAAATTGTTACCGTAAATGAAACTCGAATTGTAAAGTGGGGCCCAAAATGAATTCTCCCAACCAGGATGATTAAATGAGATAGATAAATGTGAGAAATTAATAAAATAACTTAATTAAATAAACAAACATAATTTAGGATCGACTATTACAGGTACAAACAATAAGGTTCCAATTACTTGAGAATACATACACATAACTCATCTACGGTTACTCTAAAACGAATCGAAGTAACTATATAAGCCCTTATGAGCATTACATTGCACATAATACCATAGTGACACTCTAAAACACACAAGCTCATGGTATTGTCACACAGTCAAACATCTAGATGAGTGCAAACCCTAGTCCGTAACCTAGGGTCAAAGGTAAGCCTTGAGGCTTTTCCAAAAAGGATTAGAAGTTAATCACCAATAAAACCTCTATAAGTTCGTGGGGTGTCTCGCAGCTTAGATCATTACAAGACAATTGTAGAGGCCAAAAGGGTGCGGCTTAGGCGATGGTAGAGGGGCACCTGGGCCAAATCTTGCTTGGCTAATAGTTTTATTGAGACTTAAGTCACTGAAAAAGTGCGCCTATAACAAGGGAGCAATTTCTTTGAGCTAAGGGTGACAACAACAACGGCCTTGTGGATATGCCTAGATAGTCCTTGAGGTATGTTCATCCCACATAAGCTTATAAAAACTTCAAACATTCACAGTATGGATGAAATGTTCACCTATATGGAGTTTCAGCTTCTGAATTTAGCATTAATGCTCAGAAAATCATTGATAATATATGGGGAATATTACTACCAGATACCCTGCTTTGTGTGGAAATCATAATTAGGAGACCATGTTATTAGAATATATTTAAAAGGGTCAATATTTTGTGGAAACTATTTTAGGGGGACCATTCATTATTTTCATTTTCATTTTATCCCTTAAAATTTTCATATTTGCATTTTTAATCCTAATCCTTAAAAACTTACTTTCGAAAATCTAGAATGTGCATATGTGTAATTTATCTTATAAGTACTACTCAAGGTCCTCTTTCAGCTAGTATTAGAGCCGCTTGACCAAAAATAATTAAAATATTAAGCTAATTAATAATTAATTAAGCTAATTAACTGTGATTAATGCTTGAATCGTCACCTGCTTGCCCTGGACCGAATTATTTACACGTTGTTCACTCACCGAAAGGCATTTCTTCGATAGCACCTCAATTAAACTATATTACTGATATAGTTTTAGAATTAAAAACAGAATTAGTAAAAATTAATACTGATGTGAAGGAGCTTAAGAAGCAATTATTTGTAATTCACCTTTCTCTAGTTATCGAAGTTATGCATAATGGAAAATCTACCTCCAATATTAGTACGCCATTTTAGCATAAATATCCTTTTCAAAGCCCAAAAATTAAAAATCCATTTCCTTTACATGATTAAAAAATCCAAAAAAAAGTAGGAGAAAAATCAGGTGAAAATCGATAGAAAAAGCACAAAAAGAAGAAGAGGATGGAGTATAAGTAGTATACTCTTAAAGAACTACAGAGTATGTTCGAGAAAGAACAAAATCTAAAAGAATTAAACATGATCATGGGTGCAATTAGTAATAAACATGATGTGTTATCAGATGATAATGAAGAGACTAATAATTCCAATTAGAAGGAGAAATATATGAGCAGATGATCCTAATCAAGCTAGAAGATCTTAATATTGTACATTTAGAAGAAATTAGAAGAAAACTGGATAGAAAGTATGGTAAAATGGCTGTTGAAGATACGATTAATGAAATTGGAGAAGAACTCGACCTAGTTGAAATAGAGACAAATCTCGTTGACAACGTTGTTCCTAAACCTGAAGAATTTGGTGAACCTTCTAGAAGAAATACTCATTTTATAAGACCTAGGTACGTTCCAACAGAACATACAATCAATTTTTCCTTCGGGTTCATCCCAAGGAAAACTACAACCATTAATGAAATTAGTCTTACTCCAATTAGTTAAGCAGAATACATCTTAAACATAGATGGAGCTCGTAATGGAGAAGAAATATTTGAACATTGAAAAAGAGGCATGAATAGTGTCTTAAACCTATATACTACATGGACTACTGCAAATTTCCTAAATTACATCAAAAATAGTTTTTCTTGCACTGTAGTCGACTTGTATAATTCATTAAATGAAGACGGTAAAAATACATTAAGGATGATGGAAACACCAGCTGCAATGTTCAAAAATATATGCAAGGAAATCGAAACTGAGTTTATCGGAGCTAAACTTGATTCTAAAGAAAACGCAAGAGAGGGGCAAAAAAAAGATTAATAATATAGAATTATGGGATATGAGATATCTTGAAAATTATATTGCTAAATTTAAACAATAATATTACAAAATTGGGCATAATAAAACTAATCTTGGTATGTTCTATGACAAATTGCCATACCTGATAAATTCCATAATTAATGAAAAATACATTGTATCGCTTGAACAATCAGATGTCATTGATACCGTTGGATCAAGAATCTCTTATTTAAGAAAATTCGTCAATGATTAATGTTTTGATCTCCAAAAGCAAAACCAAATTAAGAAACAATTCCTAACTTGTTGGGATTCACCTCATCAATGGAGAAAGGAACCTGAAAGGAGAAGACAAAGAAAATTTTATAAGAAAAAGAGCTTAACAAGCAAATAGGAGAGAAATATAGAAGAAACAATTATAATAAACTAAGTCCTAAAAAACGAAGATTTTTTAGAAAAGCAGCTTATTGTTCTACAGGGAAAACAATTGCAAATGATGGGCATGCAGAGAAGTAGGACCTTATGCTAATGAATGCAAAAAAAGAAAAAAAATAACAAGCTTATTGAAACCTTGGATAGCCTAGATTATGTTGAGCTTAGTAAAGATGAAGCATTAGACCTAGCCTTAAATAACAACAAAGAGATTGTTGAAATTATACTGGACAATGAATATGAAGAAAGTGATTATGAAGAAACCAGTTATATGATGGAAAGCAGGTCAATTAGTCTTAATGATCTTCAAGGAGAAGAATTTATTGTAGACAAATGATAACGAGGAAGTGAAAGGAGACTGGGTCCTTCCCATAATCCAGAAAGACATGACATATAAAAAATTCATCTTTCAATTAAAAAGTAAGTATGCATGCGAGATGATGGAATGAGATCTAGAAATCAAGGATTATGAGTATGATGTGTTAATCTCATTAATTGGGAATATATCGTTAAGTATAACAAAGATAGAAAGTATAGGTATATCCATGTTGAAAGAGTCCAAGTTCAAATCACTCCATTACAATATTGTGGCAAAGATATTGATCTTTATCCTTTGCTCTGTGATATTAGGCATACCAAATGTAATGGATCGATAGGATTCAATTGTCGGCCTGGATACTATGTGAGTCTAAAAGATGAATTTGCTAGAAATATCCTATCCCTTAAGAAAAAATAGTTCGAATGGATATGAAAAGAAGAAGATATCCACTAAGGTTATTTTAGAAAAATATCTACAAATTAGATTTATAGATCCAAAGACTAAGGTAACCATGATAGAGGCAGAAAAATTTGAAAGTCCTACCCTTATGCAAAAAATCGAGAGGATTAAATCCAACCCACAGAAGAGAAAATTTAATCATTCATGGATATCTAGTTTTGCCAATCCTACAAAAATCACTAAGAAAAATGTAATGAAAATTAATGAGTATGATAAAATTACCATTAAATCCTAGTTATTAAGAAGCATGAGTGCAAGATAAGAATGGGAATAAGGATCTTCTTTAGCAAAAGAAGAGCTTAAAGAAGATGATACAATTAGTATAATAGGTGAAATGAGTAAAATGAGTTTTGAACATACAAGACACAGTGTAGACAGAAGTATGAGTCTAGATAGGAAATTCATTGGGTACAAAACAAGAACTATTAGTGAACCAATTTATGAGGATGAATTAGCCAAAAATATGACTATGGAAATATGCTATGATGTCACCAATATAAATCCTAATAGTATCTATGTCCCAATAAATGCATGCTTAGAGGGATATAATAAATATGAGTTGTGTGTCTACATAGATAATGGTTGTTATGTATGCTTTGGAAAAAGAGCATTATTTTCAGAATTTATGTGGAGAAGAGCCAAAAATCCTTTACAAGTGAGGATAGCTGATAATAGCATTATGAGTCACAATGAAGCCATAAAAAGTTTATCCATAGAATTAGGAGGAGTTCAATGTATTATACTAGTTCTATGAGCTACTAATCAATCCTCTCATGATATGATTATTGGAAATAATTTTGAGAGACTATATTCTCGATGCACATAGACCATAAATTAAATAATATTCACAATCAATGGTCGTTCAGTTCTTATTGAAAAATTAAGTAAGATTTACACTCATCAGAAAATTGAGTTTACATGCAGCAAGCATGGTGAGAAGGTAATGTCTGCATAATGTGAGATAGCATTGACAATCTCATTACTTGAGTTATCTATTAAAGAGCAGATTGTTGGATAACGAGAGCCGTTATATAAGGAATTCTATTCTGATATGCCGCTTAAATTTTGGGTAAAAGATAAGACATTTGCCAAAATTACTTTGTTACATCCCAATACTATTATTCGAGTCAAACAAATGGCGCATACACGCCAGGATAGATAGGAGTTTGATAAACAAATCAAAGAACTTCTGGATAAAGGATTAATCAGGAATAACAAAAGTTCTCACACCAGTCCCTCTTTTAAGGTGAGAAATCATGCAGAAGAAAAAAGAGGAAAACCAAGAATGGTAATCAATTATAAAAACTTAATGATAATACTGTCTTTGATGGTTACTATATTTCTAACAAAACAGTCCTTTTCAATAGAATTCATGAAACTTCTTAGTTCTAAAAAATGGATTGCAAAGCAGATATTGGTAGATAAAAATGAATGAGAAAAGCATTTCTTTGATTGCATTCAGTGCCCCATAAGGACATCATGAATGGACAGTAATGCCATTTGGTCTGAAAAATACATCTCAAATATTCCAAAGAAGAATGGATAACATCTTTAAAGATCTTAATCACTATTGCCTAGTTTACATTGATGATATCCTTGTCTTTTCCAAAACCATAGAACAGTACAAAAATGATGTCTTAGTTGTCACCCAAAGATACATTGATCATGGTATTATACTTGATAAGAACAAGTGTATTTATGCTAAATAAGAAATTGAGTTCTTAGGTCTAGAGATAAAAGCTAGACCAATCATCCTACAAAGCATATTCTGAAAAAAATAGAAAAGTTTCCTGAAAAGATTGAAGATAGAAAGCAGTTAGAAAGGTTTCTTGGATGCCTTACCTCTGCTTTACATTTCATTAAAGATTTAGCTAAACTGAGAAAGCCATTGTAGCAGAAACTCAAGAAAGAAGTAAGTTGGATATAGACCCCTAGTGATTCGAAGATTGTTCAGAACTTCAAAAAGATGTGTAAACATCTTCTTATTCTCAATTTGCCTAATGAAGGAGATAATTTAGTTCTTGAGATAGATGCCAATAATGAGCACTGAAGCGCAATACTCAAAATCAAAGAAGCAGAAAAGCTCTCCAAATATTGCAGTGAAAGTTTTAATAAAGCATAATACAACTATCCCACAATGAAAAAAGAAATCCTTGCAGTCATAATGAGAATTGAAAACTTCTTAGCCTTTTAGCCCCAATACCTTTTCTTATTCGCACCAATTGCAAAGGAATACTTGGTTTTGTAAAAAAAAATTTATCAACTATGTAAGCGCAAGGGCGACTCCTGCGTTTCCAATTATAGCTTAACCAGTTTTCCTTCTCTATTGAACATATACATGGATTGAAGAACTCTCTGGCAGATAGTTTAACTCGAGAACTCGCTAATGGTGATCATTAGAGCAGAACTCCTACCAGAAAAGGAGGAAATCCATAATGAAATGTCATTACTACTAGAATAGGTTTCTCCTTCTAGTAAAGCCCCTATTGATAATTTAGAATTCCATACAAAAGTAGATATGTTTTGGTTTGCTATCTTCTGCCTACCTAATAGCCCAAAGATTTTTCCTACTATAGTTACAAGTTAATTACCTATAGTGCCCTTATGATATCCATGAAAAAATAAGTTCTTATATTCAAGAAAATGGTTCAATCAGTGGTATGTAGTCTGCATCAACTATCATCATAATTATTCCTATGATATTTGGGAGTCTTGGAGTACAACGATCTACTGCCCTGATAAGTTTGGAGTTCTCCAAATGACCCTATTATTAAAGCCTAGGAATACAGGATAGTAGTTTACTTTATGAAGTTCCTAGATCCAAAGTTCCCATTTTTTTATCCCTAACGAAATTTCAACATGTTTAGAAGGATCCATTGGATTCTTACATCTCCCGATGGCCTAAGAAAAATCCCAAATAATAGATGCCTATATGTGGAGGTACATTGTGCACAAATCAAGTATGAAAATGGAAAAGCCAAACTGGCTCATTATCTTGTTCAAATAGTTAATTTCGATAACCCAATTATCAACGACAAGAATAGAATCCAGAACGATGAGAATTAATTACTGATCCTGCTTTAGCAAGAGCCGTTGGATTTTACAACATTTATCATCAAAGTTGGAGATTGATTCAACAAGGGAAGACACTAATGCATTGCGGAAATACTAGTTTTGCCTATCACAGTGAGTTTAACGAATACATAAAGGTAGAGGGAGCAAATTTAGAAGATGTCTTTGATTATCTCTTTCATGTTGGAGCTAGAAAATTCTTATCAGAAAAAGCAAAGAAATATCTTCTTGAATTGTTTGAGAAATGAGATCCAGAATATCTTCAATTTGATGAAGATTTTGATAATTATCTAGATAATGATGGTGTGGAAGATATTATTGGAGATGAAGGCATGTAGAATCTCAATAATGATGACTAGTCTTGTCATTATTAAAAGCTCTACAAAGGGGTTGCTCTATTATTGTACTATTTTAACAAATACCAAGTCTGTAAAAGAAAGCAATATACTGTAGCCATGTGAACGTAACTATAGCCATATGAAAAATTAGTGTGTACTGTAGTCGTTAGGGCATCATGTGTGCCCCCAACTCTCTATAAAACAGAGGCTGAGTGCTGAGAAGGGACATGGTCATTTGAGCATTCTTGAACAAAAGAGAAGTAGAGATTCTTCATTTCTCTATAAGTAAGCATCTCTAATGATCTTAGCTTAAGTCCCTCTTCAAGCTTTCCATTGTAATATTTCCACTTCCAAGCTTTCAATAAAAGAAGTCTCCCAGTAGGAAACGTTATTCAATTGAACCTTCTATCTTAAATATTATAATT
Source organism: Carnegiea gigantea (assembly GCA_029747015.1). Taxonomy (NCBI): domain Eukaryota; kingdom Viridiplantae; phylum Streptophyta; class Magnoliopsida; order Caryophyllales; family Cactaceae; genus Carnegiea; species Carnegiea gigantea. The sequence continues at coordinate 472,999 of JAKOGI010000353.1, read as the reverse complement.
TCTTGATTAATGTATTGTTATTCTTTAAAATTATACGAAACTTGATTAGTGACTACATTCTGAGGTAGGAAACAAAACATGTGCCTGATTTAAGAAAAGTGTGGTTAAGATTAGCAGTCTCTATAAACCGGAAGCTAGAGGAACATCGAAGTCCAGCACCAACTAAGTTCAGGTAATAGTTGAAACTCTCTAATTCAGCTTTCACTATTTTGCTAAGCATGGTGGGCCCGTTTATCACAGAAAATATAATATTTATGATATAAGTAGTAGATTGTGATAACTAGTACCAGTAAAGTCATTATAAGAAGTCCAAACAAAAATATAAGCGTAGTTTTATTAAAAACCCAAAAAACCTGAGTATTTGCACTTTAAACCTCGTTTGGGCCAAAACTAGAAAATTCAGAAAGTTCAAGGACTAAGCTACAAAGAAAAACTTCAAAAGGTAACTGTTTCGTAAAATATCAACCCCTGCTAATAGTTTACCACAAATTGTAGATACTTGTGAATATCTTCTAAAAAACTTATCCCTTAAAAAATATTTCTAGAAAATCCAAGATACCCCAGAGTTGCAAATTGTAATATACGGATCATTCACCCTAGCAAGCAGTAGAAGCAGTGTAACACTTCAAAGTCTACTAGGTTCTTTCTCTCCTTTCCTTTCAAGGTGCATCAGGGTTCTTTCTAACCCAAATATTGCCAAACCCTACAAAAAGAATAGTAGCCCATATAATAAAAAACATCGCATGTAGTTGACTCAATAGCAATATCAGTCACATGAAGGAAAGCAGGAACATGTCATATAAACAACACCAACCATGCATAAATGAATAGGAACATCATATAGGCAGCAACAACCATGGCACGTGATGATGGGAGCAACACTTGTGAAATGACCAACAAGAATGCACCATCATTACCCAAATTTGCACGCATACATATAAAAATCTCACTTAATTTCTTTAAACATCTCCGAACTCACATAAGCGGGGTACCATGCTAGGACTTTCAGTCATGAAAAACAATCTCTAAATATTTACCTAGTAGTTTATCACACATAAAAACAACATCTGATTACACATAGGATCATATGCTCATAAATCAAAACCTAAGCATTATCATGGACTGAATACAGGTCTTCAAATGCAAGAATAAAACCTAACATTGTATTAGAAAGAACTTTAACATTTCGAAATCTTTATGTTTCGGGAAGACTTCCATCCTCTTCTCCACCAACGTGTGAGTACGTCTGCTCACATATTATAGAGCATGAGGAGCAAATCGTATATACAGGCAAAGAGCAGGTTGGGAGTTACTCCTTTTCCACCCCTTCTGAGTTCAAATCAAGTGTACCTTAAGCTATGTCGCCAAAGGTATGTATAAAAAAACCATTACAAATGGCGTTAACACTAGGCTAGCTCATGAGCACACTAGCCGTCTAACTTATACTCTAGTTCTTACCTCAATTTTATAGTAAATCAGTTTGCTTTACTCATATTATGATCAATTAGTCATATCAACTATCACATCAGAAACACATTTACACCTAAAGGCATGTCATATATCATATCGTCACCCAAGACGTCTCTAGGTGACTATAAGAAATGTAAGACTAAGGTCGCGACCTATGGTCGCAGGACCCTGCTCTGATAACATGCATAGCACCACTACCCTAGGTTATTAGTGATTTCCTTAACTTTGAAACAAACGGACAAAGTTTGGCCTAAAAATTGACTATAACTTAGGCATATAGCCTTACATTAGATACCTGTAATAGAGAAAAACATAAAGGACATGTCTAAACAAGCTCGACGGCTACACACCGAAGGCCACATCTCTACGGGCCACACGCTCGGAGTATAAATGACTAACTACTCATATGGTTGGCCTACACAGCCATTCAAACTGACCGCTAGACTGTGTGCAATACATGACCTAAGGTATTTAAAGTATTTATGCTCAGGTACTTATAAAACATTCATAATACCAATTCAATGTCTAAAATATTGGTATATATCACTCCTTTTTTCAAAATAATTGGAAGATCTCGACTCAATTTACATGAACTAATGACTTTCCTACCTGTCTTCCAAGAATAGCTATCCTTGGGAGAAAAGGGGAAGGAGAGAGGCTGAGTTACCACATGCTCAGTGGATAGCCCGCATCCGGAAAAATCAAAACAATTGTATACAATACAATAAGTAGCAATCACACTGAATTCTTTTCTAATATAGCATATTAAGCATTTATGATGAAATAACAACTAACTAACCTTCATTACAACCCAAGAGTAGGAAGGATGAGGCCTATTTGGCTCTTAAGTGGACATTTAACGTCAAAGGGTTCATTTGGTGGACGAACGTGAGCTCTTTTAGCATGAAAGTGAAAACAACATCTGAAAAGCAGTGAAGACCAAGTTAGACTCTTATAAAACTCATTTTACCTAAAGAAGCTATTTACGAAGTAATGAAAATCATTTCAAAGAGTACTTTCACTTTTTCAAACTCTTGCACTGACATAATTCAGAAACAAACAGTTTTCATCTCATAATAGGTAGGAATTTACCTTTTGCACATCAGATTCACATGTTAGTGCTCATGGTATCCTCAATGCCTCTCATGGTCACTGGACTTTTGTCCTCATCAGGGTCTATTAGGGTTTCCACTTCCAAGTCTATTCCCTAGGAATTAGGGTTCCCATATATTGGTTCTGTGACCACTGCCTGCTGCAAGCGCACGGGTAGTCATAGTATAGATAAAAGATATCGCTCCTTGGGAACTAAAGTAATCTATTGGGCCTAGTCATGTTAGAATATGCTAAGCAAAACTTTATTTCAAGTGGTTTCAATTATCTACTGCAAATGAACTTGTCTAAATCAATAAGAGAGAAACGTCCAGGAATTTTCACAGTTATGGAAGAGAATTGGATCAAAATTAATAAACATGTACTATTCTCTAATTGGTTAATTCTGAAGAATTGCAATCTTTTCTAGAAACTTGATCTATTCTTTCGAAATCAATCAAATTTGCCTAATTTAAGCAAACGTCGTTCCTTCAAACTAATTTGACTTAATTCAAGTTTAAAGTCTTCGAGTACTTACTAGCCCTCCTAACATATAAATCTCTCTTTCGAGACGAAGTTATACTAAGTCTATTCAAGCAGTCCAACAACCAAATGTCATCAACTCACAACATATCAAACACTTGATAGAATAAAATCAAATCAATCATAAAAATAAGCACAATTGAATAAACTAAACCATAATCCAATACACTTCCAAAAACTACTAAAATCCCTAGACTAAGAAAACTACTCGGACATGAAAAAGATAAACAAACTAACCAAAGATTGGCGAAATCTGAGCGGAAGGGCCTTGATTGAGATGACCTTCACCAAGGGCTTTAGAACCGCTTCAGGATCAAAAACTCTCACACTCAAAACTCACAATAAAGCAAAGACAAAACTAAAGAACAAAGTTTAAGAGAAAATAAACTAAACCAATCTAATCTTCACTAGACTAATTCTACTTGCTTTGCTTGCTATGGATTCCTCTTCCATGCTGCTGAGCGCTGCTATTTATAGAAAATTTCAGCTGACCTTAGCCACACAGCCAAGGGAAAACAAAGAGGCAGCAGTTACAGGCATACCACGATCCGACCGTGGTCTGCATTGGAACCAGTTTCTTGCTCTTTTCTTACTCCATGGGCGTAGCAACTCATGGATGACTGTGGGGGAGGTCAAAACACAGCCATTAAAGGGAAAATGCTAGGTGAAAAGCCTAAAAATCCTATAAAACACATAAAATAACTACATCCAAGCATAAATCGAGAATAGGAGAGTAAACAACATCATTAAGCACAGAATTCTTCAAAAAACGAGGCAACACAGCCCTGAAAAGATATACATATTAAGCACTTATCAAACTCCCACATGCTTAAACTGTTGCTTGTCCTTAAGTAACACAAAAACTAAAAAGGTATGCACAATCTCCTCAAGATAGACATAGGTAATATTCAAATGGCAAAGATGATCCAAAGGTAGCCTAAAAAGATATAAAAATACCATTAACAAACAGAATAGGGAATGAAATTTCAAAAACCTTTTATAGACCATAATGCAAAACTTGAACTAATCTTCCTGCAAATTGTCAAATACAATCATTCTAGTATATGAAACAAGCGAACTAGTAAGGCCAATAGAACCTCAATATAGTTATGTGACACTTGACACTCACGTGTTTGATAATGTACATATGTGAAGGTTCTCTCAGTTCTCATTCCTTGGACACAAATCTACCATAGGCTTGACAAGATTGTCAAATTCGCCACCACTAAAATGCAAATACACTAAACAATCATGAGAACTTTCATAGGGTTGTAATGGGGCTTAGGGTAAAGGTAAGAAGGGAACAAATGTTTTTGGAAATGAAGAGCTAAAAGCCAAAGACTAGGAGCTTAAACAATTCCAATGTATCATACTGCATCCTTCTCAAACCATATCAAAATAAATCCCAAAATGAAAAGAGAAAGAGTCAAAAATCACTAATATATTTCATTCCCACCAAGGCTAATCACTTCTTTTTGTAATCATTTCTTCTCTTTTTTTTTTTAAATTTTGTTTTTTTTCAAAAAGGAATAGCCAAGGGAATTTCATAACGAAGTTTAAAATCGAACTCTTCTCTAAACTTTACACAATAAAACAAGGAATTTATCAAATGTTTACATCCCTGCACCGAACAGCCAAAATTTACTAAAGAGAATAACAATCCACCTTACTAATGCGCTATCAAACTTGATGCAAAAGAATGTAACGCTCCTCTAACCTTGGCTTAAGGGTAAGACAAATATTTGGCCATGGGCTAAAAATAGTAGGTTCAAATTAAGAAAAGCGGTTATAGGCTTAAGGGGGCTAACAAGGGATATAATACACAACAAGGATGGCTATTTAGCAGTGGGCTTAAACAAATCAAAGAAAGAAAAATGCCTCAGTCATATTGTCCAAATGCATATGCGAAATGTGATCTTGAATGAGAATCAAAGCAAGTTTTAGAGAAGTGACATCAAGGAAGAGTCACACATGAAAGAATATATGAGACTAATAATGATAAACAGTCTCTAAAGGCTCGAAATCCCACGGAACATCTGCCAAAGTCAAAGCTAGCGCACTAGCACACACATGCCACATCTCAAGTAAAGACTCATGGGAAAAATCAATTCGCATCCAACATGTGGTCAAAACACGGAATTCAGTTCAAAACTTCATTCGTAAAACTTTTATGCATAATTCGGGCGAATCAAAGGATCAAACTAAACCAAAAAAAGCTGCCAAATCTATAGATATCATCATCGAAGGATTTTTCTTTTCTTTTATTTATTTTTCTTTTTTTTGTGTATGCTCCTACAAATAAGTCAAACTAAAATGCAAAAGAAACTAACAAAAGAACTAACGAAAGAAAGAAACTAAAATGCAACCTAAAATAAAACTAAATACACTACTAAAACAAAACTAAAACAAAAACTACGAAAACTACAACTAAAAAAATATAAAGCAAAAACAAACACACCAAACAAAAACAGGCATCAAATGCCAAATATAATAACTAACTCCCCCATGCTTGAAGCACACATTGCCCTCAATGTGGGAACATCATAATAAAAAGGGAAGGGGAGTAGTAGAAAACAAGATCAGAGAGGAGGAGGTGGAGGAGGATGGGGTAGTTGTCCATATGAGATATGCCAATCTTGCCAGTTCTCTAGACATGCCCTATAGTCTTGGAAATATTGGGTCTGAGAAGCAAACAACCCATGAAGCTCATCGTGTCACTCTTAGACAAAGTCCCGAAGAGCGGTGCTCTCTGAAGCAATAAACTCTCGGAGAGAAACTTGCTCCTCTTAAATGGACCTAAGGGTGCCTTGGATATCAGAATAGTTAGGTGGGGGTGGATGAAAGGAAGAACTAGGTCCTGCTTGACTAGAGTGAGGGGCGGGTTGGTGGGGTACAGGTCGGACAACCTCGTCATCACCAGGTACCCAGCAAAGGTTACCTCGGTGAAGCAAAGTAGTGCCATCGACATTAGGAAGCGACAAAAGCCGATCCCCAGGGTAAATCCAACACAAATGGCCAGCCTCAACTTTACAGAAATTCATAATTTTAAAAGCAGCTTGAACAAGCCACTCAGACCCAGAAACTCTATCCTCAGGATTGGGCTCAACACCCAAGAATCTAGCAATAGTAGCTGCAATTCCACCAACGACTATCCAACCTTTAGTGCTAACAGCAGCACTGTGCAATTGCCTTACTAAAAATAAACCTGGGTCAAGTTGGACACCATCAAGCATATAGGAAAAAAAGTACAACTCAGAAAGTCTCGAAACATTCATACTATCATCTTGAGCAAACAGAGAACAAGCAAGGATATGTTGAGCTACTCTAATGCAGGGGTTCCTAATATGCGTACATTTTGATGAACTGGTATGTACCTAACACTCCCCCAAAGTTCACCCCAAAATGCATTCAGGTTGAATTCAAGGGGGACTTGGCGGTGCGATAAGTGCATGCTAAAGGGAAATCCAAAAATACTGTTAAAAGTACTTAAGTTCAGTTCATACAACTATCCCTACAAATAAAACGATATATATCCTGCTTGACATTGAGGTCCTCTAGTGACCTCGATATGAAGTGTACTTAAAAATTCTAAGGTTAGGTCCCGGTACGTATGCTCTGAGTTCTAAAAAGTGGCTCATACCGCCTCTTGCACACAACCAATGAATATCATCCAACATTCCTAATCGGGCCAACAAATCCTCATCATAGTATCTAGTTGCTACTACTACACATTCATTCAAACAATTGCGCCTAGCGACATGATCGGGATGAGTCAAACCAAGAGGGTGTTACCTCTAATAGGCGCATTGGTTGATGTTCTGGATGTCGTTTGAGGTCTGGGTGGTGCTTGACTTGATGAACCAACCTCCTTGCTACTCCTTTGCCTTTTAGTTGGGCCATGGCTATAAAACTTAACCAAAAATCAAAACTAAAATCAAAAATAAGAACTAAAACCTAGAAAATTAAAGAAAATAAGAAAAAAGATGAAGAATTTGAGGGAGAAAAGTATAGGTATGGTGGATGAATGAGGGTGAAATGAATTTTGAGGAACAAAATGAAAAGAGTTGAGATTTTGTGGATGCAATGGGTAGATTAATTGAAAGGAAGGAATTTAGTCTGAACATGAAGAAAAATGGAGAAGATTTAAGGGACATTGAAGGTGTTGGTTATGGAGGTTTTAGAGAGAGAGAAGGGAGGAAGAGAGAGAAAGAGTCGAGTGAAGAAGATGAAGTGAGGGGAAAGGGAAACGACATTGCGGTCAAAAACCTAGACCGTAGCCCGTAGCAGACCACCACGGATGGTCCGTGGTGTCTACTGGTACGCATTTTTTTGGCTTTTCAGGTTTTGCACCCCACGGCCATATTCCTGGTTTTCCTGACCGTGGTGCCAACATTTTATTCATATAATTTTTTCTATCTTTTTTTTTTTTGTTTCTTTCTTCTCCTTTTTTTCTCTTTTTTTTTGTTTTTTTCCCTTTCGAAAATATAACAACAAAAAGTAATAAAAATCAAAACTATAAAAAGGAAAAAAGAAAGTAAGCTCGGGTTACCTCCCAAAAAGCGCTCTTTTAAGGTTGGGAGCTTGACCCTTGTTCTAGGCTTGGTCCTGATCAGCCTTATCGCGAACCACAAAGTTGAACTTCTTCAGTTGAAGGTACCATCTTAGCAATTCTGGCTGCAGATCCTTCATCTTCATAACCTGGTGCGATAACGCACCATCGACATACAAAACAAATCACTCTCTTAGCCCATCAGACGAGCTAACATATACTTGCTCAACCCTTACATCAAAATCGACATCGAAACCTTCCAAAGGGGGCATAGAGTGAATAACTTGTGCAAACCTGCAATACTTACTTATCAAAGAATCATTAGAAATAGGGGCCTCAATCTCGTGCTTGCTAGGTGACATAGGAGCAGAAAACTCCACCTTAACATACCCTTGGTCAGGGTCCTCATATGAAATCCATTCAGAATTAGGAGAATCTTCGTCATTCAAGACATCCTCCATATCATACTCAGGGGAAAGGGATAATGCATCTAATATAGAAGAATGAGGAGAAATTGCATCCTCCTTCCTAAGACTAAACACAGCAAATCTCCCCTCTACCTCAAAAGAAATATATCCCTCCCTCACATCAATATGGCAACCAGCTGTCGCCAAGATGGACGTACCCAGGATAATTTGGGCATCATCAGTTTTAGGCCTATCGACTACAATGAAGTCTTCTAACACCCAAATGTCTCCTATATTAACAGGCACATCTTCTTACTTACCTATGTTGTGTCATAGAACCATCATCCAACTGTAGTGAAAAGAGGGCGGCTAGTAACGGTCCTTAGTGCAGCTTATAAAATAAAGAGTAGGGCATTATGCTGACACATGCACCTAAGTTACATAGACCTCTCTCTATCTCCACTTTTCCCACAATGCATGGGATAGAAAAACTCCCTGGGTCAGGAAGCTTTGGGGGAAAATTGGTTGGCATCTCAATAGAGTAATTCTCTACAAATGTGGTAGTCTTGCCACCATAGTTGTTCTCCTTACTACCAGCCATAGTTTTCTCTCAACCCTCTTCCATTGGTACTTCCTCAGAGTCAGTTAAGCCTTCTTCATCCTCTTTCATAGTAACACAGTTATAGTGCTCACGAGGGTTAGGTTCAAGTTTACTAGGAAACCTATCTGGGGGCGCAGACAAAAAAGCAGCTTTTTGGACAATTTGTGCCTCTAACATCCTATTATGAGTCGTAAGCACATCAACCTTTGAGGGTAATTGCTTAATGTACGCATCATGTTTTTATTGTGCCATAAGCATGTTTTCCGTCATTACTTGCAAATTAGACTTTTGTGGAATTTGAGAAGGGAATGAGGGTCTTTGAAAACCAAGGGGTACTCTAGCATTCATAGGGGGCATGTTCATAGTATTTGGATTCGATCTATATGAGAGATTCAGATGATTCTTCCAACCGAATTATAGGTGTTAGAGTAAGGGGTATTGGTCGGTCTCAGGTTGAAATTTTGAACATAATTAACTTCATTAGGGTCTTAGAAAAAAGGAATCCCAACTTGACAATGCAAAGATATAAGCTCAATTGAACCACAAATTTCATAAGGAGAAAGGGCACTTGAGTTCACAGCATTAACATTCATTTGGTTCAGTCTTTTATTCATGGCATCTACTTTAGCAGAAAGTAAAGTACTTGCATCAACTTCAAGCTTACCTCCAACCCGCCTGGGTTGGGCTTGTTCAGTGGACCATTGAAAGTTATTAAGCACCATTTCCTTGATAATGTTATAGGCTTCATCCTCGGTCTTGCTCATTAAAGTTCCTCCTGCCGTCGCATCAATAATGGACCTCACAGCTTGGGTCACACCATTATAAAAGGCCTGGATAATCATCCAGCACTAAAGATCATAATAGGGGCACAAATGTAGTAGATCTTTAAAATGCTCTCAGGCTTCAAAGAGTGTCTCGTCCTCTTTTTGCAGAAAGTTGGTGATTTGATTTCTCAGGCTCACTATCTTGCTTGGAGAGAAGAATTTGGCGAGGAAAGCTCTTGTCAACTCGTTGCAAGTAGTCATGCAACCAGATGGCAAAGAGTGCAATCAAGCCCTTGCTTTATCCCTCAATGAGAAAGGGAATAAGCACAGGCGAATCGCATTACTGGAAACTCCGTTGAACTTTAGCATATCGCACACTTCTAAAAATACCGAGAGGTGTAGATTCGGGTCTTTCAAAAGAGTTCTGCCGAGCTGAGACTGCGGCACCATGGAAATAAGTGCTGGCTTGAGCTCAAAGTTATTGGCGTCCAACAGGCCGAGCTATGCTTGAGGCGATCCCTTGGACTCTGGAAGTAACAAAATCTCTAAGGTTCCTTCTTTCTTCACCTTCTATATTTGAATTCCTTCTCGCCTCGCGCCTTTGCTCTTCGATCCTTTGCTTTTTTCTCCTTAAGCGAAAAGTCCTCTCAATCTTTGGATCGGGCTCGTACAAAATCAGACTTCGCATAAACTAGGAAAAATTCCTGCAAGTACTTCCACCAACCCTACCAGCGCAATTAAACAGGAAAAAGAACAAATAACAAGAAAACAAAACAAAATAAAATAATAAAATGCTTAGTCATGTTCGTAAGATAATACTCAATAATTAGCAATTTAGTCCCCAACAACGGCGCCAAAAACTTGGCCACTACTTGCCGCAAGCGCACGGGCAGTCGTAGTATAGATAAAAGATATCGCTCCTCAAGGCCTAAAGAAATCTATTGGGTCTAGTCTTGTCAGAATATGCTAAGATTTAAGTGGTTTCAATTAACTACTGCAAATGGACTTGTCTAAATCAATAAGAGAGAAACGTCCAGGAATTCTCATAGTTATGGAAGAGAATCGGATTATAATTAATAAATATGGGCTATTCTCTAATTCGTTAATTCCGAGGAATTGCAATATTTTCTAGAAACTTGATCTATTCTTTCGAAATTAATCAAATTTGCCTAAACTAAGCAAACATTGTTCCTTCAAACTAATTTGACTTAATTCAATTTCAAAGTCTTTGATTACTTACTAGCCCTCCTAACATATAAATCTCTCTTTCGAGACAAAGTTATGCTAAGTTTATTCAAGCAATCCAACAACGAAATGTCGTATTTCGAATGTTTACTCGATTGTTTCAAGTGTGCAAGTAAATTTTGGCCAAAAATAAACTCACAACATATCAAACACTTGATAGAATGAAATCACATCAATCATGAAAATAAGCACAATTGAATAAACTAAAACATGATCCAATACACTTCCAAAAACTACTAAATCTCTAGACTAAGAAAATTACTTAGGCATGATAAAAGATAAATAAACTAACCAAAGATCGGCGAAATCTGAGCGGAAGGGCCTTGACTGAGATGGCCTTCACTAAGGGCTTCCGAACCGCCTCAGGATCAAAAACTCTCACACTCAAATCTCACACAAAAGCAAAAACAAAACTAAAGAACAAAGTTTGAGAGAAAATAAACTAATCTAATCTAATCTTCACTAGACTAATTCTACTTGCTTTGCTTGCTATGGATTCCTCTTCCACGCTGCTGAACGCTGCTATTTATAGAAAATTTATGTTGATCTCAGCCACACAGTCGAGAGGAAATGAAGATGCAGTAGTTACAGGCATACCACGGTCCGACCATGGTCTATGCTGAGACCGATTTCTTGCTCTTTTCTTGCTCTATGGGTGTAGTAACTCATAGATGATCGTGGGGGAGGTCAAAACACAACCATTAAAGGGCAAATGCTGGGTAAAAAGGCTAAAAATCCTGCAAAATATATAAAACAACTACACCCAAGCATAAATCGAGAATAGGAGAGTAAATAACATCATTAAGCACAGAATTCTCCTAAAAACAAAGCAAAATAGCCCTGAAAAGGTACACATTAAGCACTTATCAATCTACTCCCTAAATTATGTCCATGCAATGACGATTATCCTTTTAGCCCAAACATCTCAAGTGAAATCTCGTTTTCAGCATGTATTGCATTAAATTTTTTTGAAATAACTTGATGATAGCAAGCTTTAATCACAGGAACAACATAAAAATATTTGGTTGTAAAGCAGATTCATAATTGCATAAACCCTTTTCATTTCCTCGGCATTTGTGATTGCACATTCTATTAACAAACTCTTAAAATTACTCAACAAGAAGGGTTTTAAAGCTTCATTTCAAGAACCTACATTACCTGACTCCTTTTTGGAGTTAAGCTTATTCCTTCTTAAAAAGGAAGAAAGGTTTTGACCCTTAGATCAAATGACCCTGTACAAAACTTTCTTTTTGAGTCTACTTCTAGCAAATTGGTCCATTTGATAAGAATCACATAATTAAAGAAAGTCCACTATAGTTAGTTTATTAAACATTCTTAAAATTAGATCCAAGCTGACTACACATAACCATAAGAGTTTGGACTGACAACCCCTTTTAAATGCAATAGGCATTTATCATTTACAAACAATCTCTATTTGGTTTAAACCTTATTCATTTAAAATCCATTTCAAATATTTCTGTTTGACATGAATCTAGATGTTTGCATAAAGCTCACAAGCTTAGGAGCTTTAGGGATAGCTTTAAAATTTGCTAAAGAAACAAAGAATCACGTTAGCTAACTAATTCAACAAATGCATCCCACTTAAAATCATTTGAATCACTTGTTTAAGTACAAGCAAAGTAGTACTTTTACAAAGACAAACAAATCCACAGTCATCCAAAATCCACTAATTCCAAATGCTGGGTATTCAAGTTTGAAATTGCACAAATCCAATTTCTGGTATTACATTAGCAGAGATTAATTACATGGATCACATATGCTATGGCGCACTAATCACTTGCAAAGAAATTCAAACAAGGAAACTCACAAGTTCAACTTCATATTAGTTCAGTTCACGTGTAGTTTGGTTTAGGTTCAGTTCAGCTCAGGCTTAGTTCAATTCAAGCTCAGTTTAGTTTAGTCTAACTTCATTTTGATTCAGATGCATTTCTGTTCAGTTCAGATTCTGTTCGTTTCTGCTTCTGATTGATTCAGTTCCATTCAGGTTCGACAATGATCAAGCTGAGTTGGAGTGTACCGCTGCCAGGTTTATAGAACTGGTTCACACCATTGAACCAACTAGCTGAACCAGTCAGCTAACTCCCCTGTTCTCAGCTTAATAGGCAAGACATACTCAGAACCAAAAACTGACAGCAACAAGCATCTTCAGTTTAGCTCAAATGTAATAGGGCTATTGAAAGGCAACATTATAAATCAATCAACCCAACTACAAACACAAGAGCACTTCAATCAATCATTCAAATTCGCTCAAGTCCCAGTCTCCCTCATCACGACATCACCTACAAAATTACCTCAAAATCACATCATTATCGACCCAAATTGCTTATTCAAGCCACTTCCTTCTACCAAACTCCACAATCACATGAAATTCATTGAATAATTCTCAAACTCATCCATGACCAAACTTTGAAAAAATTTGAAATTAATTACTAATTTGAAGGAGTACAAATTACACACTTTAAATCAAGGTTCTGGGACACGATTTAGGGTTAATCAGTGCATTTTGGGGCTGGCTTTGAGTGGTCCTCTTCCCGTTGGCGGCTCATGTCCTATTCCCCCTCCTCCTCCCCTAGTGTCTTCTTTGCTATTGTTCTTGCCTCCTACTTCTTCACTTGTTAACACACCCTGCAAGTGCATGGGTGTTGTAGCCTAGATCACATATCGTCCTCAGGGACCAAATAAATCTATTGTGTTTTTCCCTACAAAAAACGCTAAGCAAACAAATTTTAATTGGTTGTTTAGCTATTCTAGTTTACTACAAGTAGCAAGTTTGGGAATTCAATCAAAAAAAAGCATCTAGGGATTTGTTTTGCCAACAAAGAGTTGGATCCTTGGATTTAGCTTGTGCTCTTTCTAGTTGGAAATTAAACTAAGGTAAAACAAACATAATTTACTAAATCAACCCCAAGCATCATATTAACTAATAATAACTAGCAAAGAACCTAAATAACTAACAAAGCGTTAAATTTACTAATTAAAAGAAGAGAGAGAGAAAGAGGATTACCTTAAAAGCTTGAAAATCCAACAATGGAGATTGGCCTCCATTTGTGGAGCAAGTGAGTGATGATTGGAGATAGACTCTCTACATATTTTCACTAATCTAACTCAATTACTCCTACTCTAACCCATTAAGAGCCAAAAAACTCAAACTTATAAAGGGTGTTCTCAAGTTCTAAGATGAAGAAGAGAGAAAGAGCTTAAAATTTGCATTCTTGGAGAAAGAGAATAAGAGATTAAGAGTAAATAAGAGAATAGCCAGATGATTAGGAAATGGAGGCACTAATTTCAATCCAACAACAAAAGCATGTAAATTTAGGCATTACATTAGTAAATCAAAGTCAATAAAGTAAGAACATGAATGAAGATGAAGATTAAATAGAGAGAAAGACATCTACTTGCATCAAAACTTCATTCCTCTTCAATTGTGGCTACAAAAAATGAAAGCAAAATTTTCAATAATCTTTCCTAAACCCTAGTTAAACCCTATTCCTAAAACCTAAAAATTAGATCCTTACACAAATTGGGGATAGGGCTTTAAATAGATCCCGACACAATAGATTTGACACGTTCGTACCAAACTTCTAGAAGCCAACAACAGAAGCAGGACAAGACAGTGGATGGCACGGTCATGCCACATGGCATGGGCACCTCGTGCTAAGTTTCTAGAATTCTGTGCACAAAATAGAACAAAAATAGGATTTAGCATGAGTACCTCATGCCACCAGGCACTGGCAGCCCTTACCACCTGGCGCTGGCAGCCCATGCTAAATTTCTATAGTGTTTTTCTTCCTTATTTCTCCCACAATTTTTGTGCTTGTTGACCCGGCCTTACTTCATAGTTATCCTAGGTTATCGTCTAAGATTTTTTGGGTTAACATGCCTAACTTTTGACATGCTTTGTGCGAATTATCTGTCATTTGGGCAATTTTTTTATTACCTATAAAAGGAACAAAATACAAATAAATAACCTAATTTACCAATTATTTGAGCTAAATTTTGGTAGAATGAGGTGTAAAATTCACGTGCATCACTCTTGAACAGATGATCGAAAGGAATACAATCTAACTTGATTCAATATTTTCTTTCGAGATAAATCGAATTGCCTACACTGATCCAATAACCATTCTTTCGAATATCTTTGTTTTAATCTAGGTTATAGGTCTTGATCGCTAATGTCTACTTTCAACATGCAACTCTCTGTCAAGAATTACTAGGTCAAGTTTGATCTTATAAGTCTAATAGTGAGTTTCTCATTTCCATACTTCACTCAACTATCTAGCATATAAGCAAATTTAGCCAAACTTTACTCACGTCAATTCAATCACAAGACAAGATTGAATCACTCCAACATAGGTTAAACACACATTATAGAATTAGAGATCCAACATCAATGGTTGGTAGGCAAATTCCTAGATAAAAGCAAACTACTCACTCAGCTCAAACTAAACATTATCTAAACCAAATTAATAAGAGTTCAAGAAGAAGCAAAAGGGAAGAGTGTGCTTAGCGAGCTATGGAGGTTGTTCAATGATCTTTCAATCTTTTAGCCTCTAATTGATGATTTCTTCCTTCAAATCCTCTTTTTGCTTCAAAATCACTAGAAAATTTCTAAACTAATGAGAGAGATGGGTGATAGGATGGGTGGGGATGCATTGCCTTCAGCCAAGGACACCTTTATATGCATGAGCTCAAGCATTCTGAACCATGCAACAAACAAAGGCAAAGCGGTTAGTAGTTTTCAGTCACCATAGACCGTGGTAAGTGTTGACTGTGAGATCGACATTTCTTCTTTGCCCACGGGTATGGGGGTACCACAGTGGTGAGTCAAAATGTGCCCAAAAGAGGGTCAATACTGGGTCAAATGGGCTTGAAACCTACAAAATGCATCAAAGAAGCATACCCCAGTGTAAAATGGAAAAATAGGTGCAAATCATTCATTCGAACACACAATCTCCTAGGAAATACTATCAAATGACCCTAAAATGATGTACATTCTTGGCACTTATCAAATTCTCCCATGCTCGAACCATTGCTTGTCCCCAAGCAATCCTAAAACTAAAATTTTATTCATAACCTCCTCAGGAAAGATATTAATAGCATCTTCAATAGTAAGACCGACCCAAAGTTAGCCCAACAGCACTCAAAAACATTTAGCAATCAGATAAAGGAACGAAGTTTTCAAAAGTTCCTTAAATTCCACAATCAAAGTTTGAATTAGTTGCCTAAGTCATCGAACACAATCACGCCAGCACATGGAAGATAGAGCTAGAAAAACTAGTACAATCTCACTTTGATCATGTGACACTCTTCGCTTATGTGTTTTAAGATGTAGTAAGGTTCCCTCAACTCTCATTCCCAAGACTCAAATCTACCATAAGCTTGCTGAAACTCTCTAATTCACCATCACTAGTATACAACACATATTAGATAATCATGAGGACTTTATACATATTGTAATGGGGTTATGGGTAAAGGTCAGACGGGAACAAATATTTTTGAGAATGTGGGGCTTAAAAGCCAAAGATAAGAGCTAAACTCTCCTAATGGTCTCATGAAAAACTCTCCTCAAAACTATTCAAATACAAAAACACATCCCCTTATGCAAATCAAAAGAGAAGAATAGAGTTACATACAATCCAATGATGCCAAACTCTTTTATTCACCCTTTTCATCCTTTGTTTTCATTTTTTTTTTTTTTGGTCAAGTTTTTGCAATTTTTTTCCATTGTCTTTCTTCTCTCTCTCTCTCTTTTTTTAACAAAGAGATTGGCAAAGGGAATAAACATCCAAATATTTTTTTTTTTTTCAACTCTTCTCCCATCATCTTAAAATAACCCACCCATTACCGAAGCAAGGAATCTCTCATATGAGCAAAAGAGCAGAAATCCCTTTGCCAACTGACCAACCCAAAGCACTAAAAGATATCGACAAGCCAAGCTCCTCCCAATCAAAATATCAAGAAATCAAACTCTCTATAGCCTTGGTTAAGGGGAAAGATATGTGCTTACCAAGGCTATGTATGAAGGTTCACATAATAAACATGGGTTAAGGCTCAAATGGCTAGCAAGGGCGGCTATTTGGTCTTTGGGTTCATCAAATCAAAGAATGCCTTAATCATTTTGCTCAAATACATACGCTAAGTGTGATCTTGAATGAGAATGAAAGCAAGTTCTACAGAAATGATATCTAGGAAAAGTCACTCAAGCAAAGGAAAAGAAATTAAAATTGATAAATTAGTCTTTTCAAGCTCAAAGCCTCATGGGAGTATGGCACATCTACCAAGGTAATAACTAGCTCATTAGGACTAATATGCCAACATTTATAAAAAGAATCAACGGGCAATCAATTCGAACTCAACACATGGCTAAAACATGAAGCACTTTTTCTTTTTCAAGAACCCATGTCCAAATACTTTTATTCACAATTATGTATATCAAAGGATCATTCCAAACCAGAGAAGACTGCCTAGTCTATAAAGTTTATCATCGGAGGATAATTTATTCTCATTTTTTTCAATTGTTTTTTGTTTTCTAAAATGCAAGCCTACATGAAGTTAAACCTAAATGCAAAACTACTCTAAAGGTCATGCTTTTAATGCACAAGAAATGCAAAGCTATGATAATGAAACTAAACGCACCAACAACGTGCTCTAGCTACATGAGGTTACTCCTAAAATGCAAAACTAAATGTAATCATGTACACTATGTACACATAGTCAAACCAAGATACCAAGCATCAGATGCCATCATGACTCCCCTATAGTTGGACACAGCTTTGTTAGCAATGCGAGCACAAATGGAGATAAGGGAAGGGGGAGAGCTAAAAAGCTATCAAAAGGGAGGAAGGGAAGAAGGGTGCGGGGTATGGCCTTGAGAGATATGCCCATTTCTCCAATTCTTAAGACAAGCCCTAGAGGTCTAAAAATATTGATTTTAGAAGGAAATCATCCCCCAGAGCTCATTGTCGCTCTTAGATAAAGTCCCAAAGAGCGGCATGCTCAGTTGCAACATGTGCTCATATGGAATCTCGCTTCTCCTAAATGGACCTAAGGGTGGCCTAAACGTCATCATAATCATGGGATAAAGGCTGCAAGGAAGAACTAGGGCCATCATGATAAGTATGTAAGGGTTGAAGAGCGGTAAGGTGGATAATCTCAGCATCACCAGGTAACTGGGAGAGGATAGCTCGATGAAGTAAAGTGGTCAGCTGAACATTGTGAAGCGACAAAAGCTGATTCCCAAGGTATATCCAACACAAATGACCAGCCTCAACTTTACAAAATTTCATCTGCTCAAAAGCAGATTTATCAAGCCACTCGGATCCCGAAACTCTATCCTTAGGGTTAAGCTTAACTCTCAAGACTGAGCAATAGAGGTGATAAGACCCCCAATTATGATCCTACCCGCAGTATTGGTAATTGCACTATATAAGTGGCATGCGCAGAAAGACCCAAGGTCAATTCGGTCATCATTCATTATAGAGGACAAAAAAAACAACTCAGATAATCGAGGGACATTCATAATACACCACGAGAAAGCATACATTAGGCCACCCAAATACAAGGATTCCTAATGAAAGTGTCCTTACAAATACTTGCAACGTATCTATGATCCCCCAAAATCTCATCCCAAAAAGCATTCGGGTTAACCCTGGGGGTGACTTGACGCCAAGGAAAGTACAAACTAGGTGGTAAGCCAAACATGTTATTAAGGGCATTAGAGTTCAATTCATAGAATTTCCCTTGCAAATAGAATGAAAGATACCCTCCTTGACATCTAGGACCTCAAGTGACCTTCACATGCAAGGTACTTTAGAATTCAAGGGTTAGGTCCCTATATGTATGGTTCTTCATTTCAATAAAGTGAACCATCTCACCCCAGGCAAACAACCATCTAATATCATTCAACAATGCCAATTGGGCCAACAAATCCTCACCATAAAAATGGGTACGGACAACAAGTCTACTACTCAAGCAAGTATAATGTGCAATATGATCAGGATGAGTTAAACTAAGTGGGTGAGGGCCATTACCTTGGGTGAGGGCATTAGCGAAAGTGCAAGAAGTCCTTAGGGCCTATTATGGTTCTTGACTCAATGTACCCTCTCCTTTGGTGCTCCAAAGTTTCTTCTGTGGTGCCATGGAAGCTCTTGAGTAAAGATGGAGCCAAATGGGAAAGGTTTGGAGAAATCCTCAAAAATGGAGGATAGGGGTGTATGAAAAAAAGAGAAAATGGAGAAATTATGGAAGTTTTGAGGTAATGGATTGTAGAAAGGGTGAATGTGAGGGGAAAATATGAGGATGTAAGTAGTAATGGAGAATAATGGAGAATGGAGATAGACGAAGATGAAGGGGTGGTTAGAGAGAGAAGAAGAAGTGGAAATTTGTGTGACAAAAAGGGAAATTTGGAGAAAGGAACAGGAATGGGACCAAAATTGAAAGATTTTGTGAGAATTTGTGTGAAAAATGGTTGAAGAAGTGAAGCATTTAGAGGTTTGCTAATTAAGGTTTTAAAGAGAGAAGGAAGGAGGTAAAAAGAGAGAGACGCGGGGAGGATGAAAGGGAAAAGGAGGGGTAAAGGCACCATGGCTAAAGACCCTCAACCGCGGGCCGCAGCCGTTCACCATGATCCATGGTGAGCATCACGAACTAACCGTGGTAGGCACTGCCAGTCTCCTGTTCATGTTTTTCTTCATCTTTTTCCTATATTTTTTGGGTTTTTTGTGGTGGTTACACCATGGTCCATGGAAAACACCACACTGGGACCATGGTGGTGACTGACTCACTAGTGCAAACCTTGAAACTCTCTCTTTTTTTTGGTTTTTTTTTTCACCTAAAGTATATGTACATCAAAAGGGAGATGAAAGTAATAAAATACTTGGGTTACCTCCTAAGAAGTTCTCTTCTAGGGTCAAGGGCTCGACTACTTCCTATGCTTGTGCGAGATCGATGAGGGTATGAATAGTAGCTTTCTCAATTGTCTCCCTAACAAAATAGGGTTTAGGTCGTTTCCAATTTATCTTGAATCTACCAGTAGACTTGCTCCACATGTTGATTGCTCCATGAGGAAAAACTTGGGTGACTTGAAATGGCCGTAACCACCGGGATCTCATCTTACTCGAAAATAATTGTAACTTGGAGTTTAACAAAAGAACCATGTCATCTTCCTCAAACCGCTTTTTTATAATGTCCTTGTCATGCCATCTCTTGGTCCTTTATTTGTCAATCTTGGAACTCTCATGCGCTTCCAACCTCAATTCATCAAGCTCACTTAGTTGCAACATTCGCTTCTATCAGGCTGCTTTAAAATCAAAATTCAGCATGCAAATAGCCTAAGATGCCTAGTGTTCCTATTCCATAGCTAAATGACTAGTCTTCCCAAACACTAGCCTATAAGGAGTAGTGCTAGAGGATTCTTATAGGCAGGTTGGTAGGCCTATAAAGCATCATCAAACTTCAAAGACCAATCTTTAGGGGACTGATCAACCGTCTTCTTTAAGGTACTCTTCAATTCGCGGTTAGAGACCTTAACTTGACCATTAGTGTGGGGGTGATAAGGTGTAGCAACCTTGTGGAAAACACCATATCTCTTTAAGAGAGACTCTAAAGCCTTGCTATAAAAATGGGTCCCATTGTCACTCAAAAGAGCCTTGGTATGCCAAACCAGGTGAAAATATATTTCTTTAGGAACTTGATCACCACCTTAGAGTCATTGGTAGGAATGGCTATAGCCTTCACCTACTTTGGTACATAGTCAGCCGCTATAAGGATGTAGAGATTATTATGCGATGGAGGAAATGGACTCATGAGGTCGATTCCCCAAATATGAAAGAGCTCCCGCTCAAGAATTCCACTTGGAGGCATCTCATGCCACTTGAAAATATTCCTCCTCGTTGCCAGCGATCACATATAAGTACAAATTTCGTTACATCTTTCAAGAGAGTGGGCCAATAGAAGCCTAATTAAAGGACCTTTAGTAGTCTTGTCCGCACCAAAGTATCCACCATAATTTGAAGCATGGCAATGTGGAGGACACTATGGACCTCATCCTCCAGCAAACATCTTCGGTATATACCATCTCTACATAGCTTATAGAGTAGAGGTTCCTCCCACACATAATACTTAGCAATGGCTAAAAACTTTCTCTTTTGTAGATAAGACAACCCAAGAGGCAACACTCTACATACTCTGTGGTTTACCAAATCAACATACCACAAAGTGGCTTGGTGAAAATGGTAAGGAGATGGTCATCCGAAAATGAATCATCAATTAGGACCTCTTTAATAAGTGTCGCTTAAGGCCCATGCGGGATAAGTGATCAGCTACCACATTCTTAGCCCAACCTTATCTCGAATTCCCAAGTTAAACTCTTGGAGGAGAAGATCCCATCGAATAAGGTGGGGTTCAGAGTTGGATTTCTTCAATAGATGCTTCAACACAGCATGATCGGTAAAACTATGACCATGAATTGATTAAGTATGACGGGAACTTCTCTAAGGCAAATGCAACCGCTAAGAATTCCTTCCCTATCATGGTATAATTCACTTGAGCCTCATCAAGAGTTCGACTCGCATAGTAAATCGCATATCTTGTTGTCCTTCCTTTGTCCTAAAATAGCTCCCAATGCAAAATCATTGGCATCATACATCATTTCAAAAGGGAGCCCCCAATCCAGGGCTTACATCACCGGAGCCGAAATTAGTGCTTCTTTCAACCTAAGAAAAGCGCTCAAACACTCTTCATTAAAGTCAAACGGCACATCCTTGACAAGCAATTGAGTGAAAAGTTTTGTAATTTTCGAAAAATCTTTAATGAACCATCGGTAAAAACTGACATGTCCAAGAAAACTCCTCACACCCTTCACAGAAGTCGGCGGTGGTAATTTCTTAATCACCTCTAGCTTTGCTTTGTCAACCTCAATGCCTTTGTTGGAGACAATATATCTTAGGACAACCCCCTCTTATACCATAAAATGACACTTTTTCCAATTCAAGGCCAAATTCATATCTTCTCATCTTTGTAAGAATTTGGACAAATTATGCAAGCAATGATCAAAAGATATTCCATACACAAAAAATTCATCCATGACCACCTCCATAATGTCCGCAATAAAATAAGAGAAAATGGCCATCATGCAACATTGAAAAGTGGCGGGGGCATTGCATAGCTCAAATGACATCCTCCTCTATGCAAATGTCCCATATGGACAAGTAAATGTGGTCTTTTCTTAGTCACTAGTGTAGATAGGGATTTAGAAAAATCCCGAATACCCATCTAGATAGCAAAAATAGGGATTCTTAGCTAACTTCTCAAGCATTTGGTCAATGAAGGGGATGGAAAAATGGTCCTTACGAGTGGCTTTGTTTAACTTCCTGCAGTCAATGAACATACGCTAACCCGTGACTATCCTAGTGGGAATTAGTTCATTATTCTCATTTTCTACAACCATCATTCCTCCTTTCTTAAGCATAACATGGACTAGGCTTACCCAATAACTATCAGATAATAATGCTAGCCTTAAGCAATTTCAAAATTTTCTTTTTAACCACCTCTTTGATGTTAGGGTTTAACCTTCTTTGGTGCTCAATTGAGTGCTTATGGTCATCTTCCATCAAAATGTGATATATACACACAGAAGGTGAATTCCTTTTAAGTCTTCATAGTATATCGTATGACCTTTAGCTGCAATCTAAGCACTCTAAGTAAAGAAGTAATTAGAGATGCACTCAAAAAAGCATTAACAATCACTGGGCATATAAAGTTTGGGCTTAGAAATTCATAACTCAAAGACGAAGGGAGAGGTTTTAACTCTACCTTATAGGCACACTCCTCATCAGACAGGGGCTTGTCACAAGCAAGTTCTTCCACCATTGCAAAGGAAGGTGGAACTTATGGAGAGGCTTTCAAGAAGTGAGAACACATGGAAACTTCGAGCTTCTCATCCTTAGAAGTACCATCATTCAACGTACAATGCTTAAGAGGGTCATTAAAAACATGATTAGTGACTTCTTCCCTTACCAAATTATCAATCACATCGATTCTATGGCATTCATCAGAAATATATAGGAGTTTAGAAGCCTTAAACAAATTAAACTCCACATGATCACCTTCACCCTGCCCCCATCAAAGGACAATTTACTATTCTTGACATCAATACGGCAACCAGTGGTGCCAAGAAAGGCCTTCCAACAATGATGGGGGTGCATGTATCCTTTTTCTTTTCAAGTATCATAAAGTTAACCGGCACATATAAATCATGCATCTTAAGGGGGACATCCTTTAAAACACCCACGAGGTATTTCACAGAACAATTTACCCATTGTAGGGAGACAGTAGTAGGTCGTGTTTCTCCTAAGTTAATCTTTTCACACAAAGAAAGGGGCATCAAGCTCATACTAAAGCCTACATCACACAAAGCACGGTCAATACATACATTTCCTATCAAGCAAGGGATGGAGAAGCTACCTGGATCCTTAAGCTTAACAAGAAGCTTATTTTAGATCATGGCACTATATTCTTCAGTCAAGGCTCGGTTTCATGCTCTTCTAGCTATCTTTTATTAGACAAAATCTCTTTCAAAAATTTAGCATAGGAAACTATTTGAGACAATGTATCGGTGAATGGAATATTAATATAGAGTTTCTCAAGACCTGTAAAAGCTTTCCAAATTGTAAGTCAAGCGTAGCCTTAGCCATTCTTTGAGGGAAAGGCAAAGGTGGAGTGTAAGGCTTTGGGGACGTATGTTTAAGGTCTTTTGTAATCTCCTTAGTATACTTTACAACATTATCATACACATCATTTCAGGGGCTAGACACCACTTTGTCACCAACATTCTCATCATCATGCAAATTCACATCATTGCTAACGCTTTTAGGCCCTCAAGTTATTTGTCTCCCCTCAGGATCCTGGCATTACATCATTACACATCATTTGAGGGTCTTTAAAAAGTCTTCCCGAGGGTATAGATGAAGAGCTAGCTTGTTGGGCAATTTGAGCCTCCAATATCTTATTATGAGTAGTAAGCACACCAACCTCAGAGGCTAATTGATTTATATACTCATCTTGCTTTTGTTATGTCTTAAGTATGGTCTCTATCATAGCCTCTAAGTTAGACTTTTGGGAAGCTTGTTTAGGAAAGGGAGGCCTTTAAAACCCGAGGAGTGGTCTACCATTCATTTAGGTTAAATTAGGATGGTTAGACCTATAAGAGAAATTTGGGTGATTCCTCCAACCCGGATTACATGTACTGGAATAAGGATCATTGGTCGATCTCAAGTTGTGGTTGACGTAATTGACTTGGTCACTAGTATCTTGGGAAAAAGGACTCCAACTTGGCAATTTATAGTTACATGGTCAACGAAACCACAAATTTTGCATGGGAGAAAGGCACTTGAATTTAAAGCATTAACATTCAAACAATCCAATCTTTGAGTCATATCATCTACTTTAGCAGAATGTAAAGTAAGTTCATCTACTTCCAGCTTACCTCTAACCCGTTTGGGTTACCTTCTCTCATTAGACCATTGAAACTTATTGAGTGCATCTCCTCAATCAAATTGTAGGGCTCATCCTCCATTTTGTTCATCAAGGTGCCACCCACCATCGCATCAATGGTGGATTATACAAGTTGAGAAACTCCATTGTAGAATGCTTGCATGATCATCCATTTTTGGAGCCCAAGAGAAGGATCCTTCATAAAATGTCTCATCGTCCCTTTGGGCAAAGGCACTTATTTGGTTCCTCAAGCTTGTCATCTTGCTACATGGGTAGAATTTGGTAAGAAAGGCCTTGGTGATCTCATCCCACGTTATAATGAAACCTTGAGGCAAGGAATGGAGTCATGCCCATGCCTTATCATTAGTGAAAAGGGAAATAAGTGAAGGTGAATGACATCGGTGGAGACTCGATTTAGCTTTAATGTATTACACACCTCCAAAAAGACCGAGAGGTGTAGATTTGAGTCTTCCATTAGAGCACCACCAAATTCTGCTTGTTGAACCATGGAGATGAGGGCCCATTTAAGCTCATAATTATGAGCTTCTACAGTTGATTGGATAATGCTAGAAGTGATGCCTTGGACTCCTAGGGTAATGAAATCCCAGAGTGTCTTTCTTCAGTCTCCCATGCCATCGGCCATTGTATCAAGGGCCTTGCGCCTTTGCTTCTAAAGCCTTTCTTCCTCCTCCTTAAATGAAAAGTCCTTTCAATCTCGGGATTGGGTTCATATAAAAATGGACTTCACATAAAGGGAAAAGAATTCCTGTAAGCACTAACACAACCACTACCAAAGCAGATCAAAAATTAAAAAGAAAAGTACTTTGTCAATTCTCTAGGATTAACTCAATATTTGACAAATTGGACCACCACAAAGGCGCCGAAAACTTCACACGCCCCGCATGTGCACAGGTGTTGTAGTTTAGATCAAATATCGTCCTCAAGGACCAAAGCAATCTATTTCCCTAGTAAAAATGTTAGCGAACAAATTTTCAATGGATTGTTTTAGCTATGCTAGTTGACTATTAAGCAGCAAGTTTAGGAATTTAATTAAAGAAAGGGAATTAGGGATTTGTTTTGCCTAGCAAAGAGTTGGATCCTTGGATTTAGCATGTGCTCTTTCTTGTTGGATGATCCAAAGGAATGCAATCCAACTTAATTCAATCCTTTATTTCGAGATAAATTGAATTGCCTACACTAATTCAATTACCATTCTTTTGAATGTCCTTGTTTTAGTGTAGGTTATAGGTCTTGACTGCTAATGTCTCCGCTCAACATGCGACGCTCTTTCAAGAATTACTAGGTTAAGTTCAATCTTGTAAGTCTAATAGTGAGTTTCTCATGTTGGTACTTCACTTAACTATATAGCATATGTAACTAAATCTGGCCAAACTTTACTCACATCAATTTAATCACAGGACAAAATTGAATCGTTCCAATATAGATTAAACACAAGTAATAGAATTAGAGATCCAACATCAATAGTTGGCACGCAAATCCCTAGATAAAAGTAAACTACTCACTCATGTTTAAACTAAACATTGTCTAAATCAAATTAACAAGAATTCAAGAAGAAACAAAAGGGAAGCGTGTGCTTAGCAAGGTATGGAGGTTCTTCAATGATCTTTCAATCTTTTAGCCTCTAATTGGCAATTTTTTTCTTTAAATCCTCTTTTTACTCCAAAACGACTAGAAAATTTCTAAACTAATGAGAGAGATAAGTGATAGGATGAGTAAGGATGCATCGCCTTCAATCAAGGACACCTTCATATACACAAACTCAACTACAGAACAAAGGAAGGCAAAGAGGTTCGCAGTTTTCAACTCACCACATACCATGGTAACCATCACGGTCTAACCATGGTGAGCCTTGGCTGTGAGATCGACATTTCTTCTTTGCCCCACGGGCATATCGGATGGGCG
Source organism: Carnegiea gigantea (assembly GCA_029747015.1). NCBI lineage: Eukaryota > Viridiplantae > Streptophyta > Magnoliopsida > Caryophyllales > Cactaceae > Carnegiea > Carnegiea gigantea. The sequence goes on along the minus strand of JAKOGI010000353.1, from coordinate 446,896 downwards.
TACTACCATGGTGAGTCAAAATGTGCCGAAAAGAGGGTCACTGCTAGGTTAAAAAGGCTTCAAACCTACAACATGCGTCAAAGAAGTGTACTCGAGTGTAAAACAGAAAAAGGGGCGCAAGTTATTCACTTAAATACACAATCCCCTAGAAAATGCTATCAAATGACCCTAAAATGATCCACATTCTCGACACTTATCACTTGCCCCTCTCTCACTCTCTTCTCTCTCTTTCGGTGGCTATGGGTGCAGCAATGGGAGTCGGAAAAATGAAGAAAGTAATTAGGTTGAGCTGTAAAAGAAGAGAAGCTGGTGTGCGCTGCTATCGTGATTTTGGGGCTGGGTAGGCACCCAGCTGTCTAAATCTATAAGCTCCCTTTTCTTTTTTTTCCCAACTTAATACACCCAAAGATGAATTTGGAACCAAATAAACTCAAGCCCACTTACTCTCTAGCAACTAATAGCCCAATCTAATATAATAATCTCGCAACCTCTATCATTAGCCTAATTCTTGACTAGTTACTAATTTCATGCAACTGTATAATAAATCAAGAAAGCTTTAAAAACAAATTCACATATATTAATACACTTAATTTACACACAAAAATTAGTCTATTATGATAACTGTAATATAATATAGCTGAAAAAATTCCAACCTTCATAATTAACTCTAATTGAAACTCCCTGGCTATTACACCTACTTTTCCAAGGACACATTTTATGCATATATCACCTGAGAGAAACTTGGAAAAACTCTCTCGTAAGTCCTTAAAAGTCGAGATTAAGAAACTGTATTAAAAATTAACCCTCATGAACACTTATATCGAAGTCACCTGATAAACAAAAAGCTTAGTTAAACTTTGAGCACTCAAAAAGTAGGGATGACAATGGGCTAGGTCGGGGCCAGGGAGTGTCCCTGCCAAACTCCTCGCCTCATTCCCTATTTCGGGGACAAATTCTTTCCCCATCCTCCTCCTTTGGGCCCGATCCTTGATGGGGATCCACCAAGGGAGTGTCCACTCACTACTTCTCAACAATCATTGAAGAATTTGTTAATTTCAACATCCTATAAGGTGAAAATCTAGTATATTTACAATTAACTCTAGAACTTCTCAATACCTTAAGAAGTTGACAGAACTGGCTTCTTAATTACAACTCTCTAGACAGGTAGATTGCCTTCATAAACAACGTCTCAAAACCTAACATCCAAATGTTGGTGGGTTAATTGATGAAAGAACATCACTTCATTCCCAAAAAAATGAATATGTAAAAGAAAAATTCAAATAGAGAACAGGAGGACGAAGAAGGAAAAGAAAAAGAAAACTGGATTATATCTCGAGTAATAGGGGAATGAGATAGAGTAGGAAGAAGGAGAGAGATGGAGAAGAATAGTCCTACTTTGACACCTTACTATTATGCAAGTGTTTAGCTCCACTGTCTCTAGCCCTATGCTTCATTCCTCTCTATCTTATGATAAATTGCACAAATGTCTTCATTAAGGGTAGAGGCACTCAATCAAAGAAAGATGAAGGAGATCGTTAATCAAGAAGCTTCAATTGTGCCATGGTAGAGCTCCCATCGTTGTATTGCAGTATACTTAAAGGAGAAAGAGGAGAGAGAACCCAAAAGGTGAGGACCTGGGCTTGAGAAACTACCCATGCCTCATAACATGGAAAACTGTAGATGAATATATTTATTAAAAAAAAAAGTAGGGAATGGTGTAGGAATGTGGAACGAAATTTTCCCATCTTCGTCGGGGATGGATTTTTCACCCTTTCCCTGTTCCATCCCCATTTAGGCCAGGGCTGCATTAGGGATAGGAATTTCCTACCCTATTGTCATCCGTAATGTAATAGCCCAACCCTAAAATTATTTAATTATGTTTATTTATTTAATTACCTCATCTTCATAATTTTTCTTCCATCATTTCATTTATTTCATTTATTCACCCCGCTAGAAAAATTTTATTTGGGCCATCACTTGGTAATTTGGATTTTAGTTGTTTATTTAATTGATTAACAAAAACTTTAGAAGAATTGATAGTAGGCCCTAACAAGTTTAATCTAAGTAATTTATTTTGTTTTTCGTAACATTACAAAGCTTTATTTTTTAGTTTCGTAAAAACGCTATCGTTACGAAGCGTTTTATTCCTGAACCCAACTTATTTCAGCCGGTTTGAAGTCCAACAAGTTGCCTATTAATCTAACTAATTACCATGGTTAAACTTAACCATGGCTAGCTTAAAAGGGTGGCTTTACTAGATAAAATTTCAGTCAAGTGAGTTGATCAGTCAAAACACACATCTTAATCAACAAACTCCATTTTCTCTCTCTTCTTTCTCTACCCCATGGCCAGCAGCAGGTGTAGCAAGCTTTGGGTGTTTTCCGGCCATTTTTTCGGCCAGCCCTGGTGGTTTCCAACCCCCCCAACATCCTAGTACCTTAAGCTACCATCTTCTATCATCAAAACTACTAAAGCTCATCTCCATCTCAACTTATTTGCAATCAAAGTGAGTAATCTTGAAATTTGTTTTTGTTGGTTTTGCTTTTTATTTTAGTTTTGATTCTTATTTTGATGTTTATGATCTTTGATCACGTTGTTTTGATAAGAAATAAGAGTTATTTTGATGTTGATCATGGAGGAGTTGAGGTTGGACCATGCTAGGGGTAGGGTTAACGCTAATCATGCAAGCTTGATGTTCAAGTGTTGGATTTTGATTGTTTTATCTTTAATTTGGTCATCTTCTAATCTATTGGTGTTTATGATGATGTTTTTGGTAATTTTAAATGAGTTAGAGTGAGTCCAAGTTGGCCATGAACTAGGGTTTTGGCAAGTAAAGTGAGGTTTGGATTAAACTAGCTTTAAGCTTGGCTATGTGTATGTTAGATTGAAAAATGATCTTTATTGGATATGATTATGCAGTGAATTTGAGTGTGGTGATTTTATATGGTGTTGGAATGGACCAAAGCTTGTTTACAAGCTTTTAAGGAATGGTTTAAGTTGAGAATTTGTGTTTAAAAAAAGAGGAAAAAGTCAAAACAGTGAGGCTGAAAATTTCAACAAAATAGGGCAGGGTTCATGATTAAACTGGTAATGATTGGCCTATTGAAAAATTATGATTTTTTGTGGGTAGATAGTTCAGTATGTTAGCTTTCAAATGCCTCTTGAATTGCCTTAATCCGAGGTCTGTAAAAGAGTTATGGTCATTTTACCCAAGCTGCGCAGAAAGGACCAAAACTGACATGCTTGGGTTCTAACCTCCTTTTGGGAATTCTATTGTAATCAATCAAATATTTTTGGGACTTCCTAAGCTTTCTATATTGGGGTTTTGAGTCTCAATCAGAGATCACATGATTAAGCTATGAGTCATTCTTTCCAAGCCTTTGTTATGTTCTTACTTTTCCTTTACTAAATTATTAGCTATGAAATAAATATTTTTGCTAATCGTATGTTCCTCTAATGATAATTTTGTACAGAATCAGGGCCTAATCTATCATTCCTTCTACTTTTGTACATAATATTATTCAGTGAGCTTACATTTAAAAATTTCAGGTATGTTCATTGCCTGTATCTTTAGAAATCAGCACGTATTTATCAAAATTATAATGATTTGATAAGTACATTAATGAATTAGTTTAATCCATTATTTATCACATAATTAGTGACCCCATCAGTTATCAGTTACAGGGCATAGCCCTTCAGTTACTCGCGTGGCTTCAGGCAAGGTCCCGATCAGCTTAGCAGGTGTACCTTCAGATCGTATCAGTTACAAGGGGTTCACTGTCAGATAATAATTGACAACGCAGTTTCATATTTATCTCATTCCCTATTTTTAATTAAAAATAAATTGTAATATGTGCCCAACCAATTTTTCATGAACAATTAACAATACAGGAATGCATATATTGAGCTTTAGCTCACAGTTCGAAATGTTTTCATGTTTTGTTTTAAGAAAGTATTCAGTAAATCGCCCTCAAGGGGACAAGACGGCTGAAGATGATAAGTGAGCCGAAAAGTCTATATGAAATGGCGGTGTATTATCGTTGAGATATTTATAACACCGTATGGTGGTATATTTTGGTGTTGAGACTGTATATTGTACCAGGATTCTATATTTTGGTGTAAACCTTGAGATGTTTGAATGGTTTTGAGTTAGAACAATTTCTATATTTATCCAGATGATCTGATGGGTTGTGATGGTGTGAATGTCTTTGATGGTAAACATTAATTATTATGAATAAATTTATCATGTACAAGCAAAGCCTTATCCTTGTTGGACGGCGATAATACCTAATCATTTGGGTTATTATTTCTAATTGAGGAAATTAATGAAAGAAAGGCAAACAGTGATTTATGTTCATTTGGGGTGTTACACGTAACTTAAAGAATGTATATCAAAGAAGGAATCTTGTCAAATCAAGCCTTGGATGACTCTTAATCAAGAAAACTCTTGAAACTAATTTCTTTTGCCTTTATTACATCATACTTTAATCCTCCATGATCTATCTTTATATATTTACCTGTCATATCGCATAAAATTTGTAAATAAATAATGGTTTTGCTAAGTCTCATCCTTAGGATGATGGATAATAATTGATATTAAGTAATTATATTTGTTTATAAAATTCATGTTTAGAAATAAATTGCCTAATTAAACTAGTGCAATGTAAAAACCAACCAAAGAAAGACCCCCTCCCCTACCGACCCCGTTTATTTACTTGGCAAACTCTAAACCCAAGCTATGCTTCATATTTAACTTGCCCAAAGAGTAGTCCTCAATACCATTAATTTCGACCTACCACTATCGTGGCTCTATGCCAACTTTTCCTTAAGATGGGTGATGATTATTGGTGCTGGTAGTCTCAGCCACACCTCATAATTTTACTTGGCACCTTATTATCTAGTAGTCAAAGTTCATTTTTGTCAACTAAATTTATGTTGCTTGTTCGAGATATCAAAAACTGTGTACTCTTTTTATCTAGAAGTGTATACCTCTTGACTCTATAATTTGTTTAGTGCCAAATATGAGTAGGAGCAGGGTTTTTGTGATTGATGCTTTTAATATTGGGGGAAAAGCATGTCAAAACCAGAAGTTAAAAGAAAATGAGTGGAAATCCATATAATAACAATGGTAGAAAGTTTGTGATGTTATCTAAGCATTTAGTTTTATAGTTTCAAACAATTAGCCAAGTGTACAATTTGGGTTAAAATAGTAGATTAAATAAATTAGGCATGATTTACCAATATTTTTTTACCTTGTATATTCAAAGTCAATTAGATAGGTTTTATATGGATAGAGGGATAAAGTGACTCTCTAAATTTAAATTATTGTTTTGTTCAATTATTCTTAATATAACATTTTATTAATAATAAATAGTCATAAAGCATGTAATTATGTGCAAATGTATGAAAATCATCTAAAAGGATAAAATGCTTGAAAACGGACATTTTGGTTGGATTTCTCTTCAAACGACTCATCCAGCATTAATAAACGCCTCAAAAAGCAGGTGATTTAATGGTTGAATCACTTCCATCATCAAAATGCACACTTACGAATGGATTCAATCTCATGGAATCAAGTGACCCCCATTAAAACCTACATGCTCTAGATTGGATCCAATCTTTTAGGATTTAAGTGAGTCCAATCCAAGAGAAAATCATTTTCTTCATAAAATTGATTTTGTGTGCTTTTCTACGAAGATGTTGGTGACTCCCCTCTGTAAGCATTTCACCTTCTAAGTTAAAGGGCCACCTAGAAAGATCAACCACGTCAACATAAAGGGGCTTGTTGCCTAGAGCCCTTCCCTTAGTGCAATGCAGGCTAAGAAAGTGCATCATTGAACATATACTGCAATATTTGAATAATCCAAGTTAAGGAATCTTATTAAGTTCTGATAATTACTTGTAGATTTATCATGTCCTTTCACTAGACAATCTATCACTAGATGTTTGATTCACTCGTGGTAGATCATCCACTTCATGAAAATGTAAAAGTAAGTAATAATTCTATTGATCATCTATTGAAGCCGAATATTGTCTAATGGCTGTTAGAATCAATGACTTGGTGGATTTACTTTGGTGCAGATGTTTCATGATCATAACATTAGATTGTATTGAGATGACCTCGTATGCTATAAAGAATCTTGTGTTTCTTGAAAGAAAAAAAAAAAAACACATCGAGATCTGTCAGATACTGCTTGCACTATAGAGAAATTATGTTGTCTTATACGCTTCCAAAATGTCAAGTAGATCACATATTTAGCAAAAAACACTTGGGAAATAAAAATTTCTTATTCTTACAATGCAAGCTATGCATCACCATCTCCCCTCCTCCAAAGGCATATTATAACAGTATTAATGCCAAGTACGTCATTGTGAATATGGTGCAACATGATTGTTGTAAACATATTGTTGTCGCCTATCATTTTTTGAGCAAACATGTAACTAATCGTGTTGAGTTAGCTGATATTTTCGCACAAGGATTGTTGCATAATTGTTTCAAGTTTTTATATATCAATATGTTCATCAAACTCCCCATATGGATTGGGAAGACATATGAGATAATTATAGTTTTTGTATTTAAAATGTTATTATAAATAGGTTGTTAGGTTCCAATGTCATGTTAGAGCCTTCTGAATATCTTTGCACTTATTGCATTATGTTTTCTTTTAACTAAAGGAATATAAGATCATCATGATTTGAATGACCATTAAAAGAATTGGAAATTTATAAGTAATATTGTAGCAATTTAAGTAAGATTCAATGCATACATGTCATGAAATCTGAAAGTGTTGCATTGTGAAGTACCTTAACTTAGTCGTGATTAGAATTATGATCAAAATCAAATTATTGGTATTGTATTTATGGTCATACTATGTATTAACTTCATATATTGACGTGATGAAAATTGTAATAGTTTAAAATTCAATATAAAAGTAAAAATTATAAATCTTTTTAAAAATTTATTTACTTTTGTAGGAAGATAAAAGGGTTTACCTTTAGTGCGAAATTACTTTTATAATTAGCCCAAGAGGTGTGATCAATGCCGAAGGGCGACTACCAGAGTCGCCCCGAATGCCACCTTTCAAACCTGAGTCCCACTAGATGGTTGGATAGCCGTGAGAGAAGAGAAGAGGTGGAAAATTCTAATTTGGGTCTAATGAGATTGATCTCTTTAATCAACCTCCTAAACCTGCTTATATAGTTTAAGACCATTAGGGTTACCACCGCTTATGCGGTCTTAAGTGGCCATTAACTCTAGTATAATTAGGGCTGACCAACAACTCCCACTCAGCCATACAGACCGCAAATCAGATGTCTATTCATGAATCACAACTCTTCATGCTTTATAGCAGGAATGAGACATGCGACCAGAAAGTAGCCAATAGTCTCATGTTAAGTCACCATCTAACTAACATAACACTTTAACTCCCTCATGACATTTCATCTCAGCTTAATTGTTTTCCTAACATGTTCTTACTGAATCGTATACATGTAGCCCTTAAGAAACACGTTAAGGTAGGATCATCAAAGTTTGACTTTATATCATCACTTTAAGCCAAAGGGTCACTACTCATAGTGTCTCACAGTGATAGAGATAGGGAAGTCAATTGTCACTCCATGTATAAGTCATCTTCTAAGCATACACAGTATAAAATTTATCTCATAGTATAGCTATCACTCAGTTGGGCATGTCATTTCATATGCCACATGAATCATCAGTCTAGATTTTCACCAGAAAATCTAACCTGAGCCACTAGATTACCATAGTAAATATTAATCTTGACACTAAAGGTTTGGCTCCTAAGGCTTCAATATAAACATTTGATATTTCATATTTAACTCCCTCGAGTCTCATCTTAGGCTTATGAAGGAGACTATATTCCTTTAGTCATACACTTCTAGTATGAGTAATCACTATTGCATACCTACTACCAATATGATCCATTCTCATCCTGCACTTTACTCAAGCATCAGGTCGATTGTCTGTATGACTAAGCCAATTAGAAGTGTGTGACATTTCAATATGCCTGACCTACAACACTAAATTATGAAAATTTAGAAAAAAGGAAACATCAATGTTAATTATACAAATGCTCATTACAAGAGAAATGTGTCCATCATATAATAAGATTCATCCAAACACTAAATCCTATGAAGTCCTAGAGTCAACACATGAGCTTTGAACGTATCACTAGGAATAAGTCTAGTCAAAGGAATATAATCTTCTTAGTGTATATATACCTAATTACAATGCACTTGGTTTATATGGTAAAAGCAACATACTCTACTTCTATACATGATAGTGATGTGCAATTTTTCTTCTTACTACACAATGATATGTCTCGCCACCCAGGGTGAAGACATAGCATGAGGTTGACCCAGACTCATCTGGGTCACCACCTCAATCGACATCTAAGTATCCTCCCAACTTGAGGTCCCCACCTTGGTAACAAACAACCAAGTTGGCTATAGTGCATGGCTCCTATTCACGGCTTGTCAATAAGTAAGTCCTCCGTTACTTTGATAACGATTTACCGAACTAATTGCAAAGCAAATGTCAAGTGGTGTACATAACATGTAATCTATTAAACTTCTTGCGGCACTAGTTAGGGAACATTATTCATTTTCTCTTTTTGATCATTTGTTTTAGGGCATTGGTCAAGACTTAAGGTTAGATCCTTTTCAACTGGAGTGCATATTAGTTTGGAACTATGCATCTGAAAAATTTCCCAGATTTTTTTGATATATGTTTCCTTGCACATACGTAGGAGTCTCTTGGGATAGTTTCTGACTATTTCCACACCTAGGATATACCTAGCTTCACCTATGTCCTTTATATCAAAGATAGAGAACAACCACTTCTTAGTAGCATGGATCATCTCCACGTTGTTTCTGTCTAACAATATGTCATCAACGTTCATGGTAAGAAACATAATGCCCCTAGTTGTTCTTTTGACATACACACAATGATCCTTTGAAATGATGGATAAGCCAAACAAAGCTATGGCTTCACGGAATCTAAAGTACCAAGATTTGGAAGATTTCTTAAGACCATATATAGACTTTTTAAGATGACACACCTTGTCCTCTTAAGGGTTTGATACAAACCAATGGGTTAGTCCATATAGATCTGTTTCTCAAGGTTACCATCAAGGGAATCAGTCTTTACGTCCAAATGGGCAACCAGAGCTACAAGTAGGCAGATAGAGGATGTCTCTTTATAATTTATATGCTCAATTTGGGAAAAACCTTTCGTTTCTACATGGGCCTTGAACTTATCAACTGATCCATTTGCCCCAACGTTTTGCGTTGAAAACCTATTTCTTTCTAATAGACTTGTGTCAAGGTGGAATGTGAATAAGTTTCCAAACTTTGTTTCTTCCTATTGAATCCATATCATGCCTCATGGCGTCCATCCACTCTTTGGTGATCAACTGCCTCTTGGAAATAGGTAGGCTCCTCTCCTTCCAAAGGAGTACATGGGAATATTTCCTCTTCAATTTGGAAGTATCATCAAGGAATTCTTCTACATTCACTCCTTTCAATTTTGGACCTTTATTATTTGCCTGTATTATAGAGGAATCCCTCCCCCTATCTGTAAGAGGTATGAGACCCTGTTGCATGTGGAAAATCACTCCCAGTATCCTTTTGAGTGTGGTATGCTGAATATGTGGATTAATAAAATGTTCAAGACTTAGAGATTAAGGACAAATCACATTCTCATGTTGATTCTCCTAACGAACTAGAGGTTGACGAATCTCATTCTCCTAAGCCGTCACCAATCTTACCAAATCGGGGAGATGTACCACCCTTAACAACTCGGTGAGAATTCTAATCCCCCCTCTTAACCGAGACATAGTTGACGGTCTTATTATGATTTATACAATTGGAGGTCCTTTTTAATTTCACCAAATGCCTGGGAACTTATCCTTAATAAAATTGATATTATAGGGATCGATTTTCATCATGCCACGATTTACATGTTCTCAGTACACCACGTACCTTTTGGAATGTTTGAGATACATTATGGACACCATCTTGTGGCTCTTAGATTCCCACGTTTGTGGATTGGGTTATGTATATAGCTGGTTAAACCCCATGGGTGTAAGTGATACAATGACGACTTCTCACTATGTCATAACTCATATAGCATGGCAGACATACTCTTGCTTGGCACACCCTTAAGGATATAGGCTACTATAAGTAGTGCATCCCCCCCAAAAACTAATTAGGAGGTTAACATGTTCCATTATTGACCTAACCACATTAAGCAACGTTCGGTTCCTGCACTCCACGACATCGTTCTATTATGAAGTGTGCATAACCATTAGCTGTCTTCGTGTACCTTTTTATTCACAAAACTCTTTGAACATGTAAGAGATATATTCACGACCTCGATTAGTGTGAAGTGTTGTAACTTTGCATTCTAATTGAGTCTTCGCTTCTACTATGAAGTTTGAATACATTAAGTGCCTCATATCGGTGAAATAATAAGTACACATACGCATATTTCATAATAGGTATACATACCAATATTGTGAATAATAATCTATTAGCGTAATGAAGTAAATTACTCTATTACATGCTGTCACATTCATGGGTCCAGGAATGTCTGAGTGGATTGATTCTAAGGGAATTGACGCTCTTGAAGCCTTACTAAAAGGCTTTATGGTTGCTTTGCCAGCTAAACATGGCTCACATCTCGACAAGTTAACCCTAATGAGTCAATCTAAATGGCCTATTTTAGCTAGCCTACTCATTCTATCTTGACCCACATGGCCAAATCTAGTATGTCACTTAATAGATTTAGAATCAAAGTCAAAATATAAGATAAAATCAAAAGATATATTGCTATGAGAGTTATCTAAGTCCAAAGCAATGAAATCTCCTTTCAATGTTGCATGGTGAAACAAATTGTCATTATAAAAATATCTAAACCATCAGGATGAAAACCAAAAGAATAAATAATCTCATTAGAGAAACAAAAGAAACTAAGGAGCATCGCACCCTAGGTGCATAAAGAGCATCATGAAGAAGCAGCTTGTTTCCTCTATAGAGTTTGAGTGGTATGTTCTTACTCTAAGAACATCTTCCTCACTATCGTTCCCTAATATGATAGTCTATAAACCCACTGGGTAGGAAACTCGACGAATCCAGCCTTATCCTGAACTATGTGCTTGGTTGCCTCCGCTTTTACAATCTATTGAGGAAGAGGGTTAACAACGAATGCATGGGAAATAAACATATAATTTAGCTTTTTTTAGTGGAACAAGGTATGTTGGCTGGCTCAGGACAATTCTAAGCAAAATGCTCCTTGTTTGCACAATTATAGCACTTCACATGTGCCATATTATCACTTCAAAAAAAGTAAGTTTTACCAATAGCACCCATGCATTGGTATAAGTGCTTTTTATTTTGGTAAAACTTAATACCAACATATAAATATCTAAATTATCGGTGAAAGCCTTGTGGTAAAAGTTTTACCAATAGTTATGATCATCTGTTACCATTGAGCACTAACACCAACAGATGACTTTATGCAAGTACTATTCTACCTATACCAACATATCATAATCTACTGCTAATATCCTACTTTACCAACAAAAAAGATTATCGGTGTTGTGTTCTTTTTTCTGGCGCTTCAAGCATCTCGAACATAAGCATCTCGAACATAAACTATCTATTGGTAATGATCTTTCCAGCTAAATGAATGTTATCCAATCAAATAATCCACTGGTAATAGCATTCCCACCCTTTTCATAATAAATAAATATATATTGGTAAAAATCAAAATATTTGCCCAACATGTTTTTTTTGTTGGGTAACAAATTCATTAATATTCTGAAAAATAAACCTATAGGTAAAACAATATGACAATATGACACTCCTACTATAACAAACTACAGAACTTTGGTTGAGCCCTGAATTCATTGGATGTTGATCATTAAAAAGACACATGACACCTAAACATGTTTGTATAATGTTCAAAGCACCAAAGCAGGAAGCTGTGTGTAATTCTTGGCTAAACATTTGCTAAAAGAGATACAAAAAATAAAGTTAACGGCCTTCTCTTCATTTTCATGATTGTTTGCATTTGCATTCCCGGACATTAACATCATCAGTATCATCCTCCTTAATTGAAGAAAGAGATCATTCGATATCCCCTACGAAATTGATATAATTCAAAACTTAAATAAGAAATCCAACTAAGATCATTTCAGCAATTATTCATCATCCATATAATTAATTTGTTTGATAAGTAATGAATACAAGCAAGGATGTTCAGCAAGAATTAATCCCACTTAAAAGAAAACAGACCACTGAAATTAATTATTACTTATGCTGTATGTTGTCAATATGCCTAGAAATAGCAAGCTGAACCAACCCCGAAGTAGCGTTTAATGCCAGTTAGAACAATGAAAGCCCTGCTAGCCTTCGAGTAGCTGACATAGTAAAGCTTGAAGATTATGCGAGTTAAAACAACGAAAGTAGCACCAGCCCTAAATACACCCTTCCTAAGGTCTAGCAAGAAAAGGTTTGATTGAAGATTGTCTTGCATTTGGTGTGGTTAGCATACCTAACAAAATGAACATCCCCAATTATCACCATAGGTATTGTGTCATTACATATTTCCTTCTCACCTAATTGGCAAAACTCCCCATGAAGCAAGTCTCTTCAATTCATATGACACCTCTAGTGTCCTATCTATAGGGGTACTGACTTGATCTTTTATGAAATTAGGATGTGGAGAAATGCATCGTACTGACTTGCAGTTTCACTCCGGGTTCATGTTCATTGACTGCTTGTAAGCTTATCACATCAGGACATGCATGGGGACGGGCCAACTAAGATAGTGGAAGTAACCCCCATGGTTACCTTCCCAGTCATTATAAGAGAGTGCAAATGTTTATCCGTTATCAATTCCTTGTTTTCTACATAGAGGAGGGCAAGACTGAGGTAGGAGACAGAAAGGATACATTTACATGAATTTTGATATTTATAGCACATTAAAGCCTCTAAAAGTCGAGGAGGATTTTAGTCAAAGAATAAAGTAGCGATGTGTATCAATGAAAGAGAATCCATATTGTTGTTTTGTAGCTAGAATGTGGCTATGTCCTTTTTATGACAGTAGCCACTCTGAATATAGATATATATAGTTGTTTGCTCAGAGAAGTTTATGCAAATGCCCTCATGAGAAAGCTTCTTTCATACTCTTAAAATTTATTTGTTTGTTTGAGCTCTCTTATCAATTGATAGATGTTAAAAACATATCAATGAATTCAATTTGCAACCAAACTTAAATGGACTCTAGCGTGCCCTTCTTTTGGGTTTATGTCTTCCAAAATGAGTTCAAATAAGTTAAATTAAGTTTAACAACATAGAATAACTTAATGGCCTCTCTCAACGGTTAAAACTAACTGTCAAACAAGATATACAAGCCAGAAATAGCAAGACTGAAAAAGCACATAAAACTACCAAAGGGGTAAAATGGCTAAGGGGGCTTGGACACCTATGTTGCTTGTCCATGTAAATCAATGAAGTGTTAAGTGTACATGACTATAAAGCAAAGATAATCATCCTCAAATATACAATGTCTAACTAAGATCCGTAAGATTTTCCTACCTAACTTGCAATAAAGACATCAGCCTATAATCCCCAGGTTAAAAGGGATTTTTTTTCTTTCTTATTGATACTTAAGGTTCTTAATCTGTAACTTTAGGTTTAAGTTTGATAATGTTTTATGTGCATTTTCTTGGCCTTAAACTTATCGTAATGGGGTTGTAAAGGTAAGTTAATGGTTGTCGCCCAGAATTGTGCAAACTAGTATATTAAAATCAAGACTAGTGTAGCTAACATTACTCTTCTTGGTTATTCTAGGTTTTGATTATAGCTCTTGGAGGAAATTCCAAGAGTTGCATCATTCCAAGAAAAAATAAGTGATATCCTGATGCATAAAGCATCAAGGGTAAGTTTAGTTTACAACTTCGTAATAATTGAGTTCAGGAAAAAATAAGTTGTTTATTCTATTTCATCTAGTTTATGAGGCCCAAGCAATGCATACCAATCTCCAAGTCAACTCTTGGCTACACTTGAATCTACACCAACGCCCAAACCAACCCTTCTTGGTCAAGTTGGTCACCATTCCAGCATATCACCCGCTTTTGACTTCACCTCTCACTATCCTATCAAAGTCCAATTGGGGCAATCTATGTTTCTTTGGGAAGCCTAGGAAACTAACTTTAGGATCATGCAATAAGATCCTGAGTTATGTTGCATTTTGATTCCCTAAAGTGATAAAAATCATAACTAATACAATGCTGGTCTTTATTAAAAAAGCATCCTAAACTTGGGTCAAGTTATTAGCCTACCTAACAAAGCCCAAACAAAATGAGCCG
>JAKOGI010000353.1:115000-427500 GCA_029747015.1 Carnegiea gigantea | reverse complement strand
TAGCCACACTTCCTGGATTTGTACGTTCACTGATTGTGGAGTCAGTACCTCTCAGTTCATACTGTTGGTGCAACTCTTCTTGGAGAGTCTAGGATTGAAGTGGTTGTGGGTAAATTTTGAGACCTTTTTATAAGCTGTAAAATATATGGTCAAGTAGCTTACGAGCACGACTAAATTGATCAAACCCGTAAGGTTTGTAATTAAAAAATTCCAAATATCAAAATTCAATCAAAATTATGGTCATTTTTTTATGGCAAATGGTTATTAACTTAACCAAAATAAAATATAAATTAAATCAAATAAAAATAAAAAGAACTACAGCTGGTTTGATTCTCTATAAAAGAGGTACATAGACAGTTCACAACAAAAAGTGAGTGCAATCCAAATTCCAGATCAAACAAAATTAGCCGCTCCCGAACTTGTACGTGAAGAATGTGTGCATATAGTACCCTTCCTAGAAGGTGCATATACAGCTACTATTTGATGCAATTAAGTTTTGGATACGGATTATTCGACGTTAAAAATATGATAATGGTCGATCTATCATAAAACGCTTTCTAAGCTTTATTATTTTATCATCCTTTATACTACCATTTGCATGCCATCTCATTAATGTAGCAGTCTTAGATGACATATAGAGTCTTTTAAGCATAGCTGTCAACGAAAAGTAATGCAAAAGCTTCACTGGAATTAGTTCACCCAAAGCCAATTGTATCACCTTTCCATCATCTATTATTTTATACCTTGAAGTATTACACTCAGGACGTCTCCTAAGTTTGAATTTGTCCTTCCAAAATAAACACAATCATTGGCACATGTGCCAATCTTTTTATAGCCAAGATTAAATTACTTAATGATTGTTTGCATCTTTTTAAAAGAGTCCGGCAATGTTGAATGTTTAGGAAGAGCTCTTTTGAATAGTTTTACGAAGGCATCAAATGCTCTATCACTCACCCCGTACAAACATTTAAGATGATACATTTTGATAATGAAGGGGAGTTTACTGAATTCTTCACAGTCAAGACAGAGGGGTTGCCAGCATCTTTAATTAACTTAAGAAATGCCTTGCTTCGTTGTTTGGGCCGAACAAACTATTGTAGGCTCATGATGTTCAAAAGCCTGATTTATCATTGCATATATTTCATACTCAAACGATTCATGATTTGCACAAGTACATTCATAATGTACCATGTCATCTTCACTATCATAATTGGTAATGCTTTGCTCCCCGTGCAAATCCCAAATACCTTCCTAATAATCAACATCCATCACTTTCATGAAGAGATGACCTCTCACTGTGTCTCTATCACAATAGAAATGGCTACAGCTAAGTGCATATGGACGTGCAATTTTGCTACTAAGGGCCGAAGTTGCAAATGCATGATTGAGAAATGCATTTAAACATTCCTTATACTCGTCACTCATTCCCCTTAATTTGCCCAACTCTTATCCTTAAACGCATCCATAATGACAATATCGTACATATGATCATTAAATTTACAAATTATAATATGAGGCTTTAATTGCATGACATAACTGCCCACAGATAAGATAAATTATTAACTACACATCTTGGACTTAAGACCCTTGTTCTATTCACATAAAAGTTTCCATACTATGCATAAAGATGTTATCTTTGGCAATACCAGTTTTGATTTGCACGCAATGCATATGGAGTAAGTAAAAATTGTTACAAAATAGTAAAAGATAATACCACTCAACATATGCTAACAAAAGATAAAAGTTTTGTATGTGGCTTTAGGTAATGAAATTCGTATGTATATATTTCTACAGAGAATGCAAAAAAGGAATACATAATGATATAATGATGTATAAATTAAGAGCATCAACTTAATTTTGGTCATGCATGAGCAAAAGATACATTTTTCATTAACCCCATGTCAGGGATTGAGGTTTGACGTATAGGCTTCACTTATTGAGAATTAGTATGTACTTTTTTACCACTGTTATGGATCGAGGTTTGATGAAAAAGAAATTTACTTCAAGACAATGTTGTGATATTACCGACTTGATTGACATGGCAAGATGACAATTAAGTCCTCCATGCTTCATCCTAGTGTTGGTGATCCAAAGGCACGACCTAATTACTTCCAAGTTGTAATAATGTTTTATTCATTTGATTTGAGTTCTGACTTTCATTTTCTATATTACAAGTTCCCTGATTCTGGGGTATTTTACCTATGCACTTCACGTGTTCACAAGCAATTATTCACACTATAACCTAAGCCGCGCGAAGGTGAAGTCCCAACCGTGTGAACGTGATGAAGCTAAGCCTTCTGGATAACTAAGGCTGCTATTATGTTTTTTAATTGCTCCTAACCCAAAATCAACGACAATGGAAAATAATTAGAGGACGCAAAGCACGTGTTGCTTGGTGTATAAATTAAAAGCATCAATTTCATTTTGGTTGAAAATGAACTATCAAGAGTTAATTGTTAACCCACACTGGACTCAAGTACAAGAGATAACACTTCAACAAAAAAAAATAAAGAATTTAAGTGAAATAGCTATCTACAATAGGTCACCCTAAAAATAAGATTTATTTCAAAACTAGCTATATCACATGTAAATTCAGACTTAGACTTCTATAATTGTAATAAACGAAAGATCAGGAAGTCTGTGTGATATTGCTTGGCTAGGTTCCACATTCCTATATGCTCTATTTTAGTGTTGATAGCTGTAGACCACAAATTGCTTCATTCAACTATGCAGATAATTGATCTAGGCACATACATACACTACAGGAAAGGGATCTACTTTCCACGCTTAAAATCATCTCTTCCCACGCATAGAAGAATAGTGATATATGCTCTCCACGCTTAGGTCAAGCATGCCTAGTGCATGGGTGGGGAAACGACTGCTGCACTTATCAAGCGTGGTAGTGTTATACCTGTTTGCATGCTTACATTCGTACACCTATTTGCACGCTTCTAACCGCGGCTATATTTCTACGCTTATATCTGTGGAGAACTTACACCTTAAGCAAAAGATTGTAACTCGTATTTCCACACCTGTAAGTGCTGTTATGTCACTTTTTAACTAACTTTTGAACGATACCGGCAAATAACTAATTTTGATGCACAATATTGATTGTAACATTTTTGTATTATTAGAAATGCATTGCATTAATTAATTAATGATAATCACTTTATTATGCAATATACATACATATATATATATATATATATATATATATATATATATATATATATATATATGTATATATAACGTGTCAAAATTAGAAACTATATAAAAGTATATGATAATATTAAGAAAATAGCGCTAACATGCATCATTAACAACGGTCATTAATGTTAATAAATATCGGCTAACAACTATCATTGAAAGGTCAAATGGCAACGTCCAAAGTTTTGGCATAATTCCAAATTAACGTACCTATAAGTAGATACAAAAGAAAAGTACGAGACATGTCCAATAATTTAGTACATATCTATTCTAATGAATTGCATATCTAACACTAAAAAAGTGACTCTTCTTCCAATACATATGAAGTTTATGCTAAAAAAGCTAATCTGATGCTGCAACATTCCATATACAGTTTGAAGACACCACTTCAAGAAGGTCCATTTTCCATCTCGTTGTGTTGCACCTTGGACTTCATTGCAACCTAAAAACATTGAGCCAATAATACATTGTAAACATATACATATGCAAATTACAAAAATCTTAAAGTAGCATCCGAATAAGTTTCTGACATTTATTCTGATAACAAATCCTGACAGCACAATATTGCACGCACGTATAAGGGGGAAAAACTTGACGGCACTGAAGGGAAAGAGAAATAAAGCCTCAAACATCACAAAATGAAGGGAGCTTACTTAGGAGTCATATTACCCTATTCATGGCTTGCTATTAAGTCATAATTTATGCATATTTTTAATAATTAGTTAGATTATATTATATATATTATTTTGTCTAATTTACACTATTTTATATATTTTTAGGTTAAGCATTAGTAAAGAAAGAGGAGAAGAAAAGACATCGAAGTTCGGGTTTGATTGAAGGATTCTAGCGAAATTATCAAGTCGGTCCAAAAAATAATGAATTATGAAAAATATTATTTTCATAAGGATTTATTTGGACTTGGATTATAAGCTTACTACTCCTAATTGAAGAGACATTAGAAGACTTGAAAGAAAAGGAGTCCAAATAAGAAAATCCTAGTTGAATAATATTATAAAAAATCTCACACACCACCCCCTCTAAAAAAAATCCTCACGCCACCCACCTGCTTCATCTCACACCCTCCCTCTTCACCTAATATCTTCATCATCAGCAAACTATATGCAGCATTCTCCAACAATCTTCTCACCAGCCTCTTCGCAAACCTAGCATCTCCATCCTCACACCATATATTATCATCACGCCTATCATATTCATCACTACCTCACACATCATCAACCTCATCGCTTAACATCATCACCCAAACAAAGTAGTATTGTCCTGATTTCTTTTTTTTATTTTATTTTTTATTTATTTTTTTGTTTAGTTTATTGTTAAACATGAAAGCTTTGGTTAATCGTTGTAATTTTATTTTTAATATGAGTGAGTAATTTTCTTATACTTAGTATAATCTATTTGAAACCATGCTAAATTAATCATTTTGAAACAAGTTTTATGCTTTATTGTCTAGTTAATTTTTATTCATGATTCTATAACAATTAGTATTTATCGTTTATAATATTCATATTAGATTAATTAGAACGCATGCTAATTAGTTTAATATGAATTCATATGATAGTTTAAAAGGCTTTAGTATGTAAAAGTTATAGTCTTTTAGGCATAAATATCACCCTAATTAATCATGGTTGGCTCAAACTCATCTCTTTTAATTAGGTAATCATTATAGATCTTTGTTAAATTAATTTACTGATAAATTGGTTACAAGGCGTTAGATGATGTTTTTCTAATACTTAATACTCTAGTTTGATTAAATTCTTGCGCTTGTATTAGGATTATCAAAACTAGTAGGGTTTATATTAGAGCTTGACCTAAATAAACTATAATATAAGAAAAAACGGGAAAGATCTGCTAGTGGGTATCTTCTACAGTCATGGATAAATCGATTTGTATTTTGATGATAAATATTAATTTGCATGATGGATATAGATTATGCTAAGTATTTTTCATAAATTTGGTATGTTTGATAATTATTTGTTGTGTTTTAGTTAATTTCTTTAGTTTATCAATTTTAATTCTTAAATTTATAAGCTTTAATATAAATTTTGTTTATCCTCGCCCCAAAAGAGTAGTCTTTTAGGAGTGTCTTAGTGATCTTATATTAGTTATATTTTGGTTTTTAGTGTGATTATAATTTTCAGATTTATTTTCTATTCTGTTTTGCCATTTATCTACCGGTTTGTTAGGAATTAGGTTAAAAATAATTTCTTCTGTGTTTTTTCATGTTTTAATCCAGTTTAAGTTCTAGAAAGTATTCTAATTTGCTGCTATTTAATTTTGGAAGTTTTGGAAATTATTTGATAATTTTTCAGAATTATTTCGTGAATTGAATATGTGCAGATTTTTATTTTAATAATCCTCAAAAATTACGTTTTTAATTTTTATTTTACATTTTTAGGGTTTTATTAAGTCTGAAAAATTATATTCTAAAATCTGGGTGCTTTTTTTATTTATTTTCATATTTATATTAGTACAGTTTATTATTTCTCTAATTTCAGATTTTATTTTCTATTCTAATTTTCTGCAGTTAATTTTTTGTTTTAGTTTTTCTAAATTTAATTACATACAATTTTGGAGATATAAAGTTATAAACTTGCATAATATTAATTTAGTTACTTTCTGTGATTTTTAATGTTATGTTTCTGCTTGTTATTTTCTGTTTTAATTTTCAATCTAATATTGCGCGATTATTTCTATTTTCATTTTTCTAGAATACTTGAGATAGCTATTTACTTTTTAAATTTCCAGAATTAAATTTAGAATATTCAGGACAGTATTAAGTAATTTTTCCAGATTTTTACTTATTTAATTTGATTTGTTTTAGTAATATAAAGAAAAAATAAAATAAATTAGAGTAGTAAATTTAATTAGATTTAAACTAACTATTATCATAATTTTTCCTTGTGGGATCGATCCCTACTTTCCTATGCTATAAATCTTATTTATAAATCAAAGTAGTGGTTTAATTTGTATTTATGACAAGTTTTACAAATTTTGGCGCCGCTGCCGGGGAAAGAAAATAAAATCGTTAGTTTACTTCTATTTAATTTTACTACTTTTATTATTTTGTTTTTGTCTTAACTCTAGTATTTTATTTTTGTCGGTTGCTTTTGCTTATGAGATTAAGGAGTGATCGCATGATCGAAAAGAAAAAGGAGCATACGTTTGAGGTGTTTGAAAGTAAAGTAAGTGACTCTGAATCTGTAAGCTCTGAATTGGTAAGTTGTGAAATTATTAAAGTTGATATGGCTACTTTATGTGAACTTACTGCATCTAATTTGGAAACTTAACCTTCATCTACCACTTATTCTGTTTTAGACCGACCACTTAAGCTTAACTCTGGATTTTTAAATATACTGACTAAATTTCATGGATTGCCTGGTGAGGATCTATATCGCCATATTAATGAGTTCATTATTACATGTTCGACCATGCAACCTGAGGGTATCACCCAGGACCAAATTAGGTTGAGAGCATTTCCTTTCCCACTTCAGGACAAGGCCAAAAACTGGTTATATTATTTACCCCCTGTAACATTCACTACATGGACCCAAGTTCATAAAGCACTTTTAGAAAAAGATTTCCCGCATCTAGAATTGGATCCATTAGAAAAGAAATATGTGAAATTAAGCAAATGAATGAGGAAACTTTCCATGAGTATTGGGAACGTTTTAATAAATTATGTGCTACTTGTCCCCAATATCAAATGTCTGAACAATTATTGATTTAATATTTCTATGAAGGTTTATTACCTATAGATAGAAATATGGTGGATGCAGCTAGTGGAGGGGCTTTGGCTAATAAGACTCCAGCTCAGGCTAGGGAATTATTTAATATCATAACGCAAAACACTCAACAATTTGGAACTAAGGAACCCCAGTTTAGGAAGGTCAATGAGCTTAGTTCAGGTCTATCTGTAGAGACCCAGTTGTCTCAAATCATTGCTATGCTGAACAAACTCATCACTGGAGGAGTACAAAAGGCAGTGGTGTGTGATATTTGCTGTTTAGAGGGACATGCTACTGATGCATGCCCTACACTTTAAGGGGTGGATGTGAATGCTATATTTTCTAACCAAGGTCAAAGGAAGGATGACCCCTACTCCAATACTTATAATGAAGGATGGAGAGACCACCCCAACCTTAGGTATGAACCTAGGAATAATCCCCCGGATTTTGACCAACCATTACGTCAACCATCTGCTCAGGATAGAACGAATTTCCTTTTAGAGCAAGTCATAAAAAAAATGGATGACCAAAAAAAGGAGGTTGACATTAGGTTTCAGAACATAGAGATGACACTTAAACAGGTCCAGGAGAGACAGACTGCTACTGATACCATAGTTAGCAACCTCCAGGCCCAAATACAATATAAGTTGCAATCTCAACCATTCTAGAACCCGAAGGAAAATGTGAGTGCCATGACACTTAGGAGTGGGAAAGAGTTGAAGGAACCTAGGAAGAATAGAGAGGTAGAGCATGAAATAGAGGTTAACAAACTTGAACCTAAACAAGATCAAGATACCATCTCTAATGTTAAAGAAGTAGGTGAGGATAAGAAGGAACCTTACAAGCCATTACCACCTTTTCCTAGTAGACTGAGAGGGAAAACCCTTAAGGTAGATGAGGCAAACCAAGAAATCTGAGAAACATTTAGGAAGGTAAAGATCAACATTCCTCTCCTAGATGCCATAAAGCAGGTACCTCAGCATGCCAAGCTCCTTAAAGAGCTTTGTACTGCAAAACAAAAACTGAAAGGGAACGAAAAGGTAAGTGTGGGGAAAAACGTGTCTGCTGCTTTACAAAAGAAGCTTCCCCCTAAATGCAAGGACCCCGGTGTATTACCTATTCCTTGTAAAATTGGAAACCTCTCCTTTGATAGAGCTATGCTTGATTTAGGAGCTTCCATCAATGTGATGCTTATGTCTGTTTATGATAAACTACACTTAGGAGGGTTAAAGAAAACTGATTTAATCATTCAGTTAGCTGATAGGAGTAATGCATACCCAGATGGAGTTTTAGAAGATATCTTAGTCCGAGTCAATGAGCTTGTTTTTCCTGCTGACTTTTATGTATTAGACATGGGTGATGCATGCCATGATGTTCTCATATTACTTGGTAGACCGTTTCTTAAAACATCTAGGACAAAAATAGATGTGCATGTAGGAACACTGACTATGGAATTTGATGGTGAAATTATTAAGTTCAATATTTTGATGCTATGAGATTTCCTACTGATGTGAACTCTCTGTGTGCACTTGATGTGATTGATGAATTGTCCCAAGATGTTTATGAACTGTCTTATGATGATGAATTGTTAACTATACTTACTCAAGGTTTGGATTAGTTTGTATTTCATAATGTGCCTTATCATATTAATGATGAGTTAGTAGGCAGCATAGAGTCTTTATTGCAATTGTATGTAGTTGACAGACCTAGGAAGTTAGAATTGCCTGAAAGTCACATGAAAATGCTACCTTCTTGCATTTCACCCCCTAAGCTAGAATTAAAACCATTGCCTGAAAATCTTAAGTATGCTTATTTAGGGGATGATGAGACCTTACCTATTATAATCTCTAATGCACTTGCATCTGAACAAGAGGATAAACTTATTAGGGTGCTTAGAGAATATAGTGAAGCATTAGGGTGGACTTTAGCAGAACTTAAGGGACCTAGCCCCACATTATGTTCACATAAAATCACATCGGAATCAAATGCTAAGCCTAAGAGAGACCCTCAGCGAAGACTAAATCCACCTATGATGGAGGTAGTTCAAAAAGAAATTCTTAAGTGGTTAGATGCTGTAGTAATAGACCCCATTGCTGATTCTGAGTGGGTTAATCCTATCCATGTAGTTCCTAAAATGAGGAGGAACAACAGTAATACAGAACAAGGAAGGTCAGTTAATACCTATCAGAGTCCAAAGTAGTTAGAGAGTGTGCATTGACTATAGGAAGCTTAATAAGGCCACAAAAAAGGACCATTTGTCATTATCCTTTATGGACCAAATGTTAGAGAGACTAGATGGGAGGTCACATTATTGCTTTCTAGATGGTTATTCAGATTATATTTAGGTCCCTATAGCTCCTGAGGATCAGGAAAATACCACTTTTACCTATTCTTGTGGCACCTATGCTTTTAGAAGGATGTCTTTTGGTCTATGTAATGCTCCTGCAACATTTCAAAGATGTATGATGAGTATTTTTTCTGATTTTATCACCGAAATTATGGAAATTTTCATAGATGACTTTACTGTACATGGTGATTCATTTGATGAGTGCTTGCATCATCTTACGTTAGTACTTAAGGGTTGTATTGAGACTAATTTGGTGCTTAACTTTGAAAAGTGCCATTTCATGGTGGAACGTGGAGTAGTACTAGGTCATGTAGTGTCATCTAAGGGCTTAGAGGTTGACAAGGCTAAAGTAGAAATCATTCAATCTTTGCCCTATCCACAGTGTGTCAAGGAGTTGAGTTCATTTCTAGGTCATTTGGGTTTTATAGGAGATTTATTGAGGATTTTTCCAAGATTGCCTTTCCTTCATGTGCTTTACTTGCAAAAGATGCTTTATTTGATTTTAGTCATGACTGTAGGAGAGCTTTTGACCAATTGAAGTTGAAATTGACCACCACTCCTATAGTATAACCCTCTAACTGGGCCCTATCGTTTGAACTTATTTGTGATACTAGTGATAAGGTAGTAGGGTCAGTCTTAGGTCAAAGAGTAGGGAAGGCACCTCATGTGATTTATTATGCTTCAAGAACTCTTAACCCAGCACAGTGTAACTACACTACTATAGAAAAGGAAATGTATGCTGTTGTTTTTGCTCTAGAAAAGTGTCGTCCGTATCTGTTGGGTGTTAAAGTTACCGTTTATACTCATCATTTGCTATTAAACATCTGTTAAGTAAGAATAACTCAAGACCTAGATTGATTAGATGGGTCCTACTACTGCAAGAATTCCAATTAGAGATTAAAGACAAGCCAGGAGGTGAAAATTTAGTAGCTCACTATCTAAGTAGGCTAGACAATGGGGAGAGTGGGAATCCATTAAGTGATTGTTTTTCTGATGAGACTTTATATGCTATCATTGATAGGCTGCCTTGATATGCTGATATGGTTAATTATAGTAACTAAAACATTTCCTGTAGACTTGTCTAGGGCCCAAAAGAAGAAGATAAGAGCTCAATCTAAATATTATATTTAGGATGAGCCATATTTATGAAAATTTTGTGGAGATCAGATGATAAGGCGTTATGTAGATGACAATGAATTTCATTCAATCTTAACTTCTATCACTCTTTTGAAAGTGGGGGACATTGTGGACCCAAAAGAACGGCACACAAAGTTCTTGAATGTGAATTTTATTGGCCTACTATTTTTAGGGATGCCTATGAATTTTGCAAAAGGTGTGAAGCATGACAGAAGACAGGAAATTTATCTAGAAGGAACCAAATGCCTCCACATAATGTGTATGTTTGTAAAATTTTTGATGTATGAGGTGTTGATTTTATGGGACCTTTTTCCCCTTCTTTTGGTCTTACTTACATTCTTATGCTTATCGACTATGTATCTAAGTGGATTGAAGCTGTGGCTACTAGAGCCAATGATGCTAAAACTGTAGTGAAACATGTTAAATCTCTCATTCTGCATAAATATGGAGTTCTTAAAGCAATCATCAGTGATAGGGGATCATATTTTTGTAATAGAACCTTAGGTGCCTTGTTAACCAAATATCATATAACTCATAAGATGTCTACTGGATATCATCCCCAAATAAATGGTCAAACTGAAATCTCCAATAAAGAGATTAAGGGCATATTAGAAAAGGTTGTTAAACCAGATAAGAAAGATTGAAGTCTTAGGTTAGAGGAAGCTCTCTAGCCCTATAGGACTGCATATGAGACACCTATAGGTATGTCATCTTATAGGTTAGTTTTTGGTAAAGCATGTCATCTCCCTGTAGAACTAGAGCATAAATCATATTTGGCTGTCAAGCAGTGTAGTCTAGATTATGACCTAGCAGGAAAGGAGCGTAAGTTGCAATTGCAAGAATTAGAAGAGATTCACCTGGAAGCCTATGACAATTCAGTAATCTACAAAGGTAGAGTCAAAGCTTTTTATGATGCTAAGCTTAGTAGGAAAGAATTTCAGGTGGGTGAAAAAGTGTTGATATTCAATTCAAAATTGAGATTCTTTCGTAGTAAGTTGAACTCTAGATGGCTAGGACCTTTTATGGTGGTACAAACTTATCCACATGGTGCTGTTGAGATTAAATCCTTTGCCACTAATAAGATTTTCAAAGTAAATGGTCACAGGCTAAAGCACTTCTATGAAGGAGATTAGGTATGCTTAGTGGAGGAGATCCGACTAGAGGATCCATGAGTTCGTTTGCGTCGAGCCAACGACAGTAAACAGAGGCGCTAGTTGGGAGGCGACCCAATATTTTTTAGGGAAGTATACATTTAATTTTACTTTTACCTTTGTTATTTCTATCTTTTTCCTTGCATTAGGGACAATGCACGAATTAAGTGTGGGGGGGTGCATCCTATATTTTGTTCCTGCAGTATTCATTCTTTAAAAAAAATTGTGATTTTCTTATAAATAATGCATGAATATGAGTTTACACTAGGCTTGCTTGCTTAAAAATTTTTATTTTCTTAGGTATTTGTAGTTTATTCTTCTATGAGTGAAGACTTCTGAGCATGCTAGCTGTCATTCAGAGAAGTTTGAGTGAATCCTCATATATCTCTCTAATGAGTAACTGTTATGATTATCCATCTTATTTGATCATATTATATAGCTGCTTCAGAGGCAATAAAATGACCTAATCCATTTCCTAGGCTATTGAATTAGTAGAATAAACTCATTAAAATTGTGACTTTTCTTGTCTTGTAAAAAAAATGAAAAAAAAAAGTTAGATTACCAACATGGGTAGGAGTAAGTGGTTCGGCACCTTTTCCCCTTAAGTTTAAGTCTCAAGTTGCGCCTTATGCATGGAGTAACCCATGTTGGGAGAGTCATGCCCCTTTCTGGGCCGATCAATGACTCGTACCAAACTAACAGTCAATAAAAAATAAATGATGATAATAAATTATTTGCTCCAGCACCTCTATTCAAGTGAGTGTAAGACAGGGAGTTTTTAATTTCTAAGACCCTATATGGGCCTTGAATATGTGCGCAATTGGAGTTTGGGAAAAAAAAAAAAGAAGAAGAAAAAATTGCAAGGCAAGTTAGAATCAATTTCAATGAGTTATTATTTCTAGTGCAATTGTCTCTATAGCCATACTGTACTTCAATTTTTCTATCGTAAACTTTTTAGACCTCTTGATTGGTATATGTATGCTTAAAAGAAATAGATGATTATTGCTCTTGTTACTCCATTAAAGAAATGTTGTGAGGCTGATGAAGAAACACATTGATGGTAGTTGGATATTTAGTAGTTATTCACTTGTTGGAAGGAAAATTAATTAATTTTGAATAAAACTATTTTTAAAGTAAGCCAATACCTAGTGTAAATATCATCTTTATGCATGACTTTATAAGAAAGAGGGGGACATTTTAGGTCGAGTCCCAGATTTCTTTACACGAGGACATCCAAAGTCTAATTGTGGGGGAATTTGTTAAGTGATAATTTATGCATGTTTTTAATAATTAGTTAGATTATATTATATATAATTTTGTCTAATTTACTCTATTTTATATATTTTTAGGTTAAGCATTAGTAAAGAAAGAGGAGAAGAAAAGACATCGAAGTTCGGGTTTGATTGAAGGATTCTAGCGGAATTATCAAATCGGTCCAAAAAATAATGAATTATGAAAAATGTTATTTTCATAAGGATCTATTTAGGCTTGGATATAAGATTACTACTCCTAATTGAAGAGAAATTAGAAGACTTGGAAGAGAAGGAGTCCAAAAAAGAAAACTCGAATAGAATAATATTATAAAAAATCCCACACACCACACTCTCTAAAAAAAACCTCACGCCACCCACCTTCTTCATCTCACACCCTCCCTCTTCACCTAATATCTTCATCATCAGCAAACCGTACGCAGCATTTTCCAACAATCTTCTCACCAGTCTCTTTGCAAACCCAGCATCTCCATCCTTACACCGTATATTATCATCACGCCTATCATATTCATCACTACCTCACACATCATCAACCTCATCGATCAACATCATCAACCTCATTGATTGTTGTATTGTCCTGATTTCTTGTATTTTTATTTTATTTTTTATTTTATTTTTTATTTGTTTAGTTTATTGTTAAACATGAAAGCTTTAGTTAATCGTTGTAGTTTTATTTTTAATATGAGTGAGTAATTTCCTTGTACTTAGTATAATTTATTTGAAACCATGCTAAATTAATCATTTTGAAATAAGTTTTATGCTTTATTATTTAATTGATTTTTATTCATGATTCTATAACGATTAGTATTTATCATTTATGATATTCACATTAGATTAATCAGAATACATGCTAGTTAATTTAATATGAATTCATATGATATTTTAAAAGGCTTTATTATGTAAAAGTTATAGTCTTTTAGGTATAAGTATCACCCTAATTAATCATAGTTGGCTCAAGTCCATCTCTTTTATTAGGTAATCATTCTAGATCTTTGTTAAATAAATTTGCTGGTAAATTGGTTACAAGACGTTAGATGATATTTTTCTAATACTTAATGCTCTAGTTTGATTAAATTCTTATACTAGTGTTAGGATTATCAAAACTAGTAGGGTTTAGATTATGGCTTGACCTAAATAAACTATAATATAAGAAAAAAAGGGGAAAGATCCGCTAGTGGGTGTCTTCTACAGTCTAACTCATGGATAAATCGATTTGTGTGTTGATGATAAATATTAATTTGCATGGTGGATATAGATTATGCTAAGGATTTTTCATAAATTTGGTATCTTTGATAATTATTTGTTGTGTTTTAGTTAATTTCTTTAGTTTGTCAATTTTAATTCTTAAATTTATAAGCTTTAATATAAATTTTGTTTACCCCCCCCCAAAAGAGTAGTCTTTTAGTGATTTTAGATTAGTTATATTTTGGTTTTTAGTGTGATTATAATTTTCAGAATTATTTTCTATTCTGTTTTGCCATTTATCTACCAGTTTGTTAGAAATTAGGTTAAAATAGTTCCTTTTATGTTTTTTCATGTTTTGACCCAATTTAGGGTTTATAAAGTATTCTAATTTGCTACTATTTAATTTCAAAAGTTTTGGAAATTATTTGATAATTTTTCAGAATTATTTTGTGAATGAATACGTGCAGGTTTTTACTTTAATAATTTTGAAAAATTACAATTTTAATTTTAATTTTACGTTTTTAGGGTTTTATTAAGTTTGGAAAATTATATTCTAAAATCTGGATGCTTTTGTTATTTATTTTTGTATTTATATTAGTGCAGTTTATTATTTCTCTAATTTTAGATTTCATTTTCTGTTTTAATTTACTGTAGTTAATTTTCTGTTTTGATTTTTCTCAATTCAATTGCATATATTTTTGGAGATATAAAGTTATAAAATTGTAGAATATTAGTTTAGATTACTTTCTGTGATTTTTAATATTAATTTTCTGCTTGCTATTTTCTGTTTTAATTTTCAGTCTAATATTGTGTTATTATTTTTGTTTTTATTTTTCCAGAATATTTAAGATAGCTCTTTACTGTTTTAAGTTTCATAATTAAATTTAGAATATTCAGGGACAATATTAAGTAATTTTTTCAGATTTTTACTTATTTAATTTGATTTGTTTTAGTAATATAAAGAGAAAGTAAAATAAATTAGAGTACTAAATTTAATTAGATTTAAACTAACTATTATCATAATCTTTCCTCGTGGGATCGATCTCTGCTTTCCTATGCTATAAATCTTATTTATAAATTAAAGTAGCGGTTTAATTTGTAACTCTACGACAAGCTTTACACTTGCACTAAGTAAGTTGATGAAAAAGTCACCACCTTCTGCCCAAATAATCAAACGAGAAGGCAATATACTATGTGTACTTGACTTAAACAACCCTGAATGTTTTTGTGCTTGTTCTACGATTAGTCATGTAAAAGAGAAAGATATGTTTTCTAAAAGCTAACATTTGGCATTGACAATAATAACCATAAAATGAGGAAACCAGAAGGAAGCACACTTTCTGTTCCTCCAAACACAGCTTACAAACATAGTTGCAGCTCCAAGAGTCAGCACACTTTCTGATCAAGAGTTGCTAAAAGCTAACATTACATGCACACTTTCTGTTTCTCCAAACATGTATTACAAACACTAGAAGGAAACCAGAAGAAAGCATACTTTCTGATCAAGAGTCAGCATCCAACAGTGCTGATCCCACCAAAAACATTCCTTAAAACAAGTGTATATTTACATCACAGAGTATAGACTGCAACGTTTTGGCCCAACCTAATTACACGGTAGTAGAACAGTAGAATTTAATAAATCTACAGCAACTTTCCTTTGTTTAGACAAATAAATTGATTACAGCATCAAGTTGTATGTTTACGCAGATACGATAAAATTTCAAAATAATTGAATAGGCCAACTCACAATTTTTGCGTTGTCCAATTTCTCCAATAACAACTTGTCTACCAGTTGTGGATCACCCTTGTAGTCACAAGCATTTAAAACCTATAATAATAATGTACAGCTTGTAAGTATTACAATCTGAATGAACCTCAAAGCCCAGAATAAAGAAAAAGAGAAAAACTACATACCATGCCTACAAGAAGACAATGTACCAAGACCTTTCTCTCACCACGAATATACTGTCTTATTGGATTAAGATTATTTTTGAGTATCTTATCAATGTTCTTCTCCACATCATTATGACTCAACTACGAAAATAAATACGTTACTAATGAGGGACTTGAATTTAAGAAGAAGTACATGATGCCAACGATAAATTTTGAAATAGATTAAGGACTTGAAATTAGTAAAATTTGAAACCAAGCTCACCGGCTACACAACATCTTGTTTGCAGTGTTTGGTATCTCCTTACATAGTTTCAACTTGATTGTTCATTTCCATGGCAACCCTCTAAAGAATATATGAAAACAATCGCTATATATGGAATTTTAAAAAAAATGAAAATTATAGCACTTATTGAGTTATGGAGGGAGGATAAAACCTTTTGATTATCTGGTTGAGTAAGTCTCGATGGTGTGCTATTTAGAACTGTGGTGACTCCTAACGCAGGATTTTCATTTCCTTTAGGTATAGGATTGGATGCAACTGTACCATCACTAAAACAATTTGGGTTGGGTTGGGGTAGTTGTTGAGGACCACCACATTTGACAGACGCAGAACCATGCCCAGGTTGTTGAGGAATAGCATGTTGAGCTCCACGATGAAGAGATCGCAATTTGACTTGATCATTGAGAGGCTTGGGCAAAGACTAATAAATGGTTATGTTAGACTTTCAATGCATAGCAAGAGTTGAATAAGGGTACATGTTATATACTCACCGGTATTTCCTTTGATTGACTTTGTTTTCCATCTTGCACATGATTGATTTGCTTTGCTAAAGTTGGGACTCTTTGAGTCTCATTCCCTGCATACATGTGGTGATAGAGTATTTAGCTTAGAAAAGCAATAGTGCTTTGAATACACTATTTAAAACGTACCTAAAACATGCGAGTTCGACAGAGCATCTCTAGACATGTGTGAAGGTCGACTCTAACTCTGATCACGATGTGTGTCATTGCTTGAACCATCTGGAGACCCAGTACTCTACACACATAGTGTACATATTTAAATAATTTAACTTGTCTTAGAGTGTGTCATAATTTGGCAGAGTCATAATTGAACTTCAAGGGGAAAAAAAGAAGTACAGGAAAAGAAAAGAAAGTATTGCAGCTCAGGAATCATAGGAAATCTAAACAACACTTATGAAAGAGACTCCTTTTTCCAACAAGGGTCTTCTACAACTGCACAAATGAGTGAGGATGAGAAAGTAATTTCCCAGCATCATCATGCATAGGGAATTCCCACCCCAGAAATATATGAATCACCAAAAGTGACTGCAAACCCAGTCCAAAAGAAGGAAACTGCGCAAATACCACTTTTGGATATCAATTTCCCTCCAAGAGTGTCTAAACCTTCTGGAGCCCCACAAACTCAAGCTTCAAAAGATGTACTCCCAGGCTCAGGTGAGAACTATGTGAATGAATCTCGTTCGTGAAGTTCACTAAAAGAGGACCATTGTCAGAAGATAACAGAATTGAAAACAGAGAAGTCAGTGTTAATGGTGGTAATAAATAAGCTACCTCAACGGGCTCAGTAGGTGACAGGTATAGCGAGGTTTCTAGCTCTTCACCAGTTGCAGTATCAGAAGTAAGAGATTATCACAGTAGTGAAGGAGAGACTTTATACTCAGCAGAAAGTACACAAGCCCTAGGGAAGGGAGGTTTCAACCTGTTGGAAGAAGCCAGAGTTGTGTCAGTTACAATAGGTGGGGTCCTGTTCAAAGAAACCCAGTAGCTTGGAAATCACCCATGGAGAAGCAGAGAAGCTTCATGCAACCCAGAAAGACTTACTGGCAAGGAGTATCCTCCTTTTCCTTCACCCAGCCACTTGACATTTACAAAAACACCTCAAGAAGTGAAGCATAATGAAGCCCACTTTTTTACAATAGCAACCAGCACAATTAAGCCCACATTTATACAACAGCAACACCACAATAAAGCCCATATTTTTACAATACCTGGGAATCAATGACACCTATTTCCTGGGGTTCCATCACAATGAAGCCCACGTTCCTGCACAAGGAAGCACAATTCATTATCTATCATACATGCATGTGGGTTGATTGAAAATTTAACACAATATGGATTCAGTTACTTAGGACAAAAATAAGGTACGTACTGATTCATGAGGAGCAATTGCAGCTTGTGAAGCAATTTTAGCAGTTAAAACAATAATTTGATTCTACATGGTCTGCACGGTATGGATGACTTTCCCTAACAATTGAGATTCACTATAGTGATGCGCATTATGTAAATCTTTTGCAAACACTCCAGGACTAGAACCCCTAGCTCTGCCATGTTTGTCTTCACCTATAAATTTGTGATAAGCAGCTTTCTCCACGTCCAATGTCGATTCTGAGAATGTAACATCGGGATCTCCAGTCTTATTTTCAATAATTCTTAGGGCTAAATCCTAATCCATTAGTTTCAAATGGACATATTAAATCACAGACATATTACCGAACTATCAAAACATGTGAAATAGTTAACTGTGTACATATGAACTTAAGATCATTACTTACCACAAACACTGCGATCTCAGGATTGTGGAATATTTTATCTTTTCTTTTATGGGTATTGATAAACCACTCAATCAGAGCCGATTCTCTCTTATGTTTCTTCTCCTGAAATCATAACATGCATACAAATGCCAAATGTAAAAATGTTAGTATATATGTTTAAATAATGCACAGCTCATGGTGATATCAACATAAAGACTTACAGGACTTACAAATTTATCGTGCTTAACAGCAAAACTTTGTGAACCGGTAGTGTGAGTATGCAGCAGCTTCCCTCTAGCTCTCTTCCCAATCTCGGAATATTTCTAAACAAAATTACAATTCAAAAATCAAAACCAAAACAATATATATTTTAATTCATCCGGAAAACAATGTAGTAATTTACAAATATACACATAAACAATGCTCTAATATCGGCTATTACCTTAAACTGGTCACTAAAGTAAAGGTCTACAAAACCAAACACATTGGATTGCCTACTCCTTTTGGACTGGTGAGCTCTTCGCCATTACTTGATTTAGCCATTGGTAATGCATATAACTCCCCTCTAGTTGTGTTTTTCTTAATGTACTTCACCCTTAAAGAGCGTTTATAACCCCTTAACTTCTCCCTAACAAAGCTCAACACTTTCAAATCAACAGATGCATTGGAAGGCAATAAAAACTTCTTCTGCATGCCAATAATGTCGAAAAATAGTTACTGAAATATGTGAACTGAAATAAGTGAGACAATATTAAGGGAGTAACTCACATGTATGTAATTTCTAATTTGATCCTTGAAGATAGGGGTACTAAGCGCCACTCTTTATAGTTTAACGGGCACAAATCAGCCCGTTTAGCAACATCAGCAAGAAATCTGTTGAATAAGCTTCCTACTCTTTTTACATGTTGGAAAAACTTATTTAAAGGCACCATAACTCTCTTTGGATCATCCAATGCATGCATGACTTTGACAGTCAAGCGGCCTTTAAGTTTTCCAACATTTCCATCTCTATCTAAAATTAGCAAGAAACAGAGACACAAAAAAAAAATTGCAAGCTAAGACAGTAGCTTTTCGTATAAGCAATGCCAATGGGAATATGACATAAAAGTTAACCGTGTGCACAAATTATTAATCAATGCCAATGGGAATATGATAGACACTTGAATTCTTCCATGGAACAAAAACAAGGGTAAATATCATAGCATAGACAATACCTATGACCAACACCTCTTCATCGTCATCAAACCCTTCTGAAATTAGAACAAGTGTCAGATCAATGTATGTCTTAGTTGTGTTGTCTTCGTCATTAACTTCATCAGTATACTCCACATCACTCTCGTCATCTAAAATAAAATCCTCAGGTGCTGGTGCTTCATTTTAGATAGATTTGAGATCGTCCTCATAGGTGCACCTTGAACGAAATATGACTATATTATCTCCAACACCTGCATACAAAACACATATTAGAGACGAGTTAAATTGAAATTAAGAATAGGCCGAAAAAATATGTAAGTGAAATAGGTGACTGCAAAGTAACTGTAGCTTAGGCATACCTTTTGGAAGAAATTAAAAAAAAATTCCCAAGTTTATTGAGCACATCACAACACAATAATAAAAGGGAAAATATGTCTTCCCAACTAATACAAATAGGGGAAATATGCTTTGCAAGTAAAACACATAACTAAAAGGCACACATTTATTCATCTCAAATATAAGCCAACGTAATTGTTTTTTATGTCTCTTCATTAGCAGCAACCCAATTTGTTATATCTCTATAATCATCGTCCTTCAAAATATTTGGAGGGATGCACTGTGGGCAAAGTTCTTTGTCAACTTCTACTGACCCTGAAAGGTAGGCGTTCCTTGGTTTCACCCTAATTACATGCACCTAGCCTTTATCATTCTCATCACCAACATAATACACCTATTGTGCTTGAGATGATAAAATATATAGATCATCTTTCAAAGCTCCTCCTTCATGTATCTTGTGCGAGAAATTCACAATAGCCCTTTTCTGTCCTTCTTCAATCCCCGGGAGTTCACATTTACCCGATCACATCGGAATAACACAACCTTACACTCTGAATAATAATCCAACTCAATGATGTCATTTATTTTTCCATAATAAGTTTTTCCTTCAGCTTCCACCATGACACCAAAATTTCGAGGCTTTTCCCCCTTGTCTCTACATTGAGTATGAAAACGATATCCATTAATAATGAATGGGTTCATTCTCTTGCCACTTGTGTTTGGGTGACGAGCCACAGCCCTAAAACGTCCCCATTTTGGATCATCATTTTCCGTAGTTGATACCTATATTAAATGGTAAAACTCATTAAAAGAATTGGATAAGAGTAAAACATTAATGCATAACCTACAAGCCATAGTAGAGTTACCCTTTCTTGTAACCAGTTAGGAAATTCTTCAACCAACCACTTTTGTTTTACTCTAGCACTTACTTCGCGAGGATAAGAGGTCATTCGTCCATAAAAGAATAGCCTGAAATTAATCAATGTATTAGTCAATATTACACGCTATTGACTAATAAATTTACTTATAGGTTGATGATTATTACTAACCCTTAATATTGATCAATTCCATCAAGATGGAGCAGCACATATCGATGAGCTTGTTTAAGACTTAGTTCATCTAATTTGATTACTTCCACCATTCCTTTTGATCGCCCACTAGTGTCAAATAAATACATATCCTTATTGGGATGGCTATCATCATTCCTTTATGGATGATTAAAAATAGTTTTCACCCCTTGAAAGTACATCAAGCAAAAAGTTATACACTCTTGTGCAATATATCCTTCCGCCATTGACCCCTCCGATTGTACTCTATTACAAACAAGTGCTTTCAAGCATGCCAAAAACCTACAATAATTGAGAAAGTAATATAAAATTATAACTAAATATAGAGAAAGTGTGTACTTAAGTGTTAATTAAAAGTGTAAATTCTAACCTTTCAATTGGGTACATCCACCTATATAGCACTGGCCCTCCGAGCTTTGCTTCTTTATTTAAGTGCACAACTAGATGCACCATGATAGTAAAAAAAACTAGGAGGAAACAATTTTTCCATTCAACACAATGTCATAACTACATTAGCTCCAACTTCATCTAATTTCTCCACAGTTAACTTCTTTGCACATAATTCCTTGAAAAATGTTGATAGCGCCATTATAAGGTCAATAACATCTGAATCTTTGGCCGCTCTTAGTGCAAGAGGAAGCAAATCTTACATCAAAATGTGACAATCATGGCTCTGAAGATTGAATAGCTTACGTTCTTTTAAATTAAAGCATCGAGAGATGTTACTTGCATATCCTTCAGGAACACTTAAATGCTTCAAGAGACTTAATAATCGTGTCTTTTCTTCGGATGATAAAGTATAAGGAGTAGTAGGGAGTTCATATTTACCATTAGGCAGTACAATAGGATGGAGTTCTTGCCTTATTTTCAACACTTTAAGATCTTTCTGAGCCTTCAAATTGTCCTTAGATTTCCTATCGAGATTCAATGAAGTCCCAAGCAAGTTGTCATAGATGTTCTTCTCAATATGCATTTTATCCAAATTATGGCAAAGTTTATCATACTCCCAGTATGACAAATTAAAGAAGATACTCCTTTTTTTCCAAATTTATTGTTCATCTTTTTCATCAACCTCTGCAGTTTGATTTTCACCTTTACCATATGTAAATGTAGTACCCTCTAAATGAGCCAGAAATAGCACTTCCACTTACAGACTTAGGTGCAGAATCATACTTAACACTCCCGTCAAACCCAACAGCATCATATGGAAAGGGGTGGTTTATGGGCAGCCATCTTCTGTGACCCATGTAACAAAATTTATGCCCATTTTCCAACCACATTGACTGTGTACCTTTAGCACAAGTTAGACAAGCAAAGCAACCGTTTGTACTCCACCTGGACAAATTGGCATATGCAGGAAAGTCGTTAGTAGTAGAATGAAGAGCCCCTTCAACTTAAACTACATCATGGTGTATGCATCAAATGCATCTACCCCCTTCCCATAGTTACAACAACTCTTTGATAAGAGGTTGAAGGTATACATTAATATCCATTCCAGGTGCCCTTTCACCTGGTATGATAATAGATAAGATAATGAAGGGTTGTTTCATATAAAGCCACGAGGAAGGTTATAGGGGATTAGCAATACAGGCCAAGTACTATGAGTATTACTCATAACACAAAAAAGACTAAATCCATTGCTTGTAAGACCTAATCTGACATTCCGTGGATCAGCCGTAAAATGTGGATATTTCTCATCAAACTCTTTCCATGCCTTTGCATCCGTTGGATGCCTTAGGACTCCATCCTTTACCCTATGTTCGAGATGGCAAACCATGATCTTTGCTATTTTGGATTACTTGTACATCCTAAGTAACCTCAGAATAAGGGGAAAATAGTGTAAAACTTTATTTGGCAATTTTTTATCCTTGTCCTTCCATCGTGAAGTGTGACACTTGTCACACTCATCTTGGTTTTCTCTGCTATCCCTGTACAAGATACAATCATTAGGACAAGCATGGATTTTTTCATAGTGAAGTCCCAAATCTTTGGCCAACTGTTTATATTTACCCCATAAGGATGGAAAAGGATTAATTTGAGGGAATAGACTCGCTAAAAGTTAAAGCAACATATCAAATGACTTAATAGACCACCCATACATGGATTTCAAATGGAATAAGTGCAACAGGAAAGACAATTTAGAAAACTGTGACCCTGGATATAATTGTTGTTCTACTTGCTCTATTAACTGTCTATGCCTACCATCTTCACATTGTCTTCCCTTGCTCCTTACATAATTAAAATTAGGCTCATCATTGAATTCATCATACTCCCTAAACATAGGATCTCCAACATTATACATATTAGCATCATCCTAAATACGTCCTTGCTTCGTTAGCCCAAAAACATTCTTCAACAATCCCTCAGTATCAATGTTACCCAAATAGCTAGCATCAGTATTAGTGTCTATGTGGCTTCTAGTATAGGGCATTGAAGAAGGTGATTGATGAGGAATTGGCTCTCCATGATGCACCCAATCAATTTAGCATGGCAAAAATCCATAAAACATAAGATGATATGTCACAACATTTCTATCAAACCAACATTTCTATCCAAGCTTGCACTGATTACATGGGTAAAGTATCACGCTACTTCCCTCAGCATTAGCAAATGCAAAATCTAAAAATGTTACAATACCAGCTATGTATTCTCTAGATCTCCTGTCCTTATTAATCTAACTTTTTTCCATTTGTATGATTATAAATAGTAACCTAAATAGATAAAATTTGAATTAGCAACATTTAAACATATCGTACATGGAAGGGGTAATATGTTATCATAACTAGATGAGGAGTGCATTAATTATAAACACTTAATACCTCAACTGTAATATGTGTCTTTTAGTTGATAGTTCAAACATGGGGAAAGCATTGTTTATTTTTCATGAGTACTTTTCATAAGACTCTAAATATATGAGCACACAATTAGCACTTAATATTTTACAGAACATATTTTAAGATATCCTT
The DNA here is from genome assembly GCA_029747015.1 of Carnegiea gigantea. Lineage (NCBI taxonomy): Eukaryota > Viridiplantae > Streptophyta > Magnoliopsida > Caryophyllales > Cactaceae > Carnegiea > Carnegiea gigantea. The sequence continues at coordinate 403,451 of JAKOGI010000353.1, read as the reverse complement.
AAAAAGTCTGTATAGTAACCTTCATTTTGCAAGTACTGAGAGTCTCCAAATCTTTTACCTCCAAAACACTTACAAAATCATATATATCCCTCTAATGCAATGTTAGTGACCATCACGACTTAAATTCAAGGTCACCATCTTGTAGATTTTGAACAAGATTTTAGAATGCCCCGGAAAGGAGTATTATGGCTACACAGAAGTATGGGAAAGATTCAAGAAGGGGAAGGCAGTCAAGCAAGACAAGAATTACATATCAACAACAGAAAAAAGTATGGAAGAGAAAAGAGCAACCTACCCAAAGCCATAGCACACTAGCAAAAGTGAGATTCAGCAAGGAAGATGGTCTTGAATCTTACTGCCTTTTTGAGGAATCGAATGCAGATTTTGTAGAATGGCTACACATAAGTCTTGTGTGTACTTCTGCTGAACCTAACGACCTAAGTACCCTGGCCTCAGCCTTGATCTCTGATTTTGGCTTATGCGCTAAGATTTGTGCGCTCAGTCGCTTCAAGTTCATTCTTACATTTCCTACAACAACTCAAATGGAGGAAATCCTTAGCAACCATGGAGAGCTCGATATGTGGTTCATTGAAGTGAAAAAATGGAGTATGTATGAACATTCAGAGGCTAGGAGAGTTTGGCTCGAAATCTTTGGTGTTCCCCAACATGGATGGAAGTGGGAAAATTTTACGAAGATTGCAGACTTATGGGGAAGATAAATATGCCTGGGCAAATCAATAGCTAGGATAGATAATTTCAAGTCCATGAAGATTCTTATAACTACTGATTACTTTCATACTATTGAGAATAAGCTAGAAGGTGGTGACGGGCCAAAACAACCGCGCCAGGATTTGAAATTCAAGTGAGTACTAATTTGCTTCAAAAGCTGCAAAGGAGTGAAGCAAAAATAGAGCAAAATCAGAATTTAGAATCAACCAAAATTAGAAATAAAAGCAAAAGAAGACGTACAACTAACTCAAACAAGTAATCTTGCTCAGATTCTTAGGGTGGGCTCGTGCAAATGGCCAAGAAGTCACTAGAAGTTGGAAAACTCATAGGACTCATGGTTGTTGATAAAGAGGAGGCAGCAATTAGGAGGATAACAAAAAGCCTTAAGAAGGAAATTGAAAGGAAAGCTTCAAAACAGTGAGACCTGTGTAGTGGGTATTCAGAGGTATTGGCTCCTGGTGATAGCTCTTCATTAGGAATTTCGCGACGGATAACTATTACAAATTGTGTTACAAACCTGGACAAAAATCAAAATTGGTGCTTCTTGAAAAATAAATTTAAAGGCAAGGACTAGAAAACAAAAATCAAGTGAGTACTAATTTGCTTCAAAAGCTGAGTCTGAGCTTTGCAGATGCTGGCCATGGAGGGCTTAATATGTCAACACATATAGTTCCTGTCTTAATGCGTCAAGTACAGTTTGTTTGATAGAGCGAGTCATTTTGGATTTCTCTTCTTTTTTACTGGAAATTCGACATTTCAAATTGATGAGGTTTGACCTGGCTTACCTTTTGACTTGATAAAGTTAACATTTTTAGAGATAATAGTCAAAGCTAGGTTCTATTTTGTCTAACCAGTTCTAGTGCATCTAAGAAGCAGCACATACATATACCTCTCTAAACAATTTCACCAACTTATAAATATTGAAATGTGATCCCAGAACATTCATAGAGCACTTAAAGTGTTCAAATGGTCCTAAATTACTATTTGGCATATGCACGGCTCCGAAGAACATATGGTCACCAACTCACCATTTTAAAAGTTACTATATTTAACATTTCAAATATCACCCAAGAAAATTTCAATCGCTGTAATGACTTCATTCACAGAATCTTGTAGACTTACAGGCAAGATCTAAAATGCCACAAATAGAAGCATCATAAAGCGTATGGTATGGTTCAAGCTACTGAGAATGGGCCTATGCATACAGAAAACGTTTTGACACATCAATAACAGTACATAATCAACATTGATATGCTTTTGGACACCTCTTTAAAATGATAACAAGTGATTTGGTGCGCATTATAGACCCACTGTGTTCTTTGTACTGAATCTCTTTCTTTGAAAATCACCCATATGACAGCAATTAAATGAACACCATGTAGACCTAGAAAAAGGACAGGCCTATAATTCAAACATCCTTATGTGTAAAATACAACTCAACATGCAACAAATGCTTGTTTAATTTCCACAAATATAAAAAATCATTACCAAAATATAGAAATTCGAAGGCTCTCAGACTTGTAAAAGCAAAGCAAATACATAATCATCACCATGAACCTATCACGGCAATAAGAAGATAACAGAGACATTGAGAGAAAGGGAGGGAGAGGGAGAGGGAGAGGGAGAGGGAGAGATCGAGAGAAAACCTTCAGAATGCAAAGACTAGAGATTGACTGCTACTAACTTCTTGCATGCTCCTCCACTGAGATTCAACAACGATTATCATAAAATTAACCACAATTCACTGCAATTAACCCAGATTAACCTTACTTTGTGCTGACAATTGCTTTGATTCGATCAATTTAATGGTTGCTTCGCAACTACGTAGAGTTGATGAAGAAAGGGATATGTGTTGAAGAGGGATATGAAGAGAAGGAAGTGTTTACACGCGCGGCTAACTAAAAATAGTGAAATAAGTCACGCCCCTTAAGTTTTTTAAAATATGTATTGGGCTTTCATGCTTATTAAGGGTGGGAGTAAAGCACAATTAAGGAGACATAACGCCACACTTAATATGTATGCATATAAGGCTATAGCAAACTCCCACCCTTATAAGAGCAGGTTTTCCTACTCTTATTATGCGTGGGGCCAATTCTCGGCACTCAACTCCACTATTTTTATTGCCACACTTAGTTATGAGTAGTTAGATGAATGTAGAAGGATGATAAGTTTCTAGTAGTGATAGGAGAACAGATTAGGGGAAACCCCTCCCCCACTTCCCCATACTTTTCATCCGGACTCGACCTGGCCTTACCCTCACGAGGTGATGAGCGATTGAGTTGTCATCACATGAGACCACATACATAATGAAAATCACTCACTCAACGAAAACAAAATCTTCTAAAATAATATCAAAATCACTAAAAAAGATACATAGGAAGAAGAACGAGTAATAATAGATAGATAGCGAGACCCCAAAATAATTGATCACAGTTGAACTACAATCTGAATACAGCCACCTTCTATTTAGCTATCTCAAAATATCTTCTTGTATCTCACTTAAGAATTTGTCATGTTTCTTTTTTTTCTCCTTAAGAAACAATGTTTAATTCTCAATTCTTAAAGGGGTTATTCATGGTGATCATACAGACAGTTTAGGACGTGAACCACAAGTAAAATTTATAAATAATCAGGCCCACATCTTTTATGAAGTGATCATGCCTTGGTAATTAAATAGTGTCCATCGAATTCTATCACATTCACTTATGAAACAAACGGAGTTCATAAAGAAGGAGAAACAAGAAAGATGCATCCACAACTCATACAAAGGGAAATACCCATAATTAGATTTACCAAACCCTAAATAAATTAACTCGTAAAAGCAAGTGAATAGACCAAACAACAATACCTTTTAGAGATGCTGAGTAGGTGAACAAAGTAGAAGAACCCTAAATTTGATTGCTCTTCTTCCTCTTGCGTGAAGCCTCAATTGACAATGTCTTAACTTTCCAGGCCACTGTACCGGAAAGGGACTACAAAGGCAATAACACCAGCATCAACGATAATTAAAGGTTTGGGTTAGAACATTGCATTGAACCAGAAACGAAAACAATTTAGAAATTCTTAGAAGGGAGACCATACCTGTAAAATTGAGAGATATGAATAGCACAAGCAATAATGGTGACCAAAAGTTGAAGGAATATGGCAGATTGAGAGAGAACATGAAGTGAGAAGAAGGTTGAAGGCCTGGGGCATTTTTTGTGTTATCTGATGAAGGTTCATGCTTTTGGGTTGGAGGGGGGCTAGGTAGGCGTAGATGCATAGTTAATTGGAAAAATAATTAATAATTATTTAAGTTTTTTCGATTGATGTCTTAGGAATATTGACATAAAGTTTTCTATGATGATGATGTAGGTGCTGAATCACAATACCAACATATTATTAGATTCCTGGTAATATATTAATAATACCGACAAATAAATTTTACATCTATTGGGAATATAAGGACTGTTACTCTGTGCCCAAACTCAAAATTTTAATACCAAAAAAAAACTTCAATTTGTTGCTAATACTATTTTTACCTACCGAAATTATTTTACGTCACTAAACGTTTGTTGGTAAAACCTACTTTTTTTGTAGTGAATTTTCTCTCCATTTCCCTTACTTTTGCTTCTTGGCAATACCATCTTTACAGCGAAGTTGTTAGGAGCCCAAGGACCCTTCCTAGGCTTCTTGCCACAATAAGACCTATTACCCTTGTGCTTGTTCCCTTTGGCAATAAATGCCACGTTGGAAAGGTTGCACACTTTCAAACGCTCTTCCTCCATTTCAACGTGTTTGAAATTGCCTCAAAGGTTTGAATGTTCTCATTATGCGCCATCGTGAATTTTAAGCTCCTCAAGTTCATTTTCATAAAAGAGAGCCCTGATCACATTCATTATTTGTTTCTCCTCAGCGGCATCTCGCCTAGCAGCCTTGAGATCTCGAATCATACCACTTATGATTTGTGGATGTTCAGAGATACTTTGATTAGAGTGGAGAGTATATCGCATCCACTTTAATTGTAAGATACACAGTCTTGTAGCGGATGTCTGGCTGAACATAATCTTAAGTTGGGCCTACATGTCCTTAGTAGTGGAATAACGTTCAAATTCTCCCAAGCAATCATCATGTATGCATAACAACAGAGAGTAGCATGTTAAATGATCTCTTTTGAACAGGGTTTCTATGCTTTTAGGTTTTCTTTATACTGCTCACTAGCAGTAATATCTCTACGTTGCTCATCTTTGTCTGCTGGGGCAGACATAGAAGTCATAAGGAGATCTAGTGTGTCACCCTAATTCATGGTGAACTATACCTTTAGATGCCAAATACCATAATTTGTGTCATCCAATTTTTCGTTAGAAGGCATACTACCTATCAAATTCTTAGCTATCATATCTAAAAGTATATATAAAGTGTTAGACATATCGTTGAATAATTAAATTATCAAGAAACCCCATTATTCTTACCGTATGTTTGAAAATTTCACTAAGTTCACAATCATTACATGTGAATATGAATTAGAAGTTCTTATAATTTAATTATCACATGATATCATAAAGCTTTGTTAAACTGTTAACACATTAATTAGTGATTATCATAGAGATATTCACCTGCAATCATGTAAAGTACATTTACATAATGTTATATTTTATCAAACTAAGTTATATAATATATCCTATTTTTTAAAAAAAAACTTATTTCATTAATATATGATGCATAATGATATATCCAACCACAAAAGTTGATATTATTGTATAAAACTTATTTATATAATAACATAAAATTATTTATTAAACAAATTTTAAAATATATGCCACAAGAATTTAACCATATGGAATTACAGTTATGAAACACAGTCACATAGTAATTTTAGAATAGAATATCATATAAATCATAGGTCATATCTAGTCGCTCAGTTGTATTCCATAGAGCTGCATATAGGCCAAAGTATCAGCAACTTAAGCCAATCAAATATGATCCCAAAAATTGGCCCAAAAGGGAAAAAAAGGCCCAAGCATATGAGGGCTACTTCCAACAATAGAAACCCTAACATTTCACTAACCTTCATATCCTCCTTGCTTCCCTTGTCTGTCTAACTTCATTATCTCTCATCCCAGGTAGCCTAAAGCAATGGAGGACATTTCTCATCCTCCTTTTGCCCCTAACATCACCAATAGTGACCTGTCTCAAAGACTCTCCTAACCCTTTCCATCTACTCTTCCTTTTCGACTTTCTACACTCTCTGCCCTTCCTCTCTCTTGAGTCGGGAAAAATGCAGCTTCGATACTCCTGGGTTCTTTGAGCCTACTGCAGCTCCTTTCTTCACCTTCTTTATCTAGTCCACAGTGGCTTTTAGCATGGCGACAGCCGTTGAAGTAATGTTATCTTGCCGCAACACCCAAATGATGAAAAAAACCTTCCCTCTGCCTCGAATCTGAGATCCACAACCCCATATCTCACCTCCCCAACTAAAAACGATAACACTATTGTGTAGATCTTCCATAGTCGAGTTAGTGGTGTGCCCACGCAGCCAACGCACCACTAAGGCGGCGGCACATGGGGTTTACACACCCTTGAAATGACGGTTTCTCATCTTTTTTAACCGACAACACGTAGATTGGAGGTTATAGAGATGAATAGAGAAAAGAGGAAGTCGAAATGGCCTTTTCGGTGGCGCATGTTGCACACACGCCAATTCCCTAGGTAGTCTTTTGATGGTATGGCTCGCTTTTCTATCTGGACTCTTCTACCCCCTTTTTCTGAAAACTCTTTTTTTGGGGGGGTAGATGGCGGTTTTAGTGAAGGCCTATTCGAGCGTGATCCACCTGAATTTTACACCTCATTCTACCTAGATTTAGCTCAAATAATTGTTCAATTGGGTTGTTCATTAGTGTTTTGTTGGTTTTGTAAGTAATAAAAATAATTGCTCAAATGACGGATAATTGATGCAAGGCATGCCAAAAGTCAGGCATGTTAGCCCAAAAAACCTTAGAGGATGATCAGGGATAACCATGAAGCAATGCCGAGTTAACAAACACAAAACTTGTAGGGGAAACAAGGAAGAAGAACAATGTAGAAATTTGGCATGAGTTACTAGTGCCAGGTGACACTAGGTGCTCCTGCCAAATGGCACAATTGTGCCAAATCCTAGTTTTACTCTATGTTTGTCCAGAATTCTAGAAACTTGGCACGGTCTGCTCATGCGACATGGCACGATCGTGCCAAATTTGCTGCATTAGGATCTATTTAAAGCTCCCTTCCCCCATTTGTGTAATCATCTAATTTTTAGGTTTTAAGAATAAGGTTTAGCCTAGGGTTTAGGAGAGATTAATGTAGATTTAGTTTTATTTTGTAGTCACATTTCAAGAGTAATGAAGTTTTGATGCAATTAACTTCCTTTCTCTCTCTTTAAATTTTATTTTTATTTAAGTTCTTACTTTGTTGAGTTCAATTTACTAGTTTAGTGCCCAAATTTTCATCCTTTTGTTTGGTGATGGATTGAAATTAGTGCCTCCCTTTTATAATCATCCGTCTATTCTCTTATTTGTTCTTAATCTCTCATTCTCTTTCGTCAAGAATGTAAATTTCAAGCTCATTCTCTCTCCTTCATCTTAGGATTTGAAAACCCACTGTTACAAGTTTGAGTTTTTGGCTCTCAATGGGTTAAATTAGGAGTAATTGAGTTATATTAGAGAGAATAAGTAGAGAATCCACCTCCAATCATTCTCCACTTGCTCTAACAATGGAGGCCAACCTCTGTTGTTGGATTTTCAAACTTTTGAGGTACTCCCCTTTCTCGCTCTTCTTTTATCACGCTTTCTTAGTTAATTAGATACTTTGTTGGTTATTGTTAGTTAAGATGATATTTTGTGTTGATTTTATTAATTATGTTTTATTTTAGTTTAGTTTAATTAATCATGTTTACATTAGGATTAGTGAATAATTAGTGTAATTAATCATGTTAGTGAAATTTATCGCTTTCCCTAACTTAGATTTGGGGTCGAGACTAATTAATGACTTGATTTTTACACCATCCTAGAAGTCGATAGATTTTCACCCTTACACCCCGCCAAAACTACACCTGTAAGGCCACTGAGGCCCTGCTTGATCCACCGCGACCACAACTACAAAGGCGCCGGTTGGGGGGGGGGCTGAGTCTAGGTCCAGTCCAAGTTAAGGAAGGTTCTTGTGGTCTAGGGTTCGGACAAAGAGTGGTCTATGGTTAGGGCTTGACGCTCAAAAAGTCCGTTTATTGGTTTTAGGGTTTGGGAAGGCCACACAACACACCAAAAAACATGTTTTAGTCAATTAAATTGCATAATCGCAAAACTAAACGAACAAATTATCAAATTTTGTGTTTGATTTTATGATTATTGTCCTAGCATATAAAGTTGCTTAAAACAAAAACTTTTATAAATTAAATCTACTAAAAATTAATCTTTAGTTCACATAAGCATGCTTAGAATGATTTAGCAACATAATTATGAAAATTCAAATGAATTAACCACATAAGCAGAACATGAATGAATTAATCTGGGTTAAATCGAGCAATTTATAAGACTATGATACCACTATAGGCAAATAAAAGGATTGACCTTTAGTGCATAATTACTTGTCAATATTAGCCCATGAGGTGTGTTCAATGCTGAAGGGCGACTACCAAAGTTGCCCTAAATGCCACGTTCTAAACCCTAATCCCACTGGATGGTTAGATAACCGTGAGAGACAAGGAGTTCTGATTTAGGTCTAGTGAGGCTGATCTCTTTAGTTATCCCCATAAACCTCCTTATATAGGTTTAGGTCGATTAGTGTTACCATCGCTTATGCGGTTTTAAGTGACCGTTGACCCTAATATAATTAAGGCCGGTCAACAATTTTCTAACATATACAGGACATTATCGACTATTATAAGACATATCAATTGCGTCGGCCGATATTGAGTGGTGCACATTGTTACTGGGGGAAATTCAACCTATACCATGTTGATTAAGCAAATGGGAAGATTAAACATGTAACTCCATTCATTTGTTTTTGGGTTAAAAGTTGGGATAATAACTATTGTACGTACATCTATGTCATACGAGATTCAACGCTAATTTAGGCAATGCTTGGAGATCCTCCCCCCCCCCCCCCCCCCCCCCCCCGGTTTTGTTCTTTGGACAAAGTTTGCTTCCGAACTTAATTTAGAGTTTACTTCATTATGAAGTTTAGATACTAGAGAGAGTGGTGGATTCGAAAACTTTTTTGACTGGTAACACTAGTGATTTTCTATATGAGGGAGAGGAAAAAACTTACAAATTCTTAGTAAATTATCAGTCACCCACCACCCTATTGTCCCCCATCTATTATTGTCAAAATAGTAACCTCATTGGATTGCACATACAAATGGGTATTCTAATTTTTCTAACCCTATTTGTATAATACATTTTGCCATTTGGGATAGAGATTTCAGTCTCGGACTATTTTATATAGAACAATTTACCACATATACATGTACAATAATATCTATTTTTACCTAAATAGAGCTAAAAAGTCACTAGGAGAGCATGTCCTCGGTGCCTATGTGCTAAATCTACCCTACCCAGAGAAGATTAAAAGGGTAAGAGTTATACAACAGACTTTTTATGTTAGGTGATACTCAAATCTTGGAGCAAAAAATTCAATAATTCTTATCTATTTAAAACTTCAAAATAATAAATCACAAAATTACGAAACAATATGGGACTATATATATATATATATATATATATATATATATATATATATATATATATATATATATATATATATATATATATATATATATATATACACACACGTAGAGTGAGGGAGAGAGATGCATACATTGATATATATTATAGGGTGTTCAAGTGCATAATACGTTGATAGCGTCATTAGGCGAGTTGGTAAAGTTGGTGTTCAAGTGCTTAGACGTTCAAAGCCCAAATCTTTGACAAGTTCTTTTTTTTAAAAAAAAAAAAATTGACCACTTCCTTTCCAATTTTCTTTTTCGACTTTTTGCACTCGAGTTGCTGGGGCCCCATTCTACTTTTCTTGCTCTTTCTCGTGTTTGCTTTATTCCCTCCTGTGTTTGTTTTACATTTTTATCCTTTTTCTCTAATGTAACATTTTTCTCTCAACTTTACTGTCTAATTGCATAGTAGACAATTTCATCAAGTGATACCAGTTTTGATTTGCACACAATGCATGTGGATTAATAATAACTCTTTAGTATAATTGTATTGTAAAGTAGTTGGAAAAATTCATATACTTTAGTTTTATAAAATAGCATAAAACTAAAACATCATATATGGATCTATCTAGGTAATGAGCATGAAGGAAGGGAACTAACAAACTTATAGGTGTGCTAGTTGTGCACTTATGGTCATGGTTATTGATACGCGAGATAGTGAGTTCACCTTAAGCTTTGAATGATAGAAAAAAAATTTGTTTTCATTCCTCAAGGTTTTTTTCAATAAAAAAACTATGTCGGGAACAAATTGTATTTCTAAATCATAAATTGCATCTTGCCTTTTGCAAGAAGTGTTAAGGAATTCATAAATAAAAAGAAGCATTTGCATGATAGCAAAATGAGCTAATGTCAAAAAAATATATTCGAACATGCAAAAGTTATACTATATGGTAGTTAGGGCCTTTTTTTTTTTTTTTTGAAAAAAGGTTTCCAGGTAGAAGACATAAATGATAACCTAAAAATTTAGTGAAGACTAATCATCTCAAATTTGGAGGATTACATTGTACAATGATATAGTAATTCAAACTAAATACAAATAAGTGTACACGATGATGAAGATGTTTGGTCTATTTGGAACCATACTTAACATTCACCTAGCTAGTTACTTTACTTTTTTAGAAGACTTAAATTACTATATAGTCACAAAATGTGTGTCAAAAGCACACTTAGGCCCTATTCTTTTTGTGGATATATTGCAGGTGTAGAATGGGTGGGAGTAGAAAGAAGTGAGTGTGAGTGGGTATCAGTGGTTTATTGGATGTGAGAGTGGAAAGGAGTTGGAGTATTGATATTAGTAATGCTAATGATTTATGTTACATAATAAAATTAATAATAATTAATAATAATAACTACAATAATAATCCTTACTAATACCAACAACAATAATAATAATAATCATTAATATTAATATTAATATTCATATTAACATTAATATTGATAATTATTATTAATTATTAATATTCATAGTAATAATTATTATTATAATAATAAAATTATTATTATTAATGAATATTAGTAATAATTATACCAATAATTACTATTGATCATAATAATATTTATTATTATTATTTTAAATAATAATAATTAATATTGATATTGAAAATAATAAAATAACTAATTACTAACATTAATAAAAATTTATTATAAAAATTAATAATTAATAATATTAAGAACAATCATTATTGTTTTAACTATTACTAATAATAACAATAAATATTAATAATTACTAATTAATAATTAATTAATCATAATCACAATAAGAATTATAAAAATAATAACTATTAATCCTTTTCACAATTAATAATAATTATTAACAATAATAATTAATAAATTGTTACAATAATAAAAATTGTTAATCAATAATAACTATAATATCAAGTCATTAATAATAATTATAATTATAATTATTAATTAACAACAATTATTGTAATAATAATTCTTGTTAATGTTGATAATAATCATATTACGTATTAATATTAATAATTATTATTGTGAATATTCAAAATAATTACTATTAATCTTATTATTAATTCATAATAATGATTATAATAATACCAATTATAAATTAATAATAAAAATAAAGATTAGACATTAATAATTATTGACAATAATAATAACAATAATTTCAATAATAATTACAATTAACAATGAAATTCCTAATAATTGTTAATATTAACAATAAATATCATTAATATTAAAACTAATACTAATATAATAATAATTGATATTATAGTGAATATTTGTAATAATCACAATACTAATTAATAATATTATTAATATTAATAATCATAACACTTATTAATATTAACAATAATTATTAATAGTAATATTAATATTATTATTATATAAAAATTAATAATTACTATTAATTATTTACATTAATGAACAATAAAAATAGTAAAACATAATAATTAGTAATATTAATAATAATTAGTAATAATAAAAATAATTATTGACAATATTAAGAAGAATAACAAAAATACTTATTATCATCATCAATAATAGTAATTAATATTATTAATTTATAAAATTAATAATTTTTATTTAATAATTAACTAAATAATAATAACTGGTTATTAATATTATTTTTAATATTAAATATAATTAATATTTAATATATTATTGATTGACAATAATTATTAATATAAACAATTAATAATTAACAATAATTATTATTATAATTATAATTATTATTAATTAATAATAATTTTAATGATTAATCATTGATAATAATCAACAACAACAATTACAGTAATTAGTCCAATTAATAATAATAATAATTATTATAATTTTTTAATATTAAATTGAAAGCAATATTAATAATAGTAACAATAATTATTACCAATATTAATAATTATAATTATAATTATAATTATAATTACTGTAATAATAATAATTATTATTGAAGAATATTAGTAACAATTTTAATAATAATTAATATTAAAATTGATAACACGTTTTTATTATTTCTATTAATAATACAATAATTATTAATTTTAATATAAGTAATAATATTTATAAATATTATTACTAGTTAATAATAATTATTAACAATAATTTTTGTAATAATTGAAATTTTTAATTAATAATAAAAATAATGATAACTCATAAAAATTATTAATATTAATAATAATTAATAATAACAATTACAGTAATAATTCTTATTAGTATTAATAGTAATGATCATAATAATTATTAATATTAATAATAAGATTATTATTAATACTAGTATTAATATTATTGTAAATAATCAGTAATAATTAATTGTTGTTATTATTATTTTAATTATTATTATTATTAAGGAAAATTAGTAATAATTATAATAATAATTAGTATTTATATCAATAATAATTAGCATTATTTCTATAAATAATAATTATTATTAATACAAATATTAATCATAACAAAAATTACTAATTAATAATAATAAATATAGATATAAATTATAATTAGTAATTTTAGGAATAATAATAGTTGTTAATTGTATTAATAATAACAATTTATAAAAATAATCATTAATATTAATAATTGTTATTTAATAATTGATTAATAATAAAAATAATTAATCATAGTAATTATTACTCATAATAATTAATTAATAATAGTGATTAATTAATAATAATGATAATAATCAATCATAATAATAATTATTTATATTAATAACAATAATTAACAATAATATTTCCAATGATAGCTATTGATATTAATAACAAAAATCATAAAAAATGTAGGTAGAAGTGGGCAGGAGTGAGAATGAGTGATATTTATTTTAAGGAGTGAAAGAGTGGGTAGGAATGAAAAAGAGCGAAAAGGAATGAGAAAGAATGGGAAGGAATGGGAAGAAGTGGTGTGAGTTGATTTACCCACGAAATGAATAGGGCCTTAATCATTTAGGTCCACTAAAGTTTAGGATTATAATAAGTTTTGAACATCATGTTATGAGATAATATGGTAATTGTAAATTTTTGCAAATTTGACAAGGATTTACGGAAGTTTGTCAAAAAGAGATTAAAAGGAAAGAAATATGAAGATTATAAACGGTAGTTAAATTAAGAGAATAATTTGGGCAATATTTAACCTAATAATGAATAAATTTTATAAATAGTGAAGGATCGATGATGCTTGAGTATTAATGATAAATTTATGAATAAAAATCAACTAATCCTGTATAGAGAAACAAATGCTCGAAGCAAATTCTATATAAAAAATATGTTTATGATTAATATGAATTCGCAAGGAATAAAATTATTTTGCTCTTAATTTTTTTCATTTACATATATTTATCCAAGATATTGGAATTATAATGTCAATGTGAACCATTAGACATCTACATACATCAAATATAAGAATTGGAACTTACAATTAACATGTAGTTTTTGTGTTAAAAAGTTCTTAGGAAACAAAATTGATTCAACTAATCAATATATTTAAGGCTAAACATAAGAAAATCCGTAAGAAAAGATATACAATCTCAAAAAATAGTTATATATATATATATATATGTATATATATATATATATATATATATATATATATATATATATATATATATATATATATATATATATATATATATATATATATATATATATATATAACATTATTGTTCAAATGCAGTCGATCCAGAAAAATTTCACCGAAAGTCCTTTCTTTTTAAGATTCCATCCATCCAAAAGTTCATAATATAAATTCATCTCTTCACGTACGTAGTTCCAAGTGAAATTACAACATGTTCAGCTGCTAATTTAAAGAATTAAAAGGTTAACTTAAGGCGGTGAATCAAACAAAAGAATATAGATAATTGTTGCGCAAAACTATTTTTCTAACTATCCTACATCATTGTAAGGTTTTAAAGAGTTAAAATTTCAATGATCTACACAATTAAAATAAATCTTTGACTAAAAAATGAATAAATTTAAGATAAAATTTATGAGATATGGAAGCCTATAATACTCTGTAATTAACATCACAACAAATGATGAATGGTAAAGTTGAACATAAATCAAAAAATTAACGTGGTGCGTCTAAAAAATGAAAGTCATGCATAAGAACGAAAGAGGTAGGGTTGTGACCTAATAAAGTTTTTTAAAACACATCAGTTAGAAATTGGGTGGGAATTGTCATAGCATTAAGGAAGTAGATTAAAGCAGAAATAAATCAGAAAAGGAGAGATCAAAGGCACTCAAAAGAGATAAGATATTTGAATTGGTATTGAATACCCTAATTAAATTGGTTAAAATCAAAGAATCCTTATCTCTCCAATCAGATGAATTTGTAATGAAATTCTCAAGTAAAAGATGAAGCCAAATAAGGAGTGGGAGAGAATGAGAGGGTGGTGGCCAGTGGCAGCGTAGGGCTAAGCATTTTATATTTTCCTGATTTTTAATGGAAAGAGAAATATAATGTTTTACTATTCCCTTTTTTTCTCAGTTTTATTTTGACTCGTTTATCTTTGTTAGTTTACTCATTTCTACCTAGTTTTTGCTGAGACAACAACAACTACTACTTTCAATATGGATTTCCCTTTTGCGGGGCCTAGAGAAATCAAGATGTAGGTAACCTTATCTCTACCGACATCCCTACTCATAAAGAGGCTGATTCCAAGAGACCTATAAAACAGGAATTTGTGAAAAATATTTTATAGAAGAAGGATTTTGCGAAAATATTTTTATGGAAAAAAAACTAAGAAAAAACAGTAGATAATAAACTAATAAATACTAATAAATCAGGTAATAGTAATTATGTAAACATAAGTTCAATATAGCAAAGGAAAGTACCATATCTTAACATATAGAGTTGGGAAATAAATGTCCCTTCCTAAATATATGTATTATCTGTATGCAAATTGGACACACGAAAAAACCCTACTGCAACCGAATAATAACTATGAGGCCATCTCTCTATGATCTAAGGCCTTAATCTTATCCCGCCACAATCTCCTATCCTGAGTCAAGTCTTCCGTCAATCCCACAACTTTCATGTTCTGTCTAATCACCTCGTCCAAACTCTACTTTGGTCATCCCCTACCTCTTTTATATTCGGGGATGTTAATCATCTCACATCTCCTCCACACTCCTTTTCACATGGTCGAGCCATCTGAGTCTTATTTCTCTCATCTTATCTTCGATGGAAATCACTTTAACTAAGTCTATGATTACTCCATTTCTAATTCTATCCATTTTCGTATAGTCACACATCCATCTAATCATCTTTATCTCTACTACCATCAACCTTTGAACCTACATTTTTTTTATAGGCCAACACTCCGATCTATACAACACAGCAGGTCTAACTACTATATGATAAACTTGTCTTTTAATCCTACAAACATCCTCTTATCACAGAGTACTTTTGAAGCCCACTTCTATTTTTGTCAACCCATTTTTATGCACTGTTTAATGTCTTCATTAATATCCGCTTTTTGATGAACGATCGAGCCTAGATCTTCACACTTTTATGTGCTAGTTTTAGCTGAGAGTAGCAGTAAAATAATTTTAATAGTAAGGGTAAAATAGATAAAGTAAAAGTTATGCATTAGTTGATGTCTTGGGTTATAATATAACATAGATGTTCATACTTTCATGCTTGTATAAAATGTTAACTGAGAAATGATTAGAGAGCTGCTCAAGTTCGAATATTGTACGAATGAATTTTGTAAATTTTAATTAAGAACATGAAAAATTTAAAATAAGGTCCTAGTTGCCCACATCAACTGAACTGAACTTGTATATTTTTAATGACTTCTCAATCTGATAGATATTACCCCCCCTCGAAAAAAGTTACAAAAGAGTTAAAGTTAATTGGACTTACATAATTATATTACACGCCATTTAACCCACCCGGTTGGAAGAAATGGAAATACATGTAGAGAGAGGAGCTATGAAGAATTGGAAAGAAAAATTCACTTACAATGAGGTAGAAAGAAAATCCAATTAGATAAAATTTTTCAGTTAAATAAAACCTAAAAAATTAAGATAGACTCAAATCAAAAAGAATTTTACCAACTTAGTATAAAAAACGAATATTAGACTTAGAAAAAAAAGATGATTACGTAGTGAAAGGAAGCAATACCTTTTGTTCAGTAAATGCTTGTTGATGGAGGTAAGAGTTATGTTAGATTACATATACTTTGTTTTTTCTTTCATGACACTGAGGAACTAGGATGCATAGTATTGTTGGATGAACATGGGTAAGCAGAAATTTTTTTCTTTGTTTTCTAATGTCTTGAGGGGGGTTGCTTCAACCCTAAATTGTATCACTTTTTACTTTTTGGGGGAACAGGGGGGGCGAGGAGAGATTGTGTGAGTACTTTTTGGGGGAAAATGGGGGGGGGGGGAGAGAGAGAGAGGAAACTGTAAGAGCACCTGCATTGTTTGGATCATAGTCCAAAAGGGAGGCTCATGATCCAAAATATCATCCGTATCAGTGATCCACACGACTTGCCCCGCGGTCCGGCTCCCTGTAGTGATCCTTTCACAACTTTCTTTTTCCCTTTTTTTGGCAAACACATTAATGAACAGTACAAAATAAAATAATAAAACTAATTAAATATTTTTAAATGTGGGCCCATGAGTAATATTTTATTTGATGATCCAAGTGGGTGATCCATTTGATGTAAAAGAGAGAGAAAAGGTTAGACTGTAGGATGAAATAGAAGGTGTAGGCTCATACTCATAATCCAAAAATATGAATCACTATTGTAAGTGCTCTAAAACATGTAGTTGAAAATTGGAAAGTTAATAAGTTATCATTCTTTTTTATATTTTTAAGGCTCAAAATTAGGGAGTGTTCGGTAACAGTATTTTGGGTAGCGTTTGACATTTTGACTAAGTCAATATACTCCTCAGGTAATTTTTAGTGTTTAGTAATATAGTATTTTGACTAGCATTTAAGTAGCATTTAGCGTTTTAAGCAGCGTTTTTGAAAAGTTAATAGTATTAACATTTCGAATTCAAAGGACTCGTTCCATATTTTTTGGCCAAAGAATATCCTTTAGAAATTTTATCTTTGGAAATTACATATATCCTTTTATGTCAATTTACAATAATCAGCTAACGTAATTCCTAAATTTACCAAACACATTTATTTCAACTGCTCATCTAAACAGTTATACGCTAACAATTAAATTGGAATCACTATTCGCTATCTAAACAGTTATTCGCTACCTGAACTGTTATCTACTACTTGAACTGCTAATTTTGCCGAACAGACCATTAATATGTAATACTTGTTGTATGACAAAATTATCCTTATTAATTAAGAGGATTTCTAATAAAAATAAGGGCACTATAGGCAAAGCAAAATGTAAATATTTATTGAGGCCTTGGCTTATTATATAATATAGATATGAGTTATCTGCCCCAAAAAAAGGTGAATTATGAGTTAGTTTCCCTAGTGGCAAAGCCAGAGTTTAAACTCTGGGGTGTCGAACTATATTATATAATGCGGCTAATATAATTTTTTAATACATTTTCTTTCATATTTTTATGACACAATATGCCCATAATGTTGCACTAAACCTACAAAAGATTTCAAATTCACCAAATTCCATCTTCAAGGTCCCCAGTTTAATATTAAAATTCATGAGTTTGTTCAAATTAACTCCTATTTGATTATTTCTAAAATAGTATTAGCATAATTGTTAGACACAAATTTAGCTAGAATCGCTAAATTAGAAACAATAGTTTGCAAAGAATGATTAAAATAAAAAAAAGAATATTTTTGCATGTGATTTTGCCTTTAGAGATAAAGCCTTTTACACTATTTTCTTTCCATGTTGAAATCAACATATAACAAATTTTCGTTAATTTTCCTTTATTTTCACCGGTAGAGGTGGGCAACGGGAGAGTACCTATTGGGTTAAGTCGGTCGGCCTGTTTAAAATAGGGCCAATAAAAGGTTGGGTCAATAATAGACCAGGTCAATAGTGGGTCGACCTATTAAGACATATTAACGGGTCGGACCGAGTAAACCCATTAACGGCCTGTTTAGTGATCCATTATTTTTTTCAATTTATTTGACACACTAATTTATATATTACAATTAATCAAGCTTATTACCAATGCTTTATACATAATAATAATTATTATTATACACATTTTTTTGTACAAGTTTGTTTAATTTTTAAACAGGCCAAAAGCGGTTGCCTATAGGCCGGTCGGACCTGACCTCCTTATGGTCCGGCTTGGCCCAAATGGTTAACGAGCTGACCATGACCTGATCCGATCTATTTTGTAAACAGGCCAGCCCTAACTTGACCTGACTCGGTCCATTGCCACCCCCTGTTCACTGCATATCAAACTAGAAGCAAACCTCAAACCTTCCATTTATGCAAGGCTTAAAAGTAATGATAAAAACATTATGTATTGTAATCACAAAAATGAAACTACACAAATTACCATTACCCAAACTCGAACACATGACGTACACAACAAAACAAATGTAAATGTTTTATATTTTCCCAGAAATTTCAATATGTAAATTTTTTCCCCAAAAAGTTAGGGTGTCAATTGACACCCCTTGAATCCACATAACTTCGCGCCAGAGTTTCCCCCTCCTTTGTTTGGGTTCAATTTAGGCATAAAACTCAAGATGTAACACGTAATATGAGATATGAGGGAATCAAACACATAATGTGTTATTGAAAGGTACTCTATTATTGCAACTTTTATGTGTGTGTTTTGTGTTTTACATTGTTTAATGAATAATTTTTAATGAATAGAAAATTGATAATATAGTAATAGTTTGAGTTAATTTGAATAACTTATGTTATAGATTACCAAAGATGAGAACTTTTCAATTATAATGTGCATTGGTAGTAGAATAAAAAAGAACATTGCCAATTTTTCTTTTTTCACGCAAAATATGTTTTAAGATATATTTCTATAAGATTGAAAAGAAACATGTAAATATACTTATAATATTTTAAAAAATTCAAAATTTAGAATTTTTAATGTTAGAAGTTGTTTTCTTTTTGCTTTGTATGTATTTAGGTTTGCCTTTATTTAAAAACATTAAGTTAATTTGGCCCCTCAAAGAAAAATCCTGACGTCATCTATGTGTATATATATGTATCACTAAAATCAAGTTGCATAAATGAACTTAATAAAAAACAACTATTTAAATAGAATGCTATAAAAACGTCTTATGAGCCACTTTAAGAGCGCCCCCAGCCGTGTGGAATGTGTGGGACTTGTGGGCCCCGCATGTCACACGCGTTCTGGGGAGTCTCTGCCAGCCAGAGGGAATTGGGGGGCCACGCCTGCCTATTCCTCCCCCCATTCCACCTTTTTTGTACTTTTTAAATTTTTTTATTGATTTTTCTTTTTTTTCCTTAATAAAAAATATTATTTAGATATTTGAAAAAAAATTATGTTATAAGGTGGGTTCATATGAAATATTTTATTATATAATTTAAGTTGGAGTTTCATTGGTTGGGAATGTGATACAATGCAAGTTTTAAAAATGTGAAACTTTTAATGATATGATATATCTTAGAACTCAAGTTGAAAATGCTCTAATAAAACGTCTTAAGCTCATACATCATTTTTTCCTGAAAGGGATTCACTTGGGAGCTTTTGAACATGGCAAGTTTGAAGCAAAATTTAGTTAGTTAACTTAAGCAGTTAAGCAGGCAAGGCAACACGTACGACTTGAAAAACCACACACCGCTGAAAAGTCCAAATAGAATGGAGAAAAAGAGAGAAGAAAGAAAAGACGTGGCCGCACACAGCACAAAAACGGAGGGCTTATTCGGATTCAGACCCTACCGTCGTGCACGACAATTTTTTCCGAAGTTTGACGGCGTTCCTGTCCATGAGATCTCAACCTCCCCCCTCAGATCTTCTCTTCTCCTCTCGTAATATTCCCATCTTACCCTTCTCGATTTGGCCCCCTTCTCTGTTTTCTACGCTGGTTCTCTTTTCTGGGTGTCGACAGCATATTCCGAGTCTCGATTCGCTTCGTTGTGGCAAAACCCACATTCGTTTCCTTATTTATCAGATGCATACGCAGTGAACAACACAAATTGTTGCCCAGAAAATTCTCTACTTTGCCCAATTCGATCTTCTAGCACATGCTTTATCCAAATATCTTCAGGTTTCAATCTCTAACGGGTTAGTTTTTGTCCAAGTTGTTATCTCTTTTTACGTGCTTGGTTTGGTGTCTCACCCATTTTTGTTTGGTGGGTTTGGTTGAAAGTCTTGCTTTCTATGCACATTACGTCCCACCCCCTTTTTTGGTTATCTTCTCCGGATTCTGTGCCAATTTGTTGTCTTTTGAGTTGTGTTTGGTTCATTTTGAAATGGGAAGATCGGTTTTTTTGTGATTTTTGATTTTTGATCTGGGTTTGGAAGTTTGGTTTTTGATTTGGTGTATTGTTGGCAATTCTTATCAATTCTATCCGAAGTTTTGATCTTGCGTGAAGTTGTTGGCTATAATTTCAGTTATCCTGTTTGTGTTGGCTGGTGGGATAGTTTCTGTCTTGCTAGCTTTGGGGATTGTTTCCAGCATCGATCTAAACAATGGTGCTTCTATTCGAGCCAACTATGGAATTTGATTCAGTTCTTTGAGTGGAAGGTATCTCCGTGAATTCATGCCTTGTTACTGACGTACTTGTTAATCAGGATCAAATTAGGTTTGTACTTGCTTGTTATGTTAAAATGTAGCCAGCATATGTTCCATTCTGTGAGAAAAAGGAGCTATTATTATGTTTATGTCTACTGATGCATGTACATAGGCATATGCATTTGTGACCGCTGGCTGAAGGTTGAGTACAAGCAGTTAGTTCCCAATAGAATATGTCAGCTTTGTCATCATTAGGATTGGTAACTGTGGGATTTTTAATCAGAGTTCTCGGTGTGAGTCTTTTCCAAGAATGTGATTGTACATTTTTTGTGTGA
This sequence comes from Carnegiea gigantea, assembly GCA_029747015.1. Lineage (NCBI taxonomy): Eukaryota > Viridiplantae > Streptophyta > Magnoliopsida > Caryophyllales > Cactaceae > Carnegiea > Carnegiea gigantea. The sequence continues at coordinate 382,085 of JAKOGI010000353.1, read as the reverse complement.
ACTATAATTTGAATATGTTTTCCCATAGTAGTCATCTTGATAAGGCCTCTTATTTGGATCATTGTTGACAACCTGTCTAATTTTTTATTGATGTTTCTTCTTTCTTGTGTCCTTGACATGTGCTTAACCAGCAGATTGATTTTAAAGGCAGTCCACTGGAACCTGTAGTTATCATGGAGATGTTAATGACTCAACTACTTTGACTACAATCTGCAAGGGCTAGGCAAACTGATGTTTGGTTAGGTTTATTGGGGCAAATACAACTGTTTGCCTTGTCAAAGCTGGTGTAAGGGATCTTGTTCCTCTTGTGATTGTTTATCCGGCATTATACTAGCCATCTCTGAGCTTTTTTGATGCCTGATCAAGCAATTCATTAAGATATTATAATGATGGAATAGTAGCAGCAAGTTTCTTGAGAGGCAGAGCCCTTGAGCTCATTGTTACTTCCTGCTTTTATTATTGTCATGTAACTTTTCCCAGACCATTAGGGTCTTCTTCCTGACTGGTGATTCTGGTTTGTACCATTCTGTGTCCGATTTCACAAGTTGCCTGATAGAAGCGGTCTTTTCCCATCAAATGATGTTGATGGAGGTATCGGGTTCGCCTCAAGGACAAAAACATAGTCCCCAGATTCATGGTCGCAAATCTTTAATGGGTGGAAGCCAGAAAGACCTTTGGGTTCTTGTGAGGGAAGGGTCCTTGGCTGATGTTGAATATGCATTGGCGCAGTTGAAGAAGAATGGCGGTAATATCAACTCAAGGAATGCATTTGGCCTTACTCCACTTCACATTGCTACTTGGAGGAATCACATCCCTATTGTTAGGAGGCTTCTCGCAGCTGGTGCTGACCCGGATGCTAGGGTGAGTAATCTTGATCTCTCTCTCTATTTTTTACTTGGCCCCCTTACCCCTTCCTCTGAATTCAAGTCCTTTATGGACGGTGCCTGTCCGACTATGAAATCCTGTTTAATATGGTATAGCTTTGTTTCTAGGTTTGATGTGCATGTCAAACATGTTCTATGGTATTGAATTTGGGTTTAATTTTTCATCAAAACTCAAATGTATGTTTCTTGTGGAGAATACTTGATGCTTGTAAGCGTCTAATTCTTCATGTGAGTTCATCCTTTCCCTTTCTTAGGATGACAAGTGGTCAAGCAATGCAATGATGGGATGCTCACTGTGTTTTCATCCCCTTTACTGGCATGATTTCAGGACGGGGAATCAGGCTGGAGTAGTCTTCATAGAGCTTTGCATTTTGGTCACCTTGCTGTGGCAAGTGTCCTCCTCCAGTCTGGCGCTTCTCTCACAATAGAGGACTCCAAATCTCGGACACCTGTTGATCTCCTCTCTGGGCCCATCTTCCAGATTTTGGGTGATGAATGTGCTTCAGGTGGCTACGTGACTGGTTCTTGTTGGTTATTGTCACTGGAGATTCAGTAGCATCTTTGTTAATCTTTACCTGTTTGGAGACTAAATTTTTTTATGTTGCTTGGATAGTCACTACTGAGATCTTTAGCTGGGGAAGTGGTACAAATTATCAACTTGGCACTGGAAATGCACACATACAAAAGTTACCTTGCAAAGTTGATGCACTTCATGGATCATTCATCAAGTTGATTTCTGCATCAAAGTTTCATAGTGTGGCAGTTACTAGTCGAGGAGAACTCTATACCTGGGGATTTGGAAGGGGTGGCCGCCTTGGACATCCCGAGTTTGACATCCACAGGTCCATACATTTAGTTTCCTCTTCGGCTTTGCTTTTGTTTTTGTGGCATTAAGTTTTAATTTTGATAATGAAGTCTCTCAGGTTTTCTGGCACAGGATGTTTGGTTTTATAATATGATGTGACAGAAAATGAAAGGAAAGGGAAGAGAAAAAGAGGGAAAGAAAAGGATGTCATTGTCATGTCCCTTGCTGTATTTGTCAAGGAAGAATCACAAAGAAAATCCCTTATTCCTTTTTTCTCTTTCTTTAGGTTAGTAAATGAGAAGGGTAGGGCAAAGTTAAGTACCGTTTACAATTTTCAAGTTTTCCACCCAGATTACACCATCTCGGGGAAAGCAAAATGCCAGTTATATCGAGGAGCCTGCCCCAATCAATTAGTTCTTTTTTGTTATAGCATTGTGAAAAGCTATCCATTGCTTGGTGTTTCTAACCAATTCTTAACCATCAAGTAAAGGAATTAGTAAAGTTATGTGCTTTTGCTACAGAATGCTTAAGATCTTTCCTGTGAGTGTACATTCATCTGCCTAATTGTTGTTTATCTATGTTGCAACTGTTATTTGTTTGATGAATGTGTAGTGTGTACATTTTTTGACATGGATGTTGTAGTTTGCATTGTATATGAGTTTAAGGGAATTCAATAAGTTTGCAGTTTTTGTCGATTGTTAAAAAATGAACGCGGTCCCATAAAGTCTTGTGCAGCGGTATTTTGTAATCATTTCTTAGCATGTCTTGCAATTTTCTCTCCATTGGAGAAAAGTGGTCAATATGTAATGACGTAAGGTGCTGAGTTTCGCTTATGTTCTCTTTTGCAGTGGTCAGGCCGCAGTTATTACGCCAAGACAAGTGAATGGAGGTCTTGGCTCTCGCCGTGTCATGGCAGTTGCTGCTGCTAAACATCACACTGTCATTGCTACTGAAAGTGGGGAAGTTTTCACTTGGGGATCCAACAGAGGTAAAAACACTGTTTAAAATTGTATGAAAGCAGTTACAGAGAGGCGGCCGCTCATTTTGTTAGATTGATATTCCTCTTCTTCAAATTGCGTCAGAATCAGAATACAGCTTTCTGTTTCTTATTTATGGGTAGGCAGTTTTGACACTTACCTTATGAAGAATTTGTGTTGGTTTTTGATTTATGAAATGATATTTACAGAGGGCCAACTTGGCTATGCTTCTGTTGACACCCAACCCACCCCTCGAAGGGTAAGTTCTCTGAAGGCAAAGATAGTGGCAGTTGCTGCAGCAAATAAGCACACTGCTGTAGTTTCTGACATTGGTGAAGTCTTCACCTGGGGCTGCAACAAGGAAGGTCAACTTGGTTATGGCACATCAAATTCAAGCTCTAACAATACCCCTAGATTGGTTGAATATTTGAAAGGGAGGGTTTTTATTGGAGTGTCCTCTGCGAAGTGTCATACAATTGTTCTTGGAGCAGATGGAGAGGTATGCATGTTAGAGTAGCTTGGACATTATTTTGTGTTTGATGATCTATTTAATAGTGTTATTTGTTCTCGGTTATAGGTGTTCACGTGGGGTCACCGACTGGTTACACCAAGACGTGTGGTTATTGCCAGAAGCTTGAAGAAAAGTGGGAGTGCATTGATGAAATTTCACAGATGGGAGCGGCTTCATGTGGTCGGTGTAGCTGCAGGAATGGTCCACAGCATGGCTTTGACTGATGATGGGACACTATTTTACTGGGTTTCCTCTGACCCTGATCTCAAATGTCAGCAGGTTAATATTCAACATCAACGCATCTGGTTCTTTGACACTCTTGTTGCACATAGCATTTGCCAATATTATCATTTTTTCCCTGTTTGATATTTCTGTCTTCCTTTTGCAGTTATATTTCTTGAACGGAAGGAAAATTGTCGACATTTCTGCTGGTAAGTATTGGAGTGCTGCAGTTACATCCACAGGTGACATTTATATGTGGGATGGAAAAAAAGGTAAGGAAAAGACACCAGCTGTTGCTAGGCTGCATGGTGCCAAAAGAGCTACTAAAGTTTCAGTTGGTGAAACACATCTACTGATTGTTGGTTCTGTTTATCATCCTGCCTATCCTGTCAAATTGGCCAAGGACTCTCAAAAGCCAAATGCTAAGATTCCTAATGAACAAGGGGAGTTAGATGATTGCTTTATGTTCAATGATGTGGAGTCTGACAGCACTTCACCCGCTTCGCAAAATGAGAATGCCGGGGATAAGCTAGTGCCAAGTTTAAAAAGCCTTTGTGAGAAAGCGGCTGCTGAATGCCTGGTAGAACCACGAAATGCTTTGCAACTTCTGGAAATTGCAGATTCATTGGAAGCAGATGATCTTCGGAGGCATTGTGAGGTACTATAATTGTGTTAATCCATGCTCGAATAGCTGCAATCATCAAATTTTATGGCATTTACATTTTGTTACATAGACATTTTGTTACATAGACATAGCCAACGCAAGATCAGACGTGATTCTTGTTTATTTCCATAGATCCAAGATTTTTTGTTAGACTTCATAGTCTATGCATGTATTACGATGCAGCAGGTTATTGGTCTACTGTAGTTATGCGTATTAGATCTTAGCTGAAATCTATAGAATGCAGCGGTTGGCATGTCTTTAATGTCTCCCAAGGGTTATCTGCATTTTCATTACTTGCCTTTTGTTTTGTTGATAATGAAAATAGTATAATATATCTTAGGATTAAAATGTTAGATGGATAGCTCATCCTACAAAAGGAATGTATACATCCAATATGGAAGCTATCTAGAAAATCTTCAACTCTAAAAAGAAGAATGGCAGAAGTTCCCATTATCCCAAAAATAGAGTCTTGTTGAGATTATCCTTGAAGCGTTGAAGAGAAGTCTTCATCCCTCGAAGACACTTCTGTTTCTCTTGCACCAAAATGTTTCCAAAAATCAGATATTAACAAGTTATTCTTTTTCTATTCAGCTTTCCTTACCAAAGGAATCCTTCCAAGCCACCAAAGGCTAGCTCCCAAAGAGCTCTTGTGAAATGACAATGCAGAAACAAGTGATCAGGAAAATCCAAATACACTTTACACACAGCACATCTGTTCACAAAATCTGTCTCCTCCTTTGTAAGTTACCACTTGCCAAACTACTCCCATGACATGCTTCCCAAACCAAAAATGGAACTTTTGAAGGAGCCAAAGACTTCCAACTGAACGGTGGTCCAAGGGAGCTGATCAACTGAAGGTGGCGGAAAGGAAGGAGAAGGAGAAGACACTAGCTTCACCTAGGTGGACTTGACTTTGAAAACTCCTGTATATCCCATCTAATCGTGCCAAGAGAAGAATCCCCTGGAGTAATCTTACTAGGCTTATTAAGAAAGCTTAGAAGAGTATTGTCATCAATGAAGGTGTCATGGATAAATACTCCTATAGGATATGCTTGGCTTCCCCCCCCCCCCCAATTTCGTCTCCTGCATTCTTGGGGCCTAACTGATGCAACACTCTTTTGGAATTTCAGAAGATTTTTATCTTTTTTTTTTTAATTCTTGTTTCCTTATACTGTTAGGGCTTTAGTTGCAATGGGAATTGTACTTATATTAGGACTTCTTATGGTTAGGGTAGGATATTAGGAAATAAATCTTATCCTTTTTTTGTTATTTTGCAAGAAATAAGGTTTCTTTTGGTTTTTCCTATAAAAGGCCATTGTAAATCATTTTTTGACAGATGGGAATTATGAATTGAGAGTTTGTTGAGCATATAATTTCTGTTCTACATCAATAACCGTGAAAAATGATGCCACTGTACATACTGAGATAGCTGTGCTATCTTCGATGTCCTGTGTGGCTAGTATAAGATGTTGGGGAAGTAAAGACAAGGAATTTAGTGCGAAGAGAGGAAAGAGTAAGGACCAAAGGAGAATTAAGAGATACAAGAAGATCAAAGAGGCCAAAAACAAGAGATGGGGTAAGAGCAATTAGCAGAGACAGGGGAAAATAAATATATTCTCAATATTCAGGCATTAATAGCATATTAATAACCTGAGAAAAACATTGTATTTATAGTAGTAGCCTAAATATTTAGAAAAATATAAGAGCTGCTTTAAATACTTAGAAAAATATAAGAGCTGCTTTAACCAAGCAGCAATCGTAAATTCGTAATCCTGAATAGAATAACAAACTAAATCTTAGTGAGGAATTCCTAAATATCTCTTTTCTTGACCAGTCTAACCTATAAAAATCATTAACGAACATTACACTCCAAATATCAAAATCTAACACATTTCCAAATATATCTCTCTAGATCTCATAAATTGAGCTGATATCCTTTATGCTTCATCTTCACAGCTCGTTTTGGAATCTCGCCACATATTGTGATGTGAAAAAATTAAAATCTCTGAGTAAGCTGACTGCAAAAAGCTTTTCCATGTTGAAACTTTGGTTGCATACTTCAAATTACTTTCAAAGAAATACATTAATATTGCCTACTACTATTGCCCACCGCTCTAACATTAGATTTCTTCACCACTATGGCCTTGTTATATTGGTTGTTTTCAATGCATGGGTGGTTTATGGTGGCTTTGATTCAGGCTATAAATACTACGATATCTAATCAGTAAATTTTTCCCCCCCCTGCATAAATTTTGAATCCTTGTATCCCAAAGAGGGGGAAAAAAGATCCTGATTGTGATGTATACTCATTTATACTTGCAACTACCATCACATCTTTACTGCTTCATGAGCATAGAACACTTTTTGCCCCCTAGTTTTCAAAGCTAATTGATCCATTTCAAAAATATAGGTGACCAGCAGCTTCATTCACTACTGATTGTCATGTGATCTCATGAGACTCACATGGCATGGGTGCATGACACATGGGCTTTATTTTAGACACAAAAGCTTGTAATGTGGGTTTCATTTCTAGATGATTGATATGACCATTATGTGACATGAGTGCACTACCAACTCTGTTACTGCGTTTTGTGAAGAAAGCCCATGTGTCATGTCATGTGAATCTCATATGTCATCAGTCGTGACCTGAGTTGCTGGGAATTTAAATTTGAATAGATTCCTTAGTTTAAATTAGTCCTAGCATGCTGGGGTTGGGGGATCCTAAAATACAACTTCAATGGATGTATTTGTCTTGAATGTATGCATTTTCATTGCAGTCAATGAATTAAACTTGTCATTTTGAATTTTATGTGATGTTTGATTGAATATAATGTAATGCAATCAACTTTGTAATACAATCATGATTACATAATTTGTGGTAAGCATAAGTACAAGGTAGTTGTTATTTGCAATACTCTCTTACAACCAAACAAGATAATGAAAGCACAATTACAAACTTGTTTACATTACAAGGTTGTTTACGTGCAACTAAACAATAAACATTATCTTAAGGTAGCAATTATCAGGTCAATTCCAAGTCATTGATATGTTTTACATTGCTTATCCTTGTAGTGCTGAAAAGTAAATGGAATCTGGATGTGAGATGATTCTCTAGGATTTCATTATCTGATGTATTTGTCTTGTAACAGTTGGAGGTGGACCTCTAGTCCTCAAGAATTTAACAGATGTGCACTTCTAGGTTTTCTGATACAAGCAGAAAAACATGAAGCTGGGTCTGTCTTTAAATTTTTCAAGGTTCCCTAATATCACTGTGTACAATCCATTATTTGACATGACATGTGCATTTGCAGGAGATCGTCATTCGCAATCTTGACTATATTTTTACAGTATCATCAAATGCTGTCGCTACTGCCTCACCTGATGTTTTAGTTCATATTGAGAAGCTGCTTGATGTGAGATCATCTGAGTCATGGAGTTACCGCCGACTGCCGACTACTACTGCAACTTTTCCTGCTGTTATCAACAGTGAAGAGGAGTACAGTGATAGCGAGCCTCCAAGGACTAGAGATAGCCACACTGTGGCAGCTTCAGATAGCCTGAGATCGGATAGCTTTATGCAATGCCCAGATAATGCTAATCAACAAATATGCAAGCAAGTTAGAGTCCTCCGTAAAAAGTTGCAACAGATTGAGGTTCTTGAAGCCAAATTGTCCAAGGGGCATGTGCTCGATGATCAGCAGATTGCCAAGCTTCAAACAAAACCAGCACTAGAGAGTTCGCTTGCTGAGCTTGGTGTTCCTATTGAGACAACAATAACAAATGCATCTTCTTCAGTTTCATCTGATGCAAAGGGCAGTAAGAAGGGGGCGATGTCCAAAAGGCAAAGGAGGAAGAGCAAACAGAAGGTGCCTCAGTCAGTAACAGGTGTTTCTGATGCTGCAGTAGAGTCAACCCCTTTGAATGCAATCTTGGACATCAAAGACTCTAAGCTGATGGAGAAGGTAATATTTTCGTTATCATTGCATATCTGTTGTTTACTGGACACTGGTAGCTTTAATGTCTTCTCAGCCATTCAATTTTTAGCAATTTAACCCTTTTGTTTTTTTTTTTTTTTGGGGGGGGGGTTGGGTGGGTGAGAGAGGTGTAATGTGTTTATTATCCTTTTTTTTTTTTTTTTTTTAAGCATGGTAAGTTGGGCTTTCCACTAGGCCGCCGGTCTCAGGGAACCTAATGAGCCAACCATCCCAAAGATCTTTTTTTTTTTTTTTTTTTTTTTTTTGGGGGGGGGGGGCTAGTGCCCGTTAATGCCCTAGCAAATGGTCCTCTAGAAAGGAGAGGAAATTTGCTTCCCCTGAGATTTGACCCCGGCATGTGAGGCAAAGCTTAGGGCATTGATACCGAGTAGGCTAGTGCCACCTCGGTGAGTCGGTAGGTATGATGTGTTTATTATAGGCTTTACAGCATAACATGATATTACTATTACCAGCACTCCGGTGTGGATTCTTTCCCATCCACATATCTATATACAACTATACAGATTACTAATCTAGATCAGCATTGAGAAACCATTACAATGACAATATATATCTCTATAAATGGGCAAAGCCATAATTAATTTTAGAAACAAGGGATTATGTATGCATGTACTTCAAGAGCTATTGTTGTTGGACAAGTTGATTTCCCTTGGGATTTCTTTCTCTTACCTTCTGAGGCCATGAGGATCCCTCAACACAGACCAAGTACTGTTGGAATAATTTTCAGGTATTCATAAAAGTTAGAGAGTCCATTATATTTATCAGAAGGTTATTTTGTATGAAAGCTTGTGACCTGGGACAGCAATAAACCATGTAATGTTCAGTGTAATGTGCTTTCAAATAGTTGAGGGTGAGCCGGTGACTGCTTGATTAATTGGTATATGGTACTTTTTAGTTCTTAGGTAACTTGCTTGTTTCATTTGAACTATAAGCACTGAAAAATTGAATGACCAAAACCATTTTTTAAATTGTTTACAAAATGCAAATAAATGAAATTGAGCCAAAGAACTGGATGTGTAGAAATGAAAGGAATGTATTTTAGCTGGAAACTAGAGTATTGACCAGTCTATGCTGCCTGCTTGAGGCTATGTAAAGTGTTCGAAGCATTGGAAGTATCACACTTTTTTGGGGAAAAAAGAAGCATGAAGATCTTAATTTTAGTTAATCTGTTTGTACTAGGAGACATAAATGGCTTCCAAAGCTTCATTTGATCAATCATCTAGTTTCAAGTTGGTTGAAGTGTAGTATTTCTTTTGATTTCAGTGAGGAGTTTGTTTCTGTTTAGTGCCATACATGAATGTTTGTGTGTCTTAACCTGATTAATTACTGGCTTACACCTAGCTTAATCAGCTCTCGGGTTAATAGGTTGCAGTTGAACGTGAATATTCAGTCGCTGAAGAATCTCCCATCTTCTCTGAAAAGGCAGACACTCCAGATCTGGTGAAAAGTAAAACTTCATTGCCAGTGGCAACTAAGAAGAAGAGCAGGAAAGGAGGACTCTCAATGTTTTTAAGTGGTGGTCTTGATAAGCCTGCAAAAGAGGTTATCACTCCTCCACCGCCCCCGAAAGTTGAAGGTCCAGCATGGGGTGGTGCTAAGGTTTCGAAGGCATCTTCCTCTCTTCGTGCGATCCAAGATGAGCAAAGCAAATGGAAGGGGGCCCTGCCTGCTAAAGGCAAAGATAAGCCAGAACAGCTTTCAGAAGATAAAGGTAGCGGGAAATTGTCCCTCACTTCTCGTATGCCTTCAAAGCCAATACCTGTGGTTGCAGCTTGCTCATTGCAACTCTCTGATGGAGACAAAAGCACACCTCCCTGGGCTTCTTCTGGGACTCCGCCTCATCTTTCTCGTCCTTCTCTCAGGGACATCCAAATGCAACAGGTACTAATTTAACACATGATGCCCCTGCAGTTTCTTTTCTTCCTGCAGTGTTTTCCACTTCCTTCTCCGCCCGTCACCCCCACCCCAACCCTAAAAAAGGATAAACACATGAACTTCCTCAGATATTGCTGACTGCTGGTTGGTATTTGATTATGGATATAAAGATTCGATGGAATGTATATGTTAGTGAAGGTTCGTCTTTAAGAAAGCTAACATTTCAACTTTCAAATATAGTGTCACCATATTTAAGAAATGATAGTTTCTTCTATGATGACTTGAAATAGGATAGCAGCCTTCTCTAATGGAGTACAAAATTGTCTCCTAATCAAATTCTCTTCTATGGTTATGGTGCTTTGTATCAATCTGTTAATACTTGAAAGTTTTGTACATCATATATATTGGAGGAAATCAGGAGGAGATGGTCATTTAGTGGAAAGTAGAGACCTTCCTAAGAAGCTTGATTCATCTGTGATCTTTACCACTTGGCGTCCTCTAATTCACATTTTTCAGTTTGCATACAGTGCATAAGCACAATTAAGATCAGTTCAGACCGTTAGGGTAAGGATTTGTTGGGCCTTGTCTATAGGCACTTGTGGATGAAAGCTGACCCCCTGGGGGGAGGGGGGCTCTAAAGTTGTGCATTAAGTATCAATTGATTGAGTTTTGTTTCTTGAGAGGAGATATATGGGTCCAAGGCTGAGTTCATATTCGTTTTTCATTTTTGGAACTCTAGGTCACTAAAACTTCACCTTTCTTCCATAATCATTATCCACTATGGGAAGATACTAATCAAAGTGATAACAAAACTATGATTGTTTGTCCAATTGGTTGGTATGGAGTGGAAGGGATGTCTTTGCGGATTATGCATGAGCATCACATTTGTTTTACTTGATAAAATAAAATCAGGTACGATACAAATTACAAAGAGTAGAGAAATCAATGCCAGTTAAAGTATCACCAGCACTGTTTAGAGAGAGAGAGAGAGAGAGAGAGAGAGAGGTCATGACCTTTTAAGGCATAAGCTGACGTGGGTGTCTCAGGGCTGACGTGAGGTCATCGGAGGTCTACCTGGCATTCGCTGAACCTTGGGTCTCTGGGAGCCGCCGTCGACTCTGCTCGCCGGCGGCCGGTTATCTTCCTCGGTCGTCCTTCTCGTTTCTCTTCAGATCTACTTTTATTCTTCCGGTTTCTTACTTGGATGAGGCTAGTGCTGCGGGTGCCGGCCTTCTTTGTCACCGCCGGTGAGGTTTCAACAGGCGATCCTGTCGCCGGCGACCTTCCACGGCGCAACAGGGTGGTTTTTGCCCATATTTGCTCGTCTCCTTCTGATTTCTACCCTTCTGAAGCTTCCACGAAGTGTCCGGCACTTTCTGTTGCAGCCGGTGGGGTTCTCACCGGAGTCACTGTCTCTGATGACTTCCGGTCGCCGGAAAGTCGCTGGAGTTCCATTTTCCTTTTTTCCCCCTACTCCGAAGAGGCGTCTGAAGTGCTATAGGGCCAAGTTTGTATATTTTATCACTCCTCGCAGTTGCGGCCTGTGATCCTACTCAAAGATAATGGTCTATGTCTTTTAGCTAGCTTGTTGAGGCTCATTAGTATGAGAAGAGGTTGTAAGAGGTTTGTGGCAATTGAAAGCAAATCCTTTGATTTAGATATTGTTGGGAATGCAGAGGATGTCTTGAAAATTCCTGAGCATGGGAGGGGGAGGAGGACCTCACTGCTGGTGGCAGACAAGGTTGCCTTATGGCTATTGAGGGTCTGGGGCAGATTTTATACGTCTAAATCCCCCAATTGGTGCAATCAAATATGTCGAGGCTCAAATATTTTTCTTTTAGAATCTAACAGAAATAGGGCGGGAAAATTTCCGTAGTTATCTGTCATACACAAGGGCAAGAGAACATTTGTTATTATCCCAGCAGGCTGGAATGAGAAAGGTTGGGCAAAAACATTTGATGCTCTTATTGAGATTGTTAATCTCGTTTTCTTGGGCACATCTGTAGCACTGAGGAGGTCCCTACACCAAGCGGGACTGGCACATGGTGTTGTGCTTCCACCCTTGCCTCCTCCTCCACCTCCGGGCTGATGCCCAGATTGTGGTTTTACTAGGGACCAGAATGTTTCCTTCGTTCGGTCCCACACATTACTGCAACAACGTCTTCGAGGAAGGTGAATGAAGCCGTTCAAGAGCTTCCGTTTTCTAAGCTTATGCAAATGAACAGAGGAAAGCAAAGGGTCGTTACAGAGCTTGGTTTGAGAGCATCTAATTCGGTGAGCGCTCAAGTTTACTCCTGACACAACAGTGTCGGGAATAGAAGGTATGGGGTGCCTGAGAGCAAGGGGTCTAGCAGTGAGGGCAGTGTCTCTGTCTATGCAAATTGGCCTCCAGACGCTTTGTTTGTGCGCGAGAGAGGTTCTCCTTTGTCAGATGAGGCTAAATCTTTTGATCCTGCGCTGTTCAAAGCCAAAATTTGTGGCCAGGCTTTTAGCAATACTAGTGGTTCTTTGTTAAGGGATGTTGTAGTCTCTCACCAAGTCCGCAGGGGTTCTATGATTTTGGACATTCATCCTATATCAGATCCTTTGAATATTTCTAACGAGCTGCCTCTATCACCTTCTGTGAGCTTGCCTTGGTTCTTTGAAGAGAAGGACCAAAACCCCTCTTTAGTGGTGAATGCCCCGTCTTCTTTGTTATCAATGGGTAATCAGTCAACACTTTTAGGGCATAATTGAGGGTTGGATTTATGTGGTGGTGTTCCTTGTGATTTACCTTAGGAAGTGGTTCGCAATGCAATTACAATGATTGTGAGCTCTGGCATTAATGCTCCTGATTCCAGGCTGCGGGACATAGCTTAAGAGCTGGCTGGACATGAGTGGCCGTTGGTACCAATGGGTAGTTGCTCAGGAGTTGATGATTCGGTCGCGCCGCTCGCCGTTGATTACTCTTCTTTTAACGACCCTAGCAATTCCTATTCGGCGGAAGATGTTTGGGACAACGAGAAGGTTAATTCTGATAATGTTTCCAAGTGGGTGACCTCCAAGCTTAAAAACATTGCCTCCTGTATTGGGGTGGCCTTATCTGGGTACGAGCATAAGGTGATTCATCTTCTATTGAGAATCGAGAGGAGCAATGTTACGCTCAAGCCAAATGTGCAGAGATAGGCCGTGTACTAAGAGGCAAAGGGAGCTTCGGAGCCTTGAGTTTGGAGTTAATTATGATAGGCCGTGTACTTCTATTGGTGGGTTGATGGTGTCTTATGTTTAGGTTTATATCTTAGAACGTGAGGGGTATTAATGATCGTGACAAGAGGGTTTTGCTTAAAAATTTCTTGAGGGACTGGAATTGTGATGTCATTTGTCTTCAAGAGACAAAACTTGAGGATGTTGAGCTTTCTGATATTCGTAGCATTTGGGGAAACCAATATGTTGGGTTCGCTGTTCTCTAGGCGATAGGCTTAGCAGGAGGAATTTTAGTATTGTGGAATAAAAATGCATTCCAATTGAGTTCCTCATATTAAGGTGATTTTTCAATCACGTGCTTTTTGCAATTGATTGATGGCAGCATCTCTTGGGCCTTTATTGGTGTTTATGGTCCTCATGTTAGAGTGGACAAACTAAGGATGTGGGACGAACTGAGGCGTATTCGAGATGGTTGGTCTGGCCTTTGGTGCATAGGAGGGATTTTAATGAAATCCTATATTCTCAAGAAAGGAGCACAGGTGTTTGTCCTTCTAATGCAATGGTGGAGTTTCAGGAGTTCATCAATTGCTCAACCTTGTTGGATCTTCCCTTGGGGGGGGGGGAGACTTTACTTGGTCCAGGAGCGGAGATGAATCGGTATGTTCAAGGCTGGACTGCTTTCTTGTGTCGGCAGATTGGGAGGAGTTCTTTCCAGACATGATTTAACAGAGGCTGCCCAGACCTATATCGGACCACTTTCCTATTTGTCTTGAGACGATGAGGATAGAAAGGGGTAGGACTCCGTTCAAGTTCGAGAATATTTGGTTGGAATTTGAGGGATTCTCAGGTCTTATCAAAGAATGGTGGGAGGAGGTTCAAGTTGAAGATTTTGCTTGTTACATTGTGGCAGAAAAGCTTAAGTTTGTCAAAGAGAAACTTAAAAAGTGGAACAAGAATGTGTTTGGAAACATTAAGACACAAAAGTATAATCTTTTGGGAATTATAAATTCTCTCGATGTGAAAGAAGAGACTTCTAGCCTTACTAGCGTTGAAATCCAGCAAAGAAGGGATGCAAGAGAGGATTAGGCTAAAATTATCTTAATGGAAGAAATATCTTGGAGACAAAAGTTGCGGGCTTTATGGCTTAAAGTAGGCAATCATAACACCAAATTCTTCCCTAGGGTAGCTAATGTGCGTAGGAAGTTTAACTCTATATCTTTCGTGGTGGTGGACGGGGTTCATTATGATGCTCTGCCAGATATGAAGTCTGCAATCTACAACTTCTACAAATCTCTTTTTACCGACTTGGAGTCGTGGAGACCTAAAGTTGATAGTTTGCCTTTGTCCTTGTTATGTGACTCTGATAAGTCGTTCATTGAGATGCCTTTCAGTGAAGAAGAAGTCACTCATGCCCTTTTAGACTACTGTGCGGATAAGGCCCCCGGACCCGATGGGATGACTATGTCATTCCTTCAAGGCAATTAGGACATTATCAGTGGAGATGTGATGAGAATGTTTACTGAGTTTTTCTTTTCAGGAAGATTTGTGGCTAGCATCAAGGCCACTTTTATTGGTCTTATTCTTAAGGAAGCAAATGATGAAAATATTAGAGACTTTCGCCAATTAGCTTGGTTGGTTGCATTTATAAGTTAGGACACCGGGAGGGGTCTCCAATAACTTCGCTGTTAGTATGGGCCTGCATCAGGGCTCTGCCTTAAGCCCGTTTCTTTTTACTTTAGTGTTAGATGAACTCACTAGAGGAATCCAGGACGAGGTGCCTTGGTGCATGTTATTTGCAGATGACATCGTTCTTATCGATGTGACCAGGCAGGGGGTGAATGACAGGTTGGAGAGTTGGAGGCATACGTTGGAAGTTAGGGGTTTCCGGTTAAGTAGATCAAAAACAGAATACCTCCATTGTACCTCCATTGTCGTTTCAGTGGAAGGATAGAAGAGGGGGGAGACATCACACTGGATGGGAGGGTGATTCCAAAGGTCGCTAAATTTAAGTATCTGGGCTCGATCATCCAGCAGAACGGGGACATTGACGAGGATATTAGCCAGCGGATAAGAGTGGGTTGGCAAAAGTGGAAGTCAGCGTCAGGGGTGCTGTGTGACAAGAGAGTGCCTCTAAGTCTGAAAGGCAAAGTCTATCGGAGGGTAGTTAGACCGGCTGTTCTCTATGGATCGGAGTGTTGACCTCTAAAAAAGATGTAGGTCCAAAGGTTGATGGTAGTTGAGATGAGAATGGTCAGGTGGATGTGTGGTTTTACGAGATTGGACGGAATTAAGAATGGCGTTATTAGGAGCTTAGTCGAAGTTGCCCCCATAGAGGAGAAGATGAGGGAATCGAGGCTTTAGATGGTTCGGCCACGTAAAGAGGAGAAGTGTAGCCGCCCCAGTGCGGAGGTGCGAGATGATCATCCCTCTCGGTGGAAAGAGAGGGAGGGGTAGACCGAAGAAGAGCTTAGAGGAAGTGGTTAGAGAGGACGTGAGAGTTGTCGGTCTGACAGAGGACACGACTCAGGATAGGAGGCTGTGGCGGGATAGGATTAAGGTCTCTGATTGTAGGGGATCGGCTCCGTAGGTGGTAGTAGCTTCGGTGGGATGGGGCGGGTTCTTGGTGTGCTTGTCTGCAGGTCGTACTTATCTGGGATGTGACGGCATCTAGCGCCCTTGGTTTGTTGAGTTATGTCTCCGCTTCTTGTTTATTTGCTCTTCGTACCCTTTTCCCCCGTTGGTAATTGGTTTGCAATCGTTTCCTTTTTAAACCTTTTTCTCAAAAACTGTTTTGTGGGTCTTTAAGAATCAACCTCTTTATGGGTAGGAATACCGGTAGGGGTAAGGTTGCCTACAGCTAGATCTCCCCAGACCCCACGAAAGCGGGACCCATACTGAGAGTAGTTGTTGTTGTTGTTGTTGTTGGTTGCATTTATAAGTTGCTTTCCAAGGTTTTAGCTCCAACGTTAACAAGCATAATTGGGAATCTTATTTCAGAGAATCAAAATGCCTTTGTTGAAGGCCATCAAATTATTGATGCGGTGCTTATAACAAATGAGCTTATTGATTCTATGGTCAAGTCGGGAATGCCGGGAATCGTTTGTAAGTTGGATATTGAAAAAGCTTACAATCATGTGAACTGGGAATTTTTGTTGTATGTCATGAAGAGAATGGGTTTTGGGGAAAAGTGGATTGGATGAATCCGTCATTGCATATCATCTACATTCTTTGCTGTTCGCGTCAATGGTTCTCTAACAGAATTCTTCTTGGCTTCTAGAGGTCTTCGTTAGGGAGACCCTTTATCCCCGCTTCTGTTTCTGCTGGTCATGGAGGTATTTACAAAGATGATTGATGCATCATCTAGTGCAGGGCTTATATCTAGGTTTAAAGTGGTTGACTCGAGTACGACAACTATGACTGTCTCTCATCTTCTTTTTGCGGATGATACTATAGTTTTTTGTGAAAATGATTGCGAGCAGATGGTTGACCTTTGTGGTGTACTTATCTGGTTTCAGGCGGTTTCGAGTCTCAGGGTTAATTTGGCAAAGAGCTCTATCCTGCCTATTGGACATGTGGACAATATTCAACTGCTTGCAGGTGTTTTAGGTTGCAATGTTGATGCCTTTCCCACTACTTACGTAGGTCTCCCTCTCGGTGCAAAAAGAAAAAGCCATTTGGGACCCAATAGTCGAGAGATTTGCGAAAAGCGTTCAGGATGGAAGTCTATGTATCTTTCAAAAGGGGGGAGACTATAACTCTCATCAAGAATGTTCTCTCAAGTATCCCGACTTACTTCCTCTCGCTCTTTCCCTTACCTTCTTTAGTGGCCAATAAATTAGAAGTAATCCAGAGAAATTTCCTTAGGGGTTCGTTTGGAAGTGACTTCAAGTTTCATCTTGTGAGATGGAACATTGTGAAGCAACCACTGTATTTAGGAGGGTTAGGTATAAGAGACTTGCGACTCTTTAATGAAGCCCTTCTCGGTAAGTGGGTGTGGAGATTTATGAATGAAAAGGGCCGTCTGTGGAGAAAGGTAGTTACCATCAAATATGGAGACAATGGATTCGGATGGTTTCCGTCTATTTCGAAGGGCCCTTATGGGTATAGCCTTTGGAGATATATCTCTAAAGGTTGGGGGAGGTTCTTTCCATACTGTTCTTTTGAGGTGGGAGATGGTTCTATGATCTTTTTTTGGCTTGATCGCTGGTGCGGTGGGAATTCTTTGAAAGACGTGTTCCCTAGCCTTTATATTTTGGCGGTGGACATAAATGTCTCTGTTGCTGATTGTTGGCAGCAGGTTTGTGGTAACAATATTTGGGTACCTGTTTTTGTTCAAGATGGATTCGTTGTTGATGAATTTCTGGTAAGCTTCTTTAACAAGCTAAGCGAGGCCAAACTTGAAGAATCGTCAATTGATGGAGTGAGATGGGATCTAAACACTCAGGGTTGCTTCACTGTTAGATCTTTTTATTTGAAGCTTCTTGATGGGAAGTATTCACCTTGGGAGGTTCATTCTGAAAAAGGTTTCCCTTGCAAGCTCATTTGGAAGTCTTTAGCCCCCGTAAAGGTTTCTTTCTTTGTGTGGGAAGCTACACACGGGAACATACTAACGTGTGACAATCTACAAAAAAGGGGAAAAATTTTGGTGAGTAGATGCTTCATGTGTGAAAGGGACTCTAAATCTACGGATCATTTATTACTCCATTGTCAGTTTGTGAGAGTACTTTGGAATCTAGCTCTTAATTGCTTGGGCATTTCTTGGGTTGCTCCTGATTCCATTAGGAGCCATCTTTTGGCTTGGAAGAGTTTCTTTGGTAGGAAAGTTAAGAAGAAGAAGGAGGAAGCCATGGTCCTACCTCATGTCATCTTTTGGTGTATTTGGAGAGAGAGAAACAGAAGAGTTTTTGAAAGCACAGAAATTCCTCTTTAGAGTTTGAAAGAGAATTTCATATAGATTCTCTACTTTTGGAAGAATGGGAAGCTTAGCTCTTCCTCTATTAATTTGGTTGCTTGTGTGGATAGTTTATATTTAGAATATATATAGTCTTTTGTATGATGCTCACTGTGCAGCTGAGCTTTTGATCTTTTATTATTAATATATTACCTTTTCCTATCAAAAAAACAAATTACAGAGAGTAGAATTTGCATGTTCTTTCTATTTTTCCTCCCGTGACTGTCATTTGCTTTGATAAATTGTAAGAATGATTTTTAATGGAAGTTCTGCATTTTTAGTTGGCTTAGTTCCAAAGGATCTCTTGTCTCAATTCTGCTGTAGGAATAAGGTTGCTGTTGCATTTGATCTTCTCAGTGGAGATTCTAGGTTATTCGTTTGGTTTATCTTTTCTCAGTATCTGAGATTTCTTGGGGTGTTGTGGATCAGTGGGCAATAGATTTGGTCCTTCTAGTCACTGCATTAAAGCTGCTACTAATTCGTGGGAAATTTTAGGCATTGTTCATTGATGGGAAGTTCTTCTTTCTTGGATTTGTATGCTAAAGCCAAGCCAAGCCAAACAAACCGATGCCCGACAGTCTCTCTAAGACCGGATGTACCCAAGCTTATCTCTGTATTGCAGGGAGCTTGTGGCCCTTAAACCCTAGCGCTGCAACATATTAATTGTTTGCTGCATCTCTCACTAGTGAGGCATATTGTTTTTCCATTGAATTCGAAGTCAAGAAGATGGCTACACTTACCAATTGTCTGGAAAGTCAGACAGCTTATCCCATGTTTCAAAGCCCCTATATCTGTTTCCTGTTACGCAGGTTCTGTTTTTGTCCTGGCTTTTTTCTTTTTCATTCTTCGCCATGTTGAACAGTGACCGATTCTTTGTGCATCGATACTCTCTGAAAACAGGGAAAACATCATTCTATGGCACACAGCCCGAAAACAAGAACTGCTGGATTCTCAGTCTCCACAGGTCAGGGCTCACCGTCCGACTCAGGCGTGCCAAGCCGGTGGTTCAAACCTGAGGTGGACTCTCCATCATCAATCCGCTCCATCCAGATCGAAGAGAAGGCGATGAAGGACCTCAAGCGCTTCTACAGCTCTGTCAGGATTGTAAGAAACCACAGCTAGCATCCACAACTCCTTGTATATCGTCGCTTTGGCAGTTAGGTTAGGATTACATTCCCAGGCCCTATTTCTTTTCCTTCTTCCGGATTGTACAGAACCTGTGTACATTCACTTAGGTTTCTCACCCAGGGGGAAAAGATGAACTACATAATAAAATTAAAACGAAGAAAAAGAATAAGGTAGTTAGAACAAATGTTAACTGTACAAATGACCCTTTTTTTCTCCCGGGTGTAGTTTGCATGTTGATAGGTGAGGCACCTTGCTTTTGAGGGTTTGGAGTTGAAATTTAGGCCTCGAATAATACGGCTACTTGAGGTTGAGTTTCGCACCGTGTTGGGAGGCACGAATGCTTAGGGTATACTTTGAGACTAATTGCCATGCATGAGATTTATGTTCTACTAATTTGATCAAGTATTTTAACCTGGTTGTATATTTCATTTGTGCAAATTTCGGTCTGTGTGGTGTTAATGTTCTTATGTTTGATGGAAGTTGCTAAGGTTGACGCCTTGATTGTTTAAAATCCGAGTGAGGATGTATGAAATATATGTATTTCTTGTTATTTCATAACAACAGATGACGACAGATGGTCTTCAACACATTTTTTCTTTTTTCTTTTGTTTTCCTCTCTTGAAGATAGAAAGACTGCAGGATGATAATGATACAATTTGAAGAAGCGAAACATACCAATGACACTAGCAAGTTAGATGTGTATACAATCTTGCAGATTGTAAGATCCTATTGCATTATGTCCAATTCGGTCTAAAATTAGTGAGATTTTTCTCATGGTTTTAATTGGTTCATCTTAAATGTTCAACTTTTTCTTCGTCAGAGCCTAATATTTTCAGTTGGAAGGGAGGTCCTGTGACTATTTTTTTTTAACCGCTGTCAGCCTTTTCAAATTCCTTCGTGCCTTTAGCTCAAATTTTCTACTTTCTCCAATTTTCAGGTGTTTCCTTCCCGTTGAAAAGAACATACCTTTAATTTGTTGATGTATTTTTAAAATTTTAGGCACTTTTATTTTACTCTTTACTACATGACCTCCTGAACAAAGCCTTGCAACCTACAGAAAAAAGGGCATGCCTTTAATTTGTTTATATAATTTTTTTTTTAATTTTAGTAACTTTTATTTTTCTCCTACTACATGACCTCCTGAGCAAAACCTTGCAGCCTAATTGTGCAATTATTATCCAATTCAGAGTAAAATATAGTAAGCTTAGGGCATTTTTCAATATTCATAACATACTTCCTCGGGGATTTGAACACCTAGAAGTCAATATAAAACAAGTCCCCAAGGTAGTTTGAATTACTCTTAACATTTATCTATCTATTCTGGACTTGCAATTTGGCATGCCTACGACCCCTGTCTGCTTTTGGTCATTCGTTTCTTCATTTTTTTGTATATCTGTGTATGCAAAAACCCTCCCGACCCCGTCTCCGCCGTACAACTTCTAAAAACCTTGGGGGTGGTATTTAGAATGAGACAACACCATGCTTCCAAAATTACTTTGCTTTACTCAACGCCACACCCTTTTTCTTTTATGGGTCCATTATTCAATGTGACCTGTCTATCATGTGATTTCCACATCTATTCCTTTATCTATTTAATTATCTCTTTCCTTTTCCAGCTACCTGTTCATAGTTTATATTCAATTTAGATTTTAGTCGGTATACAGTTAGATCTAATAAAATTAACATAAGATTCTTAAATTTGAACAAAATGGATTGTATTATACTTAAACTTACATCAAACTTAAATTTTCTGAGTGAATTGAATTTGATCTGACTAAAACAAACATGAGTTAAACCCGAATGATCTTTTATCATATCTATACTGTAGTTAAAAGAAAGTTGTAATCTCATAGTATTCTTATATAGAGATTTGAAATTTTAACTCTAATATAATTTTAACTGTTAAATTTGAAGACTATAATATTACAACGCTCGCAGCTATAAACAATTTAACGGTCCCATCTCTCTCCTTCACTTCTATTTAATAGTATTTCTTCCATTCTTTCGATGTATGACAGTCATGAAAGTGGGTGCCTCCCCATGTAATACGTGCCATTTTTAGGCTTTGATTGTTCAATGATATGTGTTTGTGTCTGAGAGAGAGAGAGAGAGAGAGAGAGAGAGATGGGAAGAAGGTGCATGCAGGGAATGAAGTTTGATCCAAGATCCTAACTCAGTATTAACACTAACTAAACAGCAAATGGTGGTTATTATGTATTGTTGGGGTCTCGGACCAGGCTTCGTTCCTCAGAACAGCCAGCCTTCCTCACATTCAGTCATGCATATTTATAATTGCAAACTGTAGCCCCAGAATATCATTCTTTATGAGGTAATGATTGAGTTGTTCCTTCATTTTTCTCAGCATTATGCTCAGCAGCTAAAATATATTTAGTTGTCTATCTATTGCTTGCCGACTGGAAACTATTAACGTCTCAATCTAACTCAATCATTTTTCTTTTTCTTTTTTTGTCTTGGATCCTCTATTTCACTGGAATCGAGTTACTATTAGCCGAACAAAAGGTAGAGCTCTCCCATCACAGGTTTTTTTCCATTCACAATATTCGAACCCAAAATCTTACTTAAAAGGGATAAGTGCTGAACCGTTTTTCTTATTTAAATGTAACTATGATATTATTGAGCTATATATCTCTTGTTATTCTTCAACTATTTCTTTATGCTAATATTTATTTGGAGGAATATCTTCCACTTTTTTTTTTTTTTTTTTTTTTTTTTTTTTTGGTGGGTGACTTGAATCTGAAAGTTATACCTATTCTAGCATGATAATAAATGAACATGTATCTTGATGTTTTCATGCTGTAGATCGTTATAATGGCTGTATACTGTCTCTGTTAATTCAAGCTTTACAATGAAAAATTACGTACCTATAATCTGTGCCCTATGTTAGTGGCAGATCTTGACGTTTGAAATAGGGTGTCCACTGACTCCACCATTTGCATTATTTTCTTCATCTTTTTTTTGAGGTGGTTTATTTTTTTAGTATCATAAAATAGAATTGGATTGATCCATATGAAATTTAGGGGGAAAAAACAAAGACACAAACTTAGCGATGAAATCAAGCAAGACCACAAGGTTTCTGTGTGATTGAGTGTGAGCAACAAACCAATTTTACTAAAAACAAAATTCTAGCATGAGAGGACTAACGAGAGAGAGTCAGATTGAGAGGGAGTTGAGTTGTGGGTTTTTTATTTTAATTAATGTCAAGGTTATTACAGGCTTTTTTTAATAAAAAAATAAAATGTTGGTAGCCAATTTATTTGGGCCATGTGAATAGAAGGTTGCACGGGTGTCCATGACTCCTTTTGAGTCTTTTCTAGGGGTGTCTAAATATATAACTTTTAACCCTTCAAAATATCATATTAGGATTTTTTTTGGGGGGGGGGGGTAGGGGGGCCCTGCCATATGTAGATCCACCCCTGCCCTATGTCTTCCTTTTCAGTTTATTTCCTTACAAATAACATTTTTTCCCCCAACGTAAACTAAACAAGACCTATACATAACCATATAAGATCATTCATATGTGTAAAATGCGGGTCTAGATACTCGTTTTTCTTTTTTTCTTCTTTTTTCGATCTTGTAAATTATAATTTCATGTCTCTTTCATTCTTTTGATTCGTTTTTTTTTTTTTTTTTTGGGGTAAGAATAAAGTCGTTCCATTACCACAGACAGTAATAATCTCATTTACATCCTCCCTGACTGGTTAGGACCAGTTCTAGTAGGAGCCAAGTTGCATTGGTGCGTCATGTGTTTTTTGCCTCTTCCCCACCTTCCCTAGGAATCTTAGTCTTTGTTTAACTAGGTCTGTACATTGGTTAGTAATCAAGAGGGGGGGGGTTGCTGTCCTTTTCGGTGCAGCCTTGAATTCCTCTCAGTCCATAAACAGTACACCAGTGCTGCTAGGCAAGCGTACAGAGCTTGCTTGTATATTTTCTGCAATTTACAGTATACAGGTGCCGTTACTATCTCCTCCACCCTGTATAGGCCAGCATGAAATCCCAGTTTGCTGAAGACACTTTGCAGCATACTCTGGCTATAGGAGCATTCAAAGAATAAGTGCTGGTGGGTTTCCTTCCGACAGAAGCATAATTCACAGTGTGTATTTTTCAGACTCAATCCCATCTTCGATAGCCTATCTTTGGTAGGTAGCCTTCTCAAGGTGAGTCTCCAGAGACATAGAGCATGCCTTGGCATATTGTATCTGCGCCAAACAATCTTGGCTAAGGGGGCATTAATCATTCGGCCCATTAACCATTTATATCCTGCAGATATTGAATATTCTCCATTGGGAGAGTTCCTCCATTGGCTCTGGGTGTAACCTGTAGCCATCTTTGTGCGTATTTTTAGGATTTTCCTTCAATACTAAGCTGTGTTTTCCTTGGCTTCAATAGTCCATATACTTTGATCCCATATATATATATTCCATGCACCCATTTTACCCATAAGCATGCCTTGTCATTTGCAATGTACCAAAGGTGTTTAGCCATTGCTGCAATGTTCCAGACTTCACAGTTTGTGACCCCAAGCCCACTAGCATTCTTGGGTTTGCATACAAAGTCCCACGCTACCGGTGGTGCCTTCACATATTCAGCTTTTTGCCCCCAAAGGAAATTCCTGCATATTGCTTCAATGCTCTTTATCACACCCTTAGGTAGTATGAACAGGGATGACCAGTATGTGTGCATTGAGAATAAAACGGAGTTTATGAGTTGTAGTCTTACAGCATACGATAGGGATCTTGATGTCCAACATGAATACGTTTTGTAATCTTCTCAATTACTGCACTACCATCAGCCTTAGTCCACCTTCTTGGCAATAAAGGTATCCCTAAGTATTTGATTGGAAAAGTGCCCCAACCGAACCCAGTCAAGGATGCAATTTCATTACATACCTAGTCACCCAGCAATAAAAAATTATGACTTGCTTTTGTTAGCTTGTAACCTAGCAGCTCTGCTGAAGTGCTGGAAACCATCCAACAGGGTCTTAACTGTTGGTGTGTGAGCCTTGCAAAAAATCATGAGGTCGTCTGCAAAACACAGGTTTAGGAGCTTCAACTCCTTGCATAATGGGTGGAATTTCACTGGTTGATGCGATGCAGCATGTAGGAAGGTTCTAGTTAAGTATTCCATCACCATAACAAAGATAAGTGGCGATACTGGATCACCTCGTCTGATTCCTTTCCCTCCTCGAAAGAAACCATGGTTGTGTCCATTCATATTCAAAGTGAAGTTGCTGGTGGTTATCATTGTTAGGATCCAATTCCGAAATAGATATGGGAATTTCAGCTTTCCCAGTAGTTGGTCAATGAACCTCCATGATACAGAGCCGTAGGCTTTCTTTAGATCAATTTTTAAGAAGCATCTCGGTGAGACCCGTTTCCTTTGATACAACCTTACTAAGTCTTGAAAGATCATAATGTTGCTGTCAATTAGCCTCCCTTCAATGAAAGTAGACTGGTTGGGGTGGACAATATGAGGTAATATCATTCTAAGTCTGTCACATAGCATTTTTAAGATGCATTTATACAATGTGTTGCAGCATGCAATTGGTCTGTAATCAGCTGCATTGGTTGGATTTTCAACCTTCGGAATTAGTGAGATCCTAGTACCATTCCATTTCTGGAGCAGCTTACCTGTTTGGAAAAAACCCAGTACCGCCTGACGTACTTCCTCTCCTATAATAGGCCAGCAGCTTTTGAAAAAACACTATTGAACCTATCTGGACCAGGGCTTTTGTGCGATGGAATAGAGAAGAGTGCTTTTTTCACATCTGTAGATGTGAATGGCTGCATGAGGCTAATCTGACGTGAGATGGACAGGCATGGCCCCATTGCGATGATGTTGTCATTAATATTGTTCTATACGGGCACAGATGTTATCAGTAAATCCTTATAGCAGCTGACAAAATGTGCTATTGCCTTGTCATAGTCCCATGTCCATTGGCCATCCTCCATTTGATAGGAGGCAATACGATTGAAGTGGTATCTCTGCTTGAGTTTAGTATGGAAATATTTTCCATTTGTATCATCAAGGTTCAGCAAATCTTTTTTTGATTTTTGTTTGTAGAAACTGTCCAGCCTCTGTTTCCAGGGTTGGACGTTCTCTATTGTTACCTTTTCCTCTGTGTACAACAGCTCATTTTGAGGTTGTTGCTAGATACGTACCATAATGTCATTCAATGCATTCTTCGCTTCAGCATACTGCACTTGAACGTCACCAAACACTTCTTTGTTGAGCTTCCTTAGAGGATGTTGCAATAACTCAAGCTTTATGGAGATAGCAAACATTTTAGTTCCTTGGATTGATGTAGACCAGATGTCCCTCACAATCTGGGGAAATTGTGGGTTGGTAGCCCACATATCCAAAAACCTAAATGCCTTTCTACCTTGCTTATGTATCTCAAAGAAACTCAAAACTCCAGGGTAATGGTCTGATGTATCTTCTGGATGGAAGATGACCTCTGAATTTGGGAGCTCAGTAAGCCATTGGGCATTTGCCATAATTCTTTCCAGTCTTGAGAAGATGTACTGTCCACACTCTTGCTTATTTGTCCAAGTATAATGACACCCCTTCCAGGTAATATCCTGGATGCCTATAGTTTGGATGCAATCTTGAAAATATTTTGTATCCTGTAACATAACAGGTGCCCCTCCTATTCTGTCATCAGGAAACAACGGGTGATTAAAGTCTCCTACTATAAGCCAAGGTAATGCTGCTTTAGCCTTGGTGATCAAGAATTGCCATAAGGTAAGTCTTTCATCCTCATTATTTGAACCATAGACTGCTGTGAGAACAAATCTTTTATTTGTGAAGGTGTGTAATATCTCACAGTGAATAGCCTGCACTATGGATTCAATGATCCTGACTTGAAAATCAGTTTTCCTCCTCATTACCCATACTCTACCCCTGTCGTGTGATTCAGAATTCACATAATACTCCCATTCTTGAAGGTTTTCTACTACTTTTGTGAAGTTACTTCTTTTGACCTTTGTCTCCATCATACAAACCAAGCCAGCTTTAATTCGTGTGCAGAAGGACTTGACTTCCTTCTGCTTATTGGGGCTGTTCAACCCCCTCACGTTCTAGCTTACAATATTATCCATATAGCCCAGCAGTGCTCTGAGCTACACCGCCTATACTTCCATCATTCTGTACTATACCATTTCCTCCTTGCACTTCATTTGTGTTTCTTCCTAGCATATCAAAGGAATTGCTTGTGGGAGTGTGAGTGTGGTCAGTGGGGCTAGGGGGCTTATTCCTTTGCTAGGGTATGGTAATCCATTCCTCACCCCCATCCCCTACATTCTCAGTATGTGGGTGTATCTCGGTCTCTGGGTGTTGGGTGGGTTTAGGTCGCCACTCCCAGTGAGTCCCTTTCTTACATTGATTTGTTTCATGACCATAGCCCTTGTATTTCCCACATAGGATTGGCTCCCATTCATAAATAACTTCCTGTTGCATCAGTATTCCTTTTTCATTTTCAAAATAGATGTGCTTGGGGACCTGTTCCTGTATTTTCACCTCAACCAGTATTCTTGTAAATTGCACCTTGTGTTTCTCCTGTGTGTTCTTATTTGCCATTATAGGAGTACCAAGTAAGTTGGCAAGCTTACTCAAGGCTGTTGGGCTCCAATACTTGAGGTTTAGATCTGGTAGCTGTATCCAGACTGGTACAGACTCAATTCTCTCTTTCTGAAAGTCCTTGTGCCAGGGCTTCACTATAAACGGATTTTTGTTAAATGAATAGCAGCTCTGCTATAAAACCCTATCCCTCATTTCTATGGAATCAAATCGAACAAGTATCACTCCATTCCTAAGCATTACGATCCTATCAATCGCCATTCCATTCCAAATTCTCTTGAAAAACCTGTAAGCACTGAAAATGGGGGAGAGGCCCCTAGCATATAGCAAGCCACTACTGATTCGCAGTATCTCACTTCAGGATTAATGTCTTCCTCCCCAATTTTCATATATGCCAACGCTCCTTCAACCTGTGGTTGTATGAATTCTAACCTATGTCCAGCATTACGAAGATTAGAGATGTCA
Source organism: Carnegiea gigantea (assembly GCA_029747015.1). NCBI lineage: Eukaryota > Viridiplantae > Streptophyta > Magnoliopsida > Caryophyllales > Cactaceae > Carnegiea > Carnegiea gigantea. The sequence goes on along the minus strand of JAKOGI010000353.1, from coordinate 354,829 downwards.
AAATTAGCCCACGTTGATGAATTGATACCTTGATTCGTGGTGGGGACTGCTGTCTCTGGTGGAATCTCTCTTTGTACAGATGTTGGCGTCCCCCTTGGCGGTTCTCCCAACTTCATGCCAGTAGGTCCTTCTGGAGTAGAAATAGCTGCCTCTTCCTCGACCCTTTTTGGTGACCCCAGTAGGTTCTGTGAGGTTCGCTGTGTTTGGTGAGGGTTGGTGCCGCTCAGAGGAGTTCGATGTTTACGTCGTCTTCCTCTCTTCACCTTCGCCATAGCTGCCGGTTTTGAGAATAAGGGCCTGTTCTATTTCGCGTTTTAGATAGATAGATAGATGTAAGGAGATGTAAGGAGCTATAAGAAGATGTAAGGAGCTGTAAGGAGCTGTAAGAAGATGTAAGAAGCTGTAAGGAGCTATAAGGATGGATGTAAGAAGTTGTTGAAGAGTTGAAGAGTTGTATAGTATAATTTTTTTACAATGAACGTTTTGGATGAAAAATAATAATATTAAAATAATATACTTATTAAAAATAAACAATTAATTAAGTTAATTACACAACAATAAAATATATTAATTCCCATAAATTTGGTGAATAAAATTTTGTCCAAGATTTTTTATATGAACATTAGTTTGATTGAATAAGCAAAGTATAACCTAAAAAAAAGAAACAAACTTTTTTGACAAAATTGAATACAACTCTTCGAATAAATTCCTATTTTAAGTAAATAATTTTAAATATAAACAAATGTATGGTCATCTATAATAATATATATTTCATATCGAAACTCAAATATAATTTACGTCGTTATATTATGTTTTTATGTTTATATAAATGTTGTGTTCATAAGATATTTATAAATTTTGTATATTGGTAGTATCATTAAAAAAAAATATACATATTTCTGTAACTAAAATAAATAAATATTATGAAAAATCTATGAGATGTAAGAAAATGTATGAAGATGTAAGGAGATGTAAAAAAGATGTAAGAAGATCTAAGGAGATGTAAGAAGATGTAACGAGATGTAAGAAGCTGTAAGGAGATATAAGCTCTTAGCTAAATCCTCAAAAACGCGAAATAGAACAGGGCCCGTTCTTTTGATTCTATTAACTCGGAAGTATGTCATTTTCATTTCATGGGTGTATATTTGGGTCTTTTCTCATGGAAAGAATATAATGTAATAGTTTATAAGACTTATCGATTTGTGAATTTTAAATTTTTTATCAATGTTTGTAATAAGTTTTAAACTTTTTGGATATGATATCAAATGTAATGAGGAGTGAGGATCAGGGCAAATATATGACAAGAATGGACAACATTGATTTGAAATCCCATGAACGATACTAAACGTATCGGGTCTGTTCATGGTGAAGCCAACCGCTTAGTTTTAATTACCATACATAAGTATTATTTTAGTTGTTTCAAAGCAACATAATTTATTTCCCTATGAAAGAGTTTATACTGATACCTTGCTACTGAATGCTAAGAGTTCACTCGATCTTCATCCAAATTAACCCTCCTTTTTTATTGTCTTGTTAGTAGAAGAATTTTTAGAGAATAACTTACTAACATTTAGATGAATTTATGCAAGTTCGGCTATGCTAATCAAGGCCAGAATCTTGAAATCTGAAATCTTCACTTTGAATAATGAAGTCTAGACACTTAATTGTTCCACTCAAGTAAGATCTTAAGTTGGAGTCTTATGAATGGTAAGTAAATGTCTGTGATACGAGAAATCTACGCTTTTATGGGCCACTAGTAGCTTGACTCAGGTAAGACAGAGGCCCATATACCAAAAATAAATCATATGTAGAATTTTTGGACATTGATAATCCGTACTTTGAGGATGTTGGATAGCAACAATCCATACCAAAAGAAATAACACCCAATGCTTGTAATTTAAGAGTATTTATTTTGTATATAACGTCATCAGGTGAAATATGCTTTGACATAATGATTTGATGATCTTGTGGTTTAAATATTACATGTAATTGATAGTGTTGGGAAATTTTAAGAAAATATGTCATTTATGTACAAAAAGTAAGCTAACAAGTTATTAATTTTATGAATCAAAGTGTCTATAACTCGGTGTTCATGTTAAGAAAAATAAATATTCATAAAGTTCATCTTCCAATGAGATGACAATATATGGTGATCCTTAAAAAAGTGAAAGCAAATGCACTATTTACATGTGATAAGTAGGCCACTTATCATTAAATTGCTAATTCATATACTATGTTTGGTAACTGTGCATACAAAATAACTACGGTCAAGTATAGAGCGCTCGATACTATTTTTCATGTGTGGATTATTGGTGTCCAATGCTCCAAAAGTAGAGGGCCAAAAACCTGATATTAAAAGTTGGAAAAAGTGAAATGTTTGATTAACATTCAAGATATGTTATGTAGGATGCAACGTAGTATCATCTTGCCATGTAGGTTGGGGGACTTAATAAGGCATTAATTTAATTAAATAAAACGTTATTCATATCTATGGCTTATAAATTATAATTAGTTGGGGATTTTTTTTTAAAAGACTCTGAAAATTTTAATTGGTCTCTCCATTTTCAGATATGTTTGTACTGATAAGACTACCTATATTTACATTTTTCATAACCTTGTAGAAACAGGATTCACATTTGAGAGTTGTTATTGTTGTACCTATAAAATATTATAAAAGAAATAATTTTGACATAACAGAAAAAATAGAGATTAAACACAAATAATGAGAAAAAGATCCTCAAAACAAATTTCACAAAAAGAATGAAAGAAACAAACGCTCACTTTTTTAGAATTACAATATCAACATCTATTTTTCAATCAAAATTCACAATATTTTGGTAATTAAAAAAAGATTAGTTTGCCCTTGCATTGCAAAAGGTTGAGTGAATTAGATGTACGTAACAAATATTTAAGGTGTTACAACTGTTAGAGAATAAGGACTGGCCTTAGTGCAGAAGTGAGAGGATCTTACTGTTGTTTGCTGCCCACAATCTAAACCTGAATGCGAATCGAAGTCATGGTTGAAAGTAATCTGATGGCTACTAGAGTCACTAGAAAATGTTACACTGCAAACCCAATACCCAATTGATGGTTGGATTAACATGAATGGATTGCAAGAGATTGCAAGAGATGTTGCGTGTAAGAAGCCCCTAATCAGATCCTTTTTTAAGCAGCAATAAGTTTCTTACTTGATAAAAGAAATTAGTGGCAATGATTAATACTCCTGTAACTTCCTACTTAATGTTGGTTATTATTATGACTGTTATATTTGGTCAACAACTCCCACTCGATCACATAAACCATAACTTGCACGTAGACCTGTCAGTTCAGACGGGCGGGTTAAATACGGATCGGGAGCATTTCGGGTTTGAGTAAAATACGGGTCGGGTGTATTTTGAGTTTGGGTAAAATACGGGCAGGTGTATTTCGGTTTTACGGTTTCGGACCCAACCGATTTTGAACGCCTTTTCCTGAGTTATTTTTCTTTTTTCAAAATCAAAGATTCTATGTATTTATTACACAAAATTGTCAATATTTAATGAAAAGGCATAACAACTGTAATTTCTCAAAAAAAAATATTCAAAAATATATGAACATTTTGTATGGGCCGGCAAAAGATCAAGCCCCACTTGATTTTTGGTAGATCGACCCTTACATTGAAAAAATGTCAATAGCAGGTCGACCATTTATGAGGCAGCATATCTAGAGCATTTTAATGGGTTGTAGCAGTTTAACCACTAATAACCTATTTAATAATTTAATATTTTTATTGAGCAACCTACCAGTGTCCAATAAGATAAAACTTTATTAATGGGCCAGCCCCTGTACGAATATGACTATCCGTTTTCCTACCACTAGCATCACAGTTCAAGAGAAGTTAGAACGATAATCAAATAAAATTGAACAAAAGAAGTACAAGATATTATTTTGCAGTCATAACATAAAAAATTTAAATTATTACAAATTAATTAATTTAAAAAATAATTAGTCATGTTTGTTTGACTAAGAATATAATAGTATGATTTGCTCATCTTATTACTTGTCTTCTTTTAAATTAAGTATTTTTCAAAGATTAGATAGTTATTTCATGTAATTTTATACCCATTTTTAACTTTTTTTTCATTTAAAAGTTGTGTACAATATTATTTTCAAAGAATGGAGAAGAAAAAATAAGGTTATTATTGTTTAATTTGTAAATAGATGTAGTAATTATACAATGTCTTTTTATTCTATTCGATAAAAATGACTAATTATTATTGTTAAGAGCGATAATAAAGAAAAAAAACTAGGATATAATGTTCGGGTTAAGCGGACAGGTTTGGGTTTGGGTTGGGTTTGACCCGTAAATTTGTGGGTTTTTCGGGTTCGGTTTATTTGAGGTTCGGGTTGAGAAAATTGTGTTCAAAGCCCAAAATTTTTGGGCATTTTCGGGTCGCGTCAATTTTTACCAGGTCTACTTGCATGTCTCTGCTAACAAATCTCTTCTTGTCTCATGCTGGGGGCACGCAACTATAAAACTAATAGTATTATATCAAGTCACCATCTAACTAACATAACACTTTCATATGAAATGGTACCCCAAATCATCGAAAACATCACCGTTGACATACACTATCCCTTTATGCCTATCGACATATCAAGTGATTAAATGTTTAATATAAACGCCCGCGCTTGATATGGTGATAAGGAAATAATTCTTCCTTAGACACTTAAAATAGTTCAACTTAACTTAACTGCTTTCCTAATTTGTTCTGCTAGACTGTATACAAGCCAAAAAGAAGACATTAATTAAGGGCTGAAAACTTACGTCTCCAAGCCAAAAAGAAAACAAGACTAGATTGAGAAGCTGTAAACATAGATAGATATCAAGGCCCCTGAATTAACCTGTTGCTATTAGAAAGAAACATTAACGGAATATTTCTAACACATCCAATGGCTACTTCCTTCATCAAGATGCTCCGCATTTGGGTTAAATTTTTTGGATTAAACTTTCAATAGTGGGCTCTCCCTAGTTTAAACAAAATAGGTAATTTGTTGGGGACTCGCATCAAAATGGATAACCTGTAAACTTTGATTGGAAGTATGTGTATTGTTCTCACTATCATGCATTTGGCCATAAATAAGGCCAATGCAGAAAGAAACAAAAGGTCAAGAAGGTCTGAGTACCTAAAATTAAACGTGCTCAGGAGCTAGCAAGGCAAACCCTACCACACTGATGAGGAAAGATTTCAAATGGTTGCTAGTAGAAAAACTGCTTCTGTATTAAGAGACACAGTCATCCAGCCTATTATTATATATGTTTCTTCTTTCAAGTGATGCAATAGTCTGAGGACCGCGCAGATTGATCAGAATATAGAGGTGCAACCTATTGGTGAATCTCCTACTTTCCATGCTGCATGACTTCCATTTTATGCAAGAATGTTACGGGGATAAATAAGCATCATAAGCATGTAAAGGTTAAGCATTTTATTAATTGTCATAATCTTGGTTTAATTGGCTTGTTAGAAATAAAAGTCAGGTCACAAAATGTTCAGGCGATGCATCATAACATTCTGGGAGGTTGGGATTCATTTATTAATGATGACAACCACCCTCATATTAGAATGTGCATTTTTTGGAGACTTGATATCAAGTTCATATTATGGAACTAATCAAAATGGTTCACTGCTTGGTTCACCATTGGGTTAAACACAAATGTAATAGGACAAGGGTACCTATGTAATTTCATTGTATATGTATTGTCTATATATACAAGCTGCTGAAAGCCTTTGGTATCCAGACTCTGTTGCTGCTGCTCATGACTCCAAAAGAAGGTAATTTATCCTCCTTGACCCCTTTTTCAGGTTCTGAAAAAGTCATTGTAGGGAACGGTTCGTTATTGCCTGTTGCTAACATTGGCTCATTAACCATTAAAACTCGATCCAAGCCTTTGCTCCTTAGTTCTGTTCTTCATGTTCCCTAGTTGAAGCATAATCTTTTATCCATTAGACGTCTCTGTAGGGACAATAATTGTCGTGTTGAGTTTAAAGGTTCCTGTTTCTATGTAAAGGATAACACCACTAGTGATGTCTTGTTGCAGGATCCTAGCACTGGCAATATCTACCCTGTTTTTCTCAGTCCTGCACCTAAGTCTACCTCTGCTTTCCTTGCTTTGAATTCCTCTGGCGATGCTTGGCATAGGCGCCTTGGATATTGTGGAGCTAAAGTTTTAGTATCTCTTACGAAAAATAAACTTATTTCTAGTTCTATTTTTCTTGACAGTTGTGTTACTTGTCGACTTAGTAAATCGCATTGTCTTCCTTTTCAGTCTGTTGAACACAGCTTTGTTTCTCTAGTACAGTTAATTCATTCAGATGTGTGGCAATCTCCTATTGTTTCTCATTTTAGTTTTCGTTATTATTTTACTTTTGTGGATGATTGCTCTCATTTCACCTAGTTCTATCCCATGAAAAAGAAAAATGAGGTGCTTCCTACATTTAAGAATTTCATAACTATGGTTGAAAAAGAGTTTGGAACTTGCATAAAAAATTTTCAAAGTGATGGAGGGGGTCAATTTGCCTATGCAGGACTTGTTTCTTCAAACAGGAATTCTTTTTCGAAAATCTCATCCTAACACTTAGGCTCAAAATGGTGTAGTAGAACGGAAGCATCGACGCCTTCTTGAGATGGTTCGTGGGCTTCTAATTCAGTCCCTCTTACCTCCTCAATTTTGGGTTGATGTCGCTTACACTGCTGTCTTCACTATCAATCGCTTTTCTACGCTAGTTTTGAGTTCTATCAGTCCTTTTCAAAAACTTTTTGGCAAATCCCCTGATTACACTTTTCTTAGAACTTTTGGTTGTGCTTGCTTTCGAAATTTCTTTACATCGTCGCAAAATAAGCTACAACCATGCTCTGTTCACTGTATTTTCATTGGGTATGTTGCTCAGTACAAAGGATATCGACGTCTTGACCCTACAACTGGCAAAGTTTTTACAAGTCGACATGTTCAATTTAATGAACAGATTTTTCCTTATCAGTTTCTGAAACATGCTGCTCCTGTTGATGCTGTTGCCCATGACAAGCTTGTTAGTGATATACTTGTTCTTACTTCCACTTCTAATTGTTTTGCTTCGTCTGGGTCGGGTATGGTTCTTCCTACTATCACTCAATCTACTGACTGTGGCGCTATGATCTCTTCGGCTGATTTGGTTCAATTGTCCTGCCTGTATGTCTCATCCCTCACTAATCCTCGTAATACCCCTTCCCTTTCCATGGAGTCTGATTTTCCCACACCCTCCAGTTCGTCATCGCCTACAATCGAGTCAAACACCTCTCCCAGCAGTCCTTTCCATCTCTTGTGTCCACCTACGTTCGCGGTTTCCTTAGAATTGCCGACGTCTTCTCCTAGCACCTCCACTATGTCTCTTCCCCTTTCTTCCACTTCTAGCCTTACCAATGTGCATCCCATGCAGACTACGTCTAAGTCAGGTATAAGTAAGCCTAAACATCTTCTCTCTCTGTCCTCTCTTTGCCCTGAAACTGAACCTGTTTCCTTCAAAGAAGCCTCTCAGAAACCTCAGTGGCAAGAAGCTATGGCTGATGAGTTTAATGCGTTAATGGCTAATGATACTTGGGAACTTGTTCCTTATAATTCTGCTCAGAACTTGGTAGCTAGTAAGTGGGTCTAGGGTATAAAATACAAGTCTAATGGTAGCATTGAGTGGTACATAGCTTGGCTAGTTGATGCGGGTAATCATCAGCAGGCAGGTGTTGATTTTCATGAAACTTTCTCTCCTATTGTTCGTCCTGCTACTATTCGTCTTGTTTTGTCCATTACTCTATCCAAGAGGTGGCCTATTTGTCAACTTGATGTTAAGAATGTCTTCTTTCATAGCATATTCACTGAGCAGGTATACATGCGTCAGCCTCATGGTTTCACTGATTCTCGTTTCCCTAAACATGTGTGTCATTTGAAGAAGGCTCTCTATGGTCTCAAGCATGCACCTCAAGCTTAGTTTCATAGATTCAGTAGTTTTTTTCTTACCCACGGGTTTCACTGTAGTCAGGCAGATCCTTCCATGTTCATATTTCGCTCCAGTTCCTATACCGTTATTCTCTTATTGTATGTTGATGATATTGTTCTGGTGGGGAGCTCTCTTTCTGCACTTCACTCATGTATTACTTTGCTCTCTTGTCAATTTGCCATGAAGGACTTAGGTGATCTTCATTATTTCTTAGGCATTCAGGTTACTCGTTCTTTAGCCGGTTTGTTTTTGTCTCAGCACAAATACACTTCTGATCATCTTCATAAGTTTCATATGCTCTCCTGCAAACCTGTTTGTACTCCCTCTACTGTTAGGACTGCCTTATCCCTCTCTAATGGAGAACTACTTGTAGACCCCACTGAGTACAGAAGCATGGTAGGTGGTTTACAATATTTGACTATGATGCGACCTGACATCGCATATGTAGTTCATTTCGCTTCCAGTTTATGCATACTCCCCGCACTACTCACTTGTTAGCTGCTAAGCATATTCTCAGGTATCTCCAGGGGACTCTTGATCATGGGATCTCGCTACGGACTGCTGCAGTTCCTTCTCTTATCGTTGCCTACTCAGATGCTGACCGGGCTGGTTATCGTGACTCTTGTCATTCTACCACTGGGTGTGCAGCCTTTTTTATACCCAATCTTATTGCTTGGCGCTTGAAGAAGCAACCTACTGTCTCCAGATCCTCTACCGAAGCTGAGTATCGTGTTGTTGCCTAAATAGTTGCTGAAATAGTCTGCATTCACAAACTCTTACTTGATCTTAGTATAGTTCTTACCTCCCCAATTAAGGTATACTGTGACAATGTAAGTGCCACATATCTCACTGCCAATCCAATCCAATCCATCATGACCGCAGCAAGTACATCATTGTTGATTATCATTTCGTGCGAGAGCGTATTGCTCATGGTGATTTAGTTGTTAGGCATGTTCCTACTAAGCTTCAATTAATGGATATTTTTATTAAGGGGTTGTCTTCTGAACAATTTTTGTTTCATAAGTCCAATTTGTCCATGTGCCCCCCCTATACAACTTGAGGGGTGTAATAGGATAAGGGTACTTATGTAATTTCATTGTATATGTATTCTCTATATATACAAGCGCCTAGCTCCCGATTTGGATGAGCCTTTCCATCACAAAATATTTCACAAAATACTTTTGTGCTACCCTTGTTTATGGGTTTAATGATGAAGCTGAGATATGGAGCCTTTGAGATAAATTGAGACGTCTGTCTTCTATCATTATTACGGCTTGGATCCTCTGTGGGGATTTTAAGGTTTTTTTAAAGGATAGAGATAGAGTAGGAGGTTGTAGAGTTTCTTATCGGGAAGCTTTGGAAATTGCACAATGCATTAAAGATTGTGGCTATGAAGAACTGAAGTTCAATAGTTTTTTGTTTGTACATTTGTTTGTTTTCCTTAGAAGTCAATGGTTGTTTTTACACTTGGTCAAATAGGAAGGTTCTTAAAGACATAATTTTCTCCAAGTTAGATGGGGTTTTTGTGAACCATAGTTAGTTGCTAACATTTTTTTTTACAAAGATAAGTGGTAAACCAAGAGATTAGATGCCCCTTCTCACAAGAGCACGTCCCATCAAATCAGCACCCATAATATCCCTAAGCTCAGTAGAAGGTGGGGACTCCCACGTAGTGAAGGCTGGTAGAGTATGACCCAGCTTTGCCAAACAATCAGCTACTAAATTAGCTTTCCGGTAGTTATGTGATATAGTGACCTGTGATAGCTGGTTCAAATAGTGAGAAATGTCTCTAACAATGAAGCGAATCTTCCATGGAACGTAGACTGTCCCTTTGTTAGCTTGTATGACTGTGGAATTATCTCCTTCAATAATTAGATATTTAACTCCTGCTTTAATCGCTTCCTGAAGACCCTCTCGAAGTGCACGAGCTTCAGCAACTAGGACCGAAGTATCTCCATAGGGAGCGGCACCTGCTTTAATTAGATTACCCGCCCAGCCTAGGATGATGAAGCCGCCCGCCGCAGAGTTGTGGATGCGAGACCCGTCAAAATTAAGTTTGACAAATCCCCGAGGGGGGGCATTCTACCACACAATAAAATTTGAAGTGGAATGCAGATGATCGACCCCCCTGAAAGAAGATCCTTCTAACATGCAAGTTCAGATTTCCCATTCTGCAAAGGCTTTCTTAACACTAATGAGAATTCTTGTGGGATTGAAATGTTGATTTTGGAAAACCACTTCGTTCTTGCCCTTCCAAATGCTCCATAATAGGAAGCGACCTTCCTAAAGATATTAGGATTCGGGGGAAAACGATATTGTCTCAGCAGCTGTGAAGAGCCGAGGTGTCCAACCTGAACCTGTTGTGAAGGAATCCACTTGTGTTGACTTGGTAAGCTCCAGATACTTCTTGTCCGAGGACATTCACAGAAAAGGTGATTTGAAGATTCAATATCCTCTCCACATAGTGGGCATGAAGGGTCAATCGACATTCCTCTCTTAAGGAGAACGCCACGTAGGGGTAGGGCATTATGAAGTGTTTGCCATAGAAAGATTTTTATCTTTGGCATAACATCCAATTTCTAGATCCAGTTAAAAGCCCACTCCGGATCATTAAAGTCAAAATTCTTATGAACTGCCCATGTAGCAGTTTTAGTGCTAAATTCCCCAGAACCCGTGAGACCCCAACAAAATGAATCATCTGACTCCATATGCGGCAATGGTATTCCAATCATCTTTTGAACAATATCTTCCCATTGAACTAGACTCCGTATTTTAGCACTATCCCAGCATTTGTCATTAGTAATGAAATCGCGGACTCTAAGTTCTGGGTTCTGTATGCAAGTTGGATCTAGGCCCAACAGTTCCACTAGGTTGGTATGGTCACACCAATTATCCCACCAAAACAAAATGCGATCCCCTTTACCCACATTCCATCTAATGCCTTTCTGCAGTAATACCCTGCTTCTTAGTATGCTTTTCCAAATCGGTGAGTCTGTGCTTTTAATTTTGCATTCTAGGAAACTATTTGAGTTGAGATACTTATGTTTCATGACCGAGGTCCATAAACCCTCAGACCCCCAGAGAACTTTCCAAGCTAGTTTGGCTTGAAAGGCAAGGTTAACCGCATCCATTTTTCTTAATCCTAGCCCACCATGACTTTTAGGTTGACAAATTTTGTCCCATGCAACCATAGGCAAACCTTGTTCATTCCCCAATTTCTTCCAAAAAAATCTTCTATTGACTCTGTCCAAAAGTGTTGTGGTCTTTTTTGGTAATTCAAAGCACTGCATTGTATGAGTGGGTAAAGATTCCAGATTTGACTGTATGAGCATTGTTCTACCGGCTTTAGACAAACTATTCGCTTTTCATGCTTCCATCCTAGCAGTTGCCTTCCCTAAAATATCAGAGGATGTTGACGCTTTAGATTTTCCTTGGAACACCAGGCAACCTAGATACTTCCCTAACGTATCTCTCTGAGGGATATTGAAAACATCTGCAACAACTTGTTTTTGAGCATCTGTTGTATTTTTAGACACAACAATGGATGACTTCTGGAAATTAATAAGTTGCCCGGAGAGTTTGCAGAAATCGTCTGTGATACTCTTTAACTTAACACAAGAAGCAAGTTTGGTTTTGCAGAATAAAAGACTATCATCCGCAAAAAATAAGCAAGGAATGGTAGGTGTCCTTGGAGAAATCCGACTACCAACCCCAGATTTAGTAATATTAGCTACCTCACATAGTGCAGTCACAAAGACATTCATACAAAGGATAAATAAATAGGGTGATAGCGGATTGCCTTGCCTGATTCCCCTAGATGGTCTGAAAAAACCTTTGGAAGAATTATTAATTAGCAAAGAATACGAGACTGTTGTGACACATTCCTTGATCCAGCCAATCCATCGGGAATGAAATCCCATTTGGGCTAGGCACACAAACAGGAAATCCCACTCAAGCTTATCATAAGCCTTTTCCATATCAAGCTTAATGGCTGCCCATGCTATTTCCCTTTAGTCATCTTGAACTTATGCATGATCTCATGAGTAATCAGAATGTTGTCATGAATAGAGTGTCTGGGAATAAAGGCACTTTGGAACGGTGATACTAGTTTATCCAACAACGGGCGTAGCCTTGACACTAGAATTTTTAAAATAATCTTGTAAATAGTTGAGCATAAGCTAATTGGGTGAAAATGTGATGTCATCTGTGGTTGAGCATTCTTAGGAATCAATGTAATAAAGGTGTGGTTAATTTCTTTTAAAAGCTTGCGGTGCAAAAAGAAATCCTTAATACACTCCGTAAGCTCTCCTCTCACTAATTCCCAGTAATGTTAAAAGAACCCTGCGCTGAAACCATCAGAACCTGGGGTCTTATTGGGGTTAATATCAAAATGGCCTTTTTAATTTCATCTATAGATGGTAAATGGGTAAGTTGCTCATTATCTTCCTGTGATATTAAACAAGGAAGTCCCAACGCAGGAATCATTCTTGGGGTCCTATATAATGATTTGAAATGTTCGGTATAATCTAATAAAAATTTTTGTGCAATGTCGCGCGGTTCATCTATCCAAATACCAGCATCATCTTTTATCTTAGTGATTTCTTGCTTCTTACGGCGAATATTGGCTGTCCTTTGAAAATATGACGAATTGCGATCCCCCTTGACTAGCCAGTCCTTTCTAGCCAACCGACCCCAGTACTTTTGATTAAAAAGTAACATTTTTCCCGTTGTTTACGCAGCCAAACTAGCCAATTGTTTAGCCGAATATTGGTTGGATTTTCCACCAATTTGTCTTCCACATAATTAATTTTATCCAAATTGTGCTTGACTTTTTCTTGGAAATTTCCAAAGGTCGATTTGGCCCGTGGCTTGATGCTATTTTTAATAGATTTTAACTTGTGCATAAACCTAAACATCTTGGCGCTGTTGAGTGTGGTTTGCCAATTTTTGTATATGATCTGGTCGACCATGTGGTACTTGGTCCAAAAGGGTTGAAATCGAAAAGGACATGGTTGGTGTTGCCTATGCTCCGCAACTGTGCTGATAATAATTGGATAGTGATCAGAACACGTAAAGGCACCATGGTTTGTGCATAAACTTGGATATAAATTAGCGAAGCCTTCCCTTGCTATGCCTCTATCTAATTTTTCAAATATCCAAGATCCATTAAGTCGTTTCTTCCAAGTAAATGGTCTACCTCTTATTGTAACAGATTCTGCTCGAATTGTAGACAAAAAGGAGGTAAGCCGTTCCGTTTGTTGCAAAGACGGTGGAGTACCCCCTTGTTTATCGGTTAGTAATTCTAGTTCATTAAGATCCCCCACTATCATCCATGGTAAGTCAATCACACTATTCATTCAGTTCAGATGTTCCCAAAAAAGATCTTTCTCACGAGCCTGAGTGGGTCCGTAAACTCCGGATACCAAGATATTTTGAGAATTACCAGGATCATGGACTAACATGTGTATAGCACGATTTTCTTTCGTTAAAATTGACGCATGACAATTCTTATTATTCCAAAGAGCCCAGATTCCTCCTGCGTGGTTAACCGAGAGGACAAAATCGAAATGATCGAACCCCATTTTTTAAATAATGCTACGAGAGTTTTTTTCATTGGTCATGGTTTCAATTAAGAAGAGAATGTCTGGTTGGACGGTACATTTAAGGATTTTAACCTCCTTAAGGCCTTGAGCCTTTTTAGCACCTTGAACATTCCAACTTATAATTTTCATAAAATAAATAAAACACACACATTCTTTAATCCAAGGGAATGCGTTATGCTTAGGAGTCTATCCAAACTACTGTATTGAGAGGAACACAAGAGGGTGTTCATAATCTTGATGATAATAAGCATACAGTTGGGACTAAAGATACAATTAACAGTACCAAATGCTACCACCTTGAAGAGAAGAAAGGCTAAGAGAGAGAGCAGTAGCCAGCGAACAAATCTGCACCCTGTACACATACACCCATATGACCCTGTAAATTCCAGCAAGATGCAACCTGCCAATTGAGGACTAGTTGTCAGTTTTACATAACAAATGTGTGGAGCTCTACTCCTCGATTCAGAACGTCTATTAAAATTAGTGCATACAATAAAGCCATTCATACGACAGACACGAGGGAGAAGAGGCTTAGGCCTAAACAACATCGCTACTGAGTTACTCCAGAGCCTATGTGTCCTGTCCATTATGATAGACAACCTGTTAATTTTCTCTCCATGTTCTAGACGCAATAGCCAGGCCGTGAAACGGCAGTCCGAAGAGATAGCCTTGGAAATGAAAGACAAGGTCTCCATTTCACTCGCTACATTTAGCACATAAAGTAGAACCCGAAAGAATCCATTACTTGAGTACATACCACCAATAAAATGCCAAAGATTATCTATCTTCGGCCTTCGATACCTCATAATGCTGCCATTCACACAAAAGAATGGACAGCTAGTAGAAAAAGAGACAACCAACAACAACCAAAAACTTCCAAAGGGAGTAAACTTACTAATTTTCTATTATAATTCAAGTTGAGCTGTGCACCCAAGTCAGTAACACAGATAGACCATATGTACAATGCCCAGCAAGTAAGCGTGGAGTCCCATCCAGGGAAAAAAAACGCATCCATATGAAGAACACAAAAAAATATGCCCTATGTGGGATCCAGTATTGTGACTTTGCTAGGATATGCCAGTAGGTCTTAGAATCAATGCTACTAGAGTAGCCGTCATTAGCATCATGGACCGTTAGGTAAAGAATCAATGGCGGCTGAATTAGAAGAAGAATATGACCTAGGTCAAACTGGGTCCTCCTTTTAATTCCTCCCTAAAAAAGCCTCATCTCCTGGCCCTTTACCCCAATAACAAATCCTACATGCCTCCAGGCCTTTAGCATATACCGACCAACGATTGGAATAATACGTAAGGGGTGGCAATATAAGAAGTAAAGCGCAAAAAAGGCCTAATCAGATTCAGCACATAAACAGGAACATATAATACATGTGCTTCTTATAGAAACTGACAGCAGCAGCAACAACTTACACTTCTCAAGCGTCCAAAATAAGCAGGAGGATACATGTCTAGAATGACCAAAAGAAAAATAGTACAAAACATTCAGTACAAGAGACCTAAGCAGAGATTGAACACAAAGGCTAGAGGGGGCAGGAGGAGAAGATGATACACAGTTGCCCACCCACCTTACAATGTATCTAGACAAGGAACAACACAACCCAATGTCAGAAAACAGATAAGCACCTCCTTTTGAACCCAAGCACAAGCAAGCACAGCGGACACACGCAACCATAATTAACATAGTGAATAGATTAAACATAAGAATCAGGATAACCATAGATCTGCCAGCAGAAACAATCACCACACACTGGTGACAAGTCCAATACATAGTCCAAAGAAGAGGGGTTGAAAAAACCTGAGTTGTCGTCATTCTTCTTCCCAGAGTCAGAGCTTGGGAATAGTCTCCATAGAGCTATCTCGGTCAATAGGTAACCATAATAACCTCTACAATTTGGAGGCTGAAGTTGACTCACGGCAGGTGCACTACAATTCAACAATCTAAAACCTTTAATCATTGAATCCTTCATGAGCGGCCACATCGGGTAATTGCGGAAACCACCCAATCCACAGCAACTAGGCATTCTAAACCCTCTAATTTGAGGGTAGTAAAGGGGAAGGGGATGAGAAAGGGGTATGGATGCAGTGTATAAAGTACATTGAATCCTGAACCCGCTTGACTCCAAGAGGAAAGAGAGAGAAGGAAGCTCCCTTGCACTAGATGTAAAGCGTACACTATAGCAGGCCTTCTGAAATTGGCAAAAGTCAGAAACCCTAGAATGAGAGATGGTTTCTGGTGTGATGGAGAAGGCAAAATCATCATGATGGTATTGAGGATGGAGGATCTGTGAGATGTGAATTTTCAGCAAGGGGTAATCGAAGATGGTTCTAGAAATTGAAGGAAGCAAGCAAGGCAGATCGGGGGGCTTCATCAAGACTGATGGTTGAGAGCATCTCTCTCTAGAAGCACCTTTCTCTCTCTAGAGTAGTTAGTTGCTAACATGGCATGATATAAAAGTTGATTTCTTTTCTGAGGGAATCTCATATCTTTCTGTTGTTATATTCTTTCCACACGGATAATATGAGAACATCTACCATGATATGTAGATGAGTGATCCAAGTTTGGAATGAAGAGTTTAAGAGGTGTGCTATGTGCCAGCTCGTTAGGAAACTAAAAGTCATCGAGGTACTGGCATAAATCTGAAGTTGTTATGTACATAAGCGTGTCCAAATTCTAAGGGATAAGTTATTTGATGCTTAAGCAGAACTTCATCAAAATATATATACGTGATATGAACCTACAGCAACGAGAATCTAAGGTAAAGGAAGCTCACATTAAGCTTTGGAGGAATCAATGCTACTAATGAGGCAATTAAAGTAGGCTTGATTACGGTTTTACAAAGATAGAAGTTGTCACCAAACACCAGGTCATTGCAATGCATATTTATTACAGCAACAATTATCTCTGCATAGTCGTTGCATATCATTATGTTGTGAAATAATACTGTTACTATAAATAACTTGTTGCTAATAAAAGATAACATTGGTGAAACATTTTGACATTAGGCAAAGGTTAAATATTGCCCTAAGGGCAATGTTTAAGCAGCATTTATTATTATAGGAAATTTCATAAACTTTTGATTACAATAATGCTTGATGATAGTAATTAAAATACTAATTTTACACTTCCTAGATACCCTCCATATAATTATTTTCTTATAAATTTTCTCTCTCCTCTATGTTGCTCATTCGGTTCTTAGAGCAAGAAACACCTATGTTAGTTCTCGCATTTACAATTCTTTGGTCACTATTTCTCGATTATGGTTTACTTTTCCCATAATTTCTTGTATTTTATTTAGGGTACTCCTCGCTGGGGTGAATGAGAACTGAGAGAATTGGATTTTTACAAAACAAAATGGGAATGTCGAGTCAGAAAGAGTGTTTTGTCAAGTAAAAAGTAGTTTTAATTATCATTACATTTATTACAGTTTAAGAATTAATTTTTTTACTGCATTTAATGATACTAAACAAGATTCATTAATAACAAAAGTAGGTGAAATCTTTTTAACTACCCTCTTATCCACTGCACTTAGGGTAACATTTATCAGCTTCGCATACATTATCAGCAGCCACATATATCGTTGAAAAAAAAGCGTAGTGTTGTTGGCATGCACATGTGCACATTATTCTGGTTGCAAAACCTAGAAAACCTTTTGCAACCACCAAATTATTGCACATCATGCGAAGATAATTGTTTTGCAATTTTTTCGTTTTCAGTGACAAACATTATTACAATGAGTAATTAGTATCAAACCTCCTATATTAAGAAAATAGTTTTTAAAAAGCACATATGCAGCATCAAGGGATAATATCCTTCCATTAATAGAATACAAACTTGTACGTAACATATTGCATGCCATTTATCAAGATAGCTTAGAAAGCGATACCACCAAAGTGAAGGTGAATGATAAAGATGTACTCCATAATAGTCTTATTCTTTTTTCTTAGTCTCCATCAAGCATATTTCATATTTGGCGTACGATCCATCCTGCAAACGTAAAAAACCAACAACGTGATAAGTGTTTTTTTTTTTTTTAAAAATAAGAATAATAATTCTCAAAGAATCTAAAGTACAATATTACTTCACTGTAATTAGCAAAAGGTGATCTCAATAGTTCTCCCTCGAATTTATAGGGCTTACACCAATTCGGGAACTCAAACATCACAGGCTTTTGATGTTTCTTGCTTTTAGATGGCTACATGCTTTCTTAAGTACTGAACATCGAATCTAAAACAAAAAGGGCATGAAAGCTTACCTCAGCTAGAACATGAAAGAAAAAACATTATAACTCAAGTACAACATGTGAAAGCATATATATTGACTATACCTATAAGTTTATTTCAATGTAACATTTAGGGGGTCCTTAGTTGCAAGAGCTTTTTGGACAAAAAGAGTTTTTTAGCGGGTTTTAACTATTTTGACTAGTCAAAATAGTTAAATTGGTATTTGGTTGAAGAGATGTTTGACAGAGTTATTTGGACCCAAGCAGCTCTTTCTCAAAAGACTATTTTTATTGCCCTTTTGAAATAGTTGTTTATGAAAATGACTTAAATACTCAAGAGTTTACAAAAATTGCACCATATACCATTAGCCTTTGCTAATGATATTTGATGTTGTGTCTTACTTAAATTTAATCTATCTAAGATTAAATCATTCGAATATATAAATTTCAATTCATAATAGCAAATATGTAGTAAATAACAAAATAATATATTAAGACATAATTATCAAGTAGATAGATACCCACAAGGTTGGAAAAAAAAAAGATTAATAAGAATACAAATTATGTACAACTAGTAACAAATTAAAGGTTTTATCAATAAAATTAATTTATACATATGACATCAATTTAATTCTTTTTGAAAAGAAAATAAGATAACTAGTAAATAAAAAAATTATTTTTAATTTAAAAGTAATTTAGAGATAAAGGCACAAATAAAATTTTACTGAATATTTTTTTAAAAACAGCTAATTTTATCAAACACTTCTTTTATAAACAGTTAATTCAAATAGCTAACAGCTTACGTATAATACAAATAGCTAACAGCTAATAGCTGTTTGTTAAACAGAGCCTTAGACAATTATGCAGAGCAATGTAATTTGCTAAAACAATATAGCACGGATGGCTTACACAAACCTAACAACTAAGAGACACCAGGAAGCGGACTCATATGGTAAGGAAAGGTTCAACACAACTATTATACATGGACCCTCGTATTACTCTTTTTTAAAGACATGTGATAAACTTCATAATGATTTTATTTTTTGAAAAATCGACTTTTGCAGCCTATGCAACAATTACAATCAGAAGATGACAAAGATTGCAACATCATAGCTCAACTATCACAAAGAGAGATGGATTTAATTGATCAACATGCAACTATAATTCTCGGGAAATTGACATGATTATAAGAGCAGAATAAAAACTCAAAACCATATAACTACATATCCAATGCACGACCCTCAGCACCCTGTAAACTTTTTGAAACAAATATGTTGACCATGCAATCCTGTAAGCTTCACCCTTTATAACATTTGACTGGATATTAATCAATGAGTAGTGAATAGATGATATTAAGAAAGTTGATAAAAGTGTTGGTCTCTAATTTCTTCTTTATTTAGTTGCTAAATTTGTTTCCAAACACCCATGTTTCACTCTTTCTCTCTCCCTGTATATGAAGACCGATCATATTCCTCTCTCTTGCTATTGTGAATAAAGGGGAACAAATCTCCAGTTTCATCAGATGAGGGACAGTTATAAACGGGAGGAGAGGGATTATTTGATTACAGTAGTAGATCTTATTCAACTTCCCGGTTCCCAATGCCTAGTAAGTATCCCAGCATCCACAAAATGATAAGAGTGCCCCTCCAAAATTGCAGTCAACTAAACAAACAATCTCGCTAGTTGGTATAATTTGTGACAGCCCAAGTAAATCTTCCAAACTAGAGTGGTTTACCTATTCAAGGCTCAACGTACATTTTGAAAGACAAAACAAATTTAGCCACAAGACTAATTTTGCTATTGTAACTGAATAGCCCAATCACTGTCTAAATCCAACAATTTGACATCTGCTAAATTTTTTGGCACATCATAAATATAATTAACATTTAGATTTAAAAGAAAAGCTTGAGAGCAAGCAACATTTCTCAACTTTTTATATTTTGTTCCAAGACACTAAATACAATACTTTTATCAAGATTAAATCAAAACTCAACTCTCTCCCACTTTCCAACCAGGCAAAGTTTCCTCATTCGTCAATGTACACAGTACGTAGACATGGATTTATCGCTCTAGGGTCTTGTCTCTCACGAAAGCTTAACAAAAAAATTGATTCATTTACAATCAAACTATAAACTAACGAACCACATAACTTTACAACTTTTAACACAATAAGAAAGATGAGGGTTCATGAATTTCAATTCTATCACACAACAAGCCATCTACTGAATGCCTTCGTAATAAAAACTTGAGAATAATTTGGAAGAAGACAACCACCCACCTTAATGACCAATTTGAAGTTAGGGCTTGACTGGCTTGCGTCTTCATCGTCTTCTTAATCAATTACCAATTTATGCAATTCATAAACGCATGGAAATAAAGACTAAGGTTTTAATATTGTCCCAGTGATCATACAACACAATGTATGTTGATTGAAACCTCCACCTGTGAATAGGTAAACTAGTTTGATTCAGATGCAACTTGTAAACATATAACTTACAACTTACCCAAGTCATAGCAAGGGCACTATTCCAACAACCACATCAACACTGAGATCCAAATGTTAGTTCAGGTCCATTCATACCCCTTACAGTAAGCTAGCAATCAGACATGTACAAATAACAATAATTATCCATTACTAAATCATCTTATACTTAAATCAGAAAATAAGGGAAGGATTAGAGTTACCCACATTTGATCCAAGCTAGGACTTAGGGTTTTACTTAGCGTGGTTTGGGTTGAACTCCAGCACACCTCCTGATGTTGCTTACCCTCCCATGGCTACCGTTCCACGGCTCTTCTTTTGTCCTCCCTATACATCCCTTCTGTATCCTGCTCAGTTTCGGCAAGTCTACAACCCCTTCTTGGTCAATATAATCCACTTACGCTGTAGCGGTGGCGTCAAGGGTTGGTGGTTAGAGCTCCACCACCTCCTGTTCCATTCTTTCTCGCGTTGCACAGAAGGGGTTCGGGTGAAGCCCTTAGGTCACTAGCCACCAGCAACTAGGTTGATATAGCTGGTTGCCATGCCCCTCTCTTAGCATCTCTATGGTGTGTTTTAGGAAGAAGAGACCAAGGGTTTTGGGACAAACACTTCCCCAAAAATCAGTGGATGGCTTTGTCCCTTTGTGTCCCCTTTTTTTCTGGTGCTTAAGTGTAATTTGGATTTTTAAAAAATTAAACATACAACTAGCAAGTCTTGGAATCTTTGTTGATTTTGTATTTTTTATTGTTTGTCTAACAGGATGTATAGATTTCTTAATTTTTAAAATTTTATTTGGCAATGATAATAGCAAGGACAAGGGTTGTTGCAATACGTATTGCTAAATATGGACACCAATAAGAGTAGTCGTAATGCATGTGCTTGAATATTAGCAAGAATAATTGTCATTGCAAATTTATCTTCAAAATATTGCAACGATGTTTTTCATTACTAAAGTTTCCGAGATTAATATTCCAAGATGTTATTTGCATTTCTCACAGAAGGAAAGTAGTAACAAACACACCATTGGATCAAAGATAAATGAAAATATGAAATTGCACAATAAAGGGAAAGTTGGCAGTGGTTGAGCATTTGGTGCAGTTCTACCAGAGTCTTCTTAGTGTTCAAGATGTCTCAAGTGACACAACCTCGAAAAACATGGCCAAGATTCTCCTCCTTCACCCTACAAATTCCACGCCTCGTATCTAAACCACATCCTCTCGCAGCCAGGTCAACATGGGTGGACAGAATGTCGTGTGAGAAGCGTCATAAAAAAATTTGAAGTTGGGGGTGTACCTTTTAAGCTCCATAATTTTTTACAAAAATTTTTAGAAAGCATTTGCGGCCGAAGGGGGCCGTTCCATGACCTTTTCTTGGGAATAGTTACCTGAGCTCATGAATATTCAAATCAAAATTTATGACGGGAACTTCTCGGGGTCACGTGAATAAACATGTTTGCACTAGCTAAGTCATCATTAAACCAACCTTTGATCGAACCAACACTTCATCTAACTTCACCTTCTAACATCAACCCCTTCAGCTTTAGGTTCGCAAACCCTGATAATTAACAGGAGTGCAATAGATCCCCTTCAGCTTCAGGTTCGCAAACCTAACAACAGAGTGCCATAGATCATGGAGCTCGGACCGTGTAGCCATCTATCAGCCTAGACCTGGACCCATTTTCTGTCCCCGATAATTCACCTTGACCCCCTTTTTTAGCAATTCCGCATGCAGTGAAGCTGGCAGCAAAACCTTGGCTGGCTAAAGGAGGGAGTTGCATGGGTAATACCAGGCCTTCAAAATTTCGTGCTAGGATCCCTAAATGAAGACTCCCTAACCAATATTAAGAGAACCGACTCGAAGTTCAACCCAGTCAAAAGAGTAGGTCAATGGTTCAACCAATTTGATCGGTTAGATCAGGTTAGACCGATTGACCGGCTTTATCGTTGAATCGAGTATTCGGGTTAGACCGATATGACCTGGTAGATAAATCACCATTAAACAAATTATCAGGAACAAAAAAGTGAAAACACAAATATGTTTCTAGTTGAAATATTGCATATTCATTATTTCCGTTAAATTACAAAATGAAACAGCTAAAGGCAACAGAAGATATATATTGTAAGAATAATGTACAAGGCCCAAAACAAAGTATATACTGCGGCCCAAGTCAACAAATTAAAAGGAGCTAAATCCTATGTTCCATTTTGCTTCTAAACTCTTTCTTGAAGCATCAACGGCGCATGCAGCATATAAACAACTTAGCCAAATGCAAAAGAAAATATATACTGTAAGAATAATTTACAAGGCCCAAAACGAAATACATACTATGGCCCAAGTCAACAAATTAAAAGGAACTAAATCCTAGGTTTCATTTTGCTTCTAAACTATTTCTTCAAGCAGCAAAGGCGCATGCAGCATATAAACAATATTTCCTCTCTCCGGTGTCACTCTTGCTCTAATCTGAGATGGCCAACCTTGCATTCTTCCTTACCTTGGGTTGCTAGAGTGATTATATTAAGATTTTCTTCAACTATGAGAATAAGGGAGGTCCACAAAACACAAAGTAGTTCTTGATGAATGTGTGTACCGAACCATTACAGCACCACTGCATTCAAGCGTGCTATAGCCACTATAATCAATCGCCGACTGATGAGTATTGAAGGAAGCATATGGGCATTGGAATATGCAGGTCTGGTTCAACAATTCAATTGCTTTCACGAAATTATAGTCCAACCGCAACTCAGACAGTCCAACCGTTGCCCAAATTGTCCAATTTTAACCGGGTTGTTGCAGTTGACTAATAGGATAGTTTGTGGCTTTCCCCGAGCTGGATTGTTTACCAGGTCCTGGTCCGATCGGTCGAACCGGCTGGTCCGGTGCGGTTCTCATGACACCACCCCCAGCAAATAGTAACTGCCGCGTTTCTCTTTTTTTTCCCTTTTCCCGGGAGCCCGGGTGGGGGGGGTGGGGGATAGGGGCAGGGTTGGGGTAGAAAGCATATCTTTCTGCTTACAGGCTCAATTTACTATGAATGACTTTGTTTTCAACGTTAATACAACCATAGATATCTAAGGAATTCGTGTCTGCTGGTCTATCCACAAGCCATACAACAGATGAGGTCAACAAGTTACACGCATGCATACATAAGATACATTTTCGCTAACACTACTCAAAAGGTTTAAAAACAAGTCGTGAGTCAATTCAATTCATCCGATTACTTCATGACAGCCAGCCATTAGCATAACCAACATTAGAGTTAGTCAGCATCAGCTGTAAAATCTGGCTCCGGAGGTTTTGGCAGCTTGACCAAATCCCGAGTGCCCTTGGACAGCCGATTCCTGTAAACCCCACGAAGAGCGTTAGCTGCAAACCTCGAAGCCAAAAGGGTAGCCCCAAGGCTATAAGAGCCACCACCGCCTGGATTCCTCAAGGCCTGGCTTGATCCTTCAGCTTCTTCCTCCTCCTTGAGGCGCTGCTCCATCATCTTCCTCTTCAGGTAACGCCGCCAGGCAGCTTGAATAAACCTGGCAGCCCACGTCCTCCACTGCTGTGAGTAGAACCGAAATGTGTGCTGAACTTGACGGCTGTGAAGCCGCCTAAACTGGCTAGCAACAAATTTGAGCTCCTCGGCTTCTAGGGCAAAGGCTTCAACCTCCATCAAAGCTCTTACTGTTCGGGTAGATGATGGCAGGTTGGACCCAGATTTGGGGTCCAATGCCCATGTTAGAAGCTCATCCCCACAAAAGTCCCCCTCTTTCAGTAAGCTGCGGTTCAGAAACCCGCTTCGCCCACCATCCGTTGTTTCGCTCTCGAGGCGGCCACGTATGATGAAGAGCATTTCATCGACCGGGTCACCTTCCCGGAGGATGTAAGTGTTTTCTGTGTATAAAGTGGGCTTCAGCCTCTCGCAAATGGCATCCAGTAACCTCTCATCCATGTTTTCAAATAGAGGGACCTATAGATACCCAACAACATTTTTATTAGCACAAGCTTTGTCCCCTGTCCTGCCCACTCTTTAAATACTTCTTCGTAAAATTGAGGGAAAACATGATACATTCGAGTTTGTAATGAGATTAGGCCCTCACTATAGCCTGCCAAAGGATATAGCTCATCGTAAATTTCACATAAGAGCAATTTTCTCACCATATGACATGGTTTCCGAGAAATCGATATGAACACTACATCGTCGCGATTCTCATAACAATGTGAAATTTCAAGAGACTTCCATTTATATTGAAAGCAAGAAAGGAATAAAAATCCATCTGCAAAAAACAGCTCTTATTCTGAAAGGCGTAGAAACTTACCCTCCGGACCAATGCCAGACAAAGATGACGCTTTATGTCCCTCCTAAGATCCTTTGGTAGACTGCGAACCAAGCTCTCTTCATCAACTCCACGTGTTTCAAGCCACTTATACTGATCATAACGCCTCACGCGTTCCCTGAGTTCTTGCGGTAGCAAGCGGTGGTGCATCCATTGCTCTGAATCACGCCTCTTTACTCTCATTTCTTCGAGTCGAATGGTAAGAGACTGAAGATAAGTCTGCCAGAATGGACCAAATCTAATGTTTTAGCAGAGTAATATTATCTCTGGTCAGTCTTGAAATTGGAAATAAGCATCATTGTTTAGACATCAAGAAAGCTGTTCTTACATTTAAAGAATGAAGACCAAAAGACATGTTTTGTGCTTAATACTTGCTGTGATAACATACATCCTTTGGCAGGAAAGGAATATAAGGCCACTTAGGAATACAGCTTCGATAATTCAGCAACTTACGCATCAATGTAAATATCTAGAGGAAAGCAGATTATCTTTTTTGTCTAAGAAATGAAAAAAGGAAAGCTGTTCTCACATTTAAAGATTATCAATGTAAATATCTAGCTTTTGAACTAAACGCCTGAGCCTCGTGCGCCCCCCCCCCCCCGGCGGGGCTTCGTACTGAATTTTCTGATGGTGGTAATGAACACCCTGTTTCTTAACCCCCCCCCCCCCCAAAACAAAAAAATGACATAACAGACTCATTCTCATCTACTGTACTTTCATTTACAAGTTTAGATGAATTTGTTCGCTTTACTATTTAATAAGGAAAAGAGATTTTATTGACTTCAAATATAATGTACACAGAACATGCAATCCTCCAAAGGAAAATAAAGAACTGCGGGGCAGTGCCCAACCCAAGGGGGGAACTGAGCAGTTGCAGAGCACAGTTGTGGTAAATATTGATACTATTGTTGCACAGCGTAGCAGGTGTTGTATAATAGGTAGCTAGAGACACTTCAGCATGAATTCCAGTTGACCATTCATAAAGATGCTTATGCATTTTCAAGATTTTTGGTTTAGTAACCTACTAAGCCACTCCTATAGAACCTCAGTAACCCACGATATTGCCCATAGTTAGGGTACACAAACAGTGGACAAAAGTAATAAATTAAAAAACTAAGGAATAAACAAAAGAAATTAATTTTGATAATTTATAAAATAATTGCATCCGACAGTGTCTAATCTAAGTTAGAAACAGGAATGGCCATGTATTTTTGGGAATGCCTTGAAAGGGAATAAAAGTAGGTTAAAATACAAGAGAAGCAAGTCAAGCTGGGGAATTGACATTGGAACAGAAGGGGAAGGGAAAGTGCGAACCAAAAGAGGCCGAAGCAGACATTTTCAGTATAAGGTACCTCCAAAGCATGAGAGGTTCTCAACAAGGTTTCCATAATAAATGAACACACAAAATATGTCAGATTGCTAGAAATAATAATTCCATACCTGCATGTTTCCAATCAAAAGTGCAAAAAGAATGAGCCCAAATATAGCCAATGCAATGGAAAATATGACCTCCCCTGGATAAGTGCTAGTTTGAAGCCCCTGGCCCAGCGTACTGCACAAAGAAAAAGAACAAAGAGAATGGAGTGTCATTGAACTTTGAATACTAAAGGCAATGTCCAAAAGTGCCAATATTTCAATGTATAAGAAAACATCCATCTAAAAGTTCACATTCTCAGTGCACAGACCTTTATCACGACATTTGCTATAGAAAAACGAGGATCCAGAAGACAGTGGCTGAGTCGAAGTGAAAATAGTTTCTTCAAATGAATGCGTGCCTTGCAGCAAATCAGTCACAATTTTGGAACCCAGTGGACTGAATGGTAATAAATCGGATGAGCCTGGGAAAAGTCCCGGGGGGGGGGGGGGGGACGCTGCTTTGAACTCCGTTGTTAAAGAACACATCAATACTTGCTCCATCAAGAACCATGTCAGTGACAGGGAGCAAGTGAGAGGGGGCGGGGTCATTTCTACAAATTTCTGGTGTTGAATTGAAGTACATCAAAGGATAAACAGCAAAGCTACAATCAATTCTGGTCCTCAGAAAGCGGCCGGACAAAGACAGGTGCTCCGGAAGTCTACTTGGAAGATAGCGACTACTAGAGGTTGAAGAAGAAGCACGACAGGCACATAAAACGTGTGAGGTGCATCAAGACTCAGGCATGTCAGCCACGCAGACCAACAAGTGCTACAGTCTGCACTCCGCCTGATCATAAAGATTCCATCATATTGTGATTAGTGCTGTAAGCTATTACTAATGCGATTGTACAGTCAACAATTGCGTCGGATCACGGAGGACAACTTCATTGTCTAATTTTCCTGGTGGACCTGTGCATAATGACTCCACAAGTCACACGAAGATTCCAAGTGCAAGGCCACACAGCAAGTAGCACATATAGGCTCGTGGAACAATGTACCTGCTGCTAGACAATGGAGGTACAATAAAGGGGTGCATGTGGTGAGTGTCAATGGTTAAAGCCAAAATCATCAAAGTCCAAGCGTTCAACCTCTTTTAACAGGTCCAGAGATTCTATTTTAGGAATAGATAGGAACAGTGCTTACACAAAGACGGAAAGAACTACGTTTTTGTTGCAGGCAATAGGAATGTATTACAGGTAGAAGATGCACATACTGAAGGAAAAGGCAGTTCTCTTTGCAGGGATGAATACTGCTGGGGAGGATTTTGCATCAAAGCTTTAATAAAACTGATGGTGGTTGATGAAAGCAGAGTTCATGTTTCAGTACAGCCACAGAGGGCCAGCGAGACACCTGCATGTAATATGGTATGGACACTAGACGGTTCTAAGCACAGAATCCAGGTAGCCAAGATAAATGGCAAAGGACCAATCCGTTAGGATTATGAAGCAAAGAAAGATGAAATTCTGCCAACTCAATTTAGGTCTATACAACAGCTTGGGTATATTATTTTCAGGGACAAAGAGGAACACAGATGTCCTCAACAGCTGTTCTATAATTTGGGTTTGAATTTTTTCACCGGGGAAAGCTTTAAGAATTTTGCCAGGTTTTGCTCTAGGAAGAAAAATAGCAAGATTGAGTCTTAAATCAGGAGTCACAGGGGCTATAGTCTTAACCCTTAAGAAAGCTGTCCATAACAAGGCTTAGCCTTTCAAGGACCTCTTCAGCTTCGCTTTCAGATTCAGAAGCAAAGCACCCTAGTTTTCACTTTGTTCCTGATATAATAAAACATTTCTATCCAGAATACATCTTATATATGATAACATGTTTGGAGAAAATTTACTCTGACATTGTTCCCATTCCACCCCATTTATGTCTATTATTATGAGACAACAGATCTCTGTCTAGCAATTTTTCAAGATTCATGTACCAAGCTGAAGTGGGATATGAAGCATGGCCAATCGAACCAAAACCAAGAAGTAAGCAGCATAACTCACACAATCTAGAGAATCACTGAAACCAACACATAGTTACCACCATTGGTGGTATTTGGTGCAACTCCTGGATATCTTAGGTGAGAACAAGGAATGCCACTTAATACTTATCATGCAAAGTTAGCCTCATTTAGACGTAGTTACCAGTGCTTGATGCAAATCATAGGTTCACAAGCATTCCTGGAAACTGTGGACCAACATGTGGGTCTGAATATATAAATTTCACTACCCATTTAGTAGCAAAGAGAAGCCAATCTTGAAATGGGTAAGATGGATAGGAATGTAACTTCTAACCCTTTCTAAGCATGTGAAAACAAAGAAATTTGTGCATCAACAATTTGCATTCAGAGTACATCCTACTGTAAAAGCTCATAATAATGAAATGATGGAGCATGAAATCAGAGCAGCTTCAGGAAACAGTTATATCAAGGTAGCAACCCAATATGAACTGATAATGCTCTTGATCCAAATTACCTCAAGTTTTGTAGGCCCCACCATAAACAGTAACAGTACTTTGATACGAAGCTCTTAGATGAGAAAATGCCAGATGATAAAGCCTGTAGAAAGATTCCAAAGTCGAATGCTCCATCCTCACTTGCAGGGCAACTTGTATTAAGAGCTGAATCACGTATTGTGGCCCAACCATCATAACCTTTAATCTGCTGGTTGCCACAGTAGAGGAAACTTGTACTGCACTTATCCTTATATTTATCGTCTTTACAGGCTTTCTGCCAACAAGCGTCATTACGTTCAATACCTAATAGATACCAGAAAGCCCCAACTATCTGCAATAATTCCATCGAAAACACACATTACTCTGAAATGCTCAACACCAATGCATAATGGTGTACAGGAAGGAAAATGCAAGAACAATCAAACAAAAAATGTTCATGTCAAAAAATTCTCAAATCTAACATATGTAACAAGGTGAAACGAACTCAGGTGAGTCTGACAATGATCTTTAAGAATAAGTCAAACAAAAGGTCATTATGTTCATTCCCCATGCAATCAGGCTAGTTTTTCCGATTCTGAAAAACAGAAGCATTTTTAATTTGCAAGCATGAGTGGAAATACCTATGAAATGCACAAATAAACAGATCAAGGTTTCAATTTGCAATCGTGCATGCACAGCCTTTGTTCTTTTTCATTAGAAATACTTGGCTTTTGTTGATATAGCCCTTTTAATGGGATAGCTTCTCTGCAGGATATTTGCCTGCAACTCACACTTTTGGCTTCTCTAGTAAAATAATTTTTGTTTTTCCTTCAAAACTTGCAGCAATATTTGTCCAGTGTTTATGCAACGGAAAAGGTTAATTTGAGAAACTATTTTTGATTCCCCTTTTTTGGAGAAGGGAAAAAAATATGTTACATATATCAGGATTCAAAGGAATGAACGCCAAGCCAGCATCCTACAGTAGCATATACACATCTGAAATAGATAGTACCTTCTAAGTCAGGCTAGTCAAAAACATCAAAAGAATAGCAAAAGTTTCCATTGTCCAACACATAGAGTATCGATGAAACAAGCATTCATGCACCAAAGAGGTGTGGAAGCGCCCTTGAATCAGCCGGTTCTCTCTGTCCAAATGTTCCAAACTATTGCATGGGGTATTACCAACCACAATAGTCTTCTTTTTAACTTTCTTACCTAAGAAACCCTCCCAAACCAAGAAATGTTTCACAATAGAGAATAAAGAAACTCAAGAAATACACAACTGAAAAATGACTTAACCTAAAAAATTTTTTTAAAAAAAGAAATACCCAATTGAAAGAAAAGATAGGAGCTTCAAATAATAAGATTTGACTGTGAAAATCCCTTTAAAGTAGAGATCCCATCTAAAAATATTAGGCAGTAGATTTCCCAGAACAACCTCATTAAGCTTGTTAAGAAAACTAACAAGAGTTTGTCAAAACAAAGATGAGAAAAAGGTCTCTCAAGGGAACATCATCATGGTAAAAGTCATACCAAGAATTAATGGAAAACTCATTACCAACCTTCAAAAGAAATTTTTCTTTGGGAAAATTTTCTCCACACTTGTATTTATAGTAAACCAAAGAATGCCTCACTAAAAAATCTTGTACTTATACTGCCAAGGAGTAGTGAGCAGTCATTGCTTCTCAGACCTAGCATCCAACCCAAATAGACTCTCTGCCTTTATAGAAAAGTTATGCGCATTTGATTCCCTTTCCCAAAATTGCTGCCTAAATAGTATTCCAAGATATGAGAGCAGAAACTTTCAGTAATGATGATTCCTTCCCACCAACAAGAATTTGAATCAGCAATCTATCAAATTGATAAATAATCCGCCATCAGCAGCAAAGTCAACAAGAAGGCTTAAGCTAAATGCCTTAGGGTTTGTTCGTTTCAGCTTAATTTATCCTCATTTGTAGACTTTGTCCGGACTAATCCAGAATACATTTCATATTTACCATCCCTTTTTAAAATATTCTTCCCAATTCGGGATCTCAGATTCCATATTTCATATAAAAGACGTTACCTTATCTAAACATAATGAATACAAAACCCAAATCACTATCAAAATTTTTCAGATTTCAGATTCCTTAATTCATATTTCAGTTCAGACCTTATTTGTTCATATTTATCCACATTTTAGATCCTAGATGTTAATCACTATAAATTTTAAACGAAATAAAACTAAATGAAACAGGACACCTAGATGGAGAGAAACAGGCCCTTATGCTATAACAGATGGCTCTTTCAAACATCCTATGGATTGAGAGCTGCCAACATGTGCTGGTCTAGGCAAAACCCATTAATGGACTAACCTAGGTCGCTGGAACTCAGGTACCCTATTCAGTGCAGGTTCAGATGTTTGTGTTTCAGCTCCTCTTGGGCCATATTTCTTTTGAACTTGCTCATGTTATTAATTATATTCTGAAAACAAGTTTCCCTTCCAGTCATGCCTTTTCTCTCTACTTATCACCCCCCTCTCCTCCCTCCCCTCCTAACTTTTATGTCAGAAGCCCAGAGTCCTAGTCTTCAAATACATTTCCCACAAGCTTCCTTCTAAATTTGTTTTTTGCTCTTCCATGCTCGAGTTCTATTTTGATACGAATTCTCAACTTATTTCACACATCATAATTATAAAAAAGGTGCATAGATCATTTGACATGAATTTAGCGGAATATCTTTTTATCTATGGACCTCCAAAATTCCAAGCGAAATTGTCGTCAAACTTCCTTGATACTTTTTCAGGCTACGACAAAAATAAAGAGTTAATACCCTTGAAAAGTTTTATGACATTCTCATGCTACTCTTCTACCAGGAGTTTTCCTAGAAAAATATGCAGGAAAATTGTGAGGATGGCTCTCATTTTAGCATGCTCCAATATATATTTACTGCTCACATTTTTTTTTCTTTCCTTTTTTTTTTTAACTCCCCACAAATAAATAAGACTTTGCATATGGAAATACCATACTTTTGGCATAGAGTAACTGACTACAGAGCCTTCTCCTTCAGTTACCAACTCTCACTCATCCACACCTTTAGATGAGCAATCAGAAGCCAAAAACTCTGAGGTAAACCCCACATGAAAACAGAGAGAACAGACAAAACAGACAAAAAGACAAAACAGGTAAAGCAATTATCATGTCTAGTCTCCACACACCTCAACAGTCACTTGTAGACAACATCATCAACTCCAATTGTAGTGTACTAAACCAATATGGCCATTTTTGTCCTCTACTTCCTTTTCTGTGGAATAGAAGGCAACCAATGGGCAATTATGTCATTTACGGACAAGGCTACAGGCTGCTACATATAAGCACAGCTCACCTACCACCCAATCCCCAACCAGAAAAATTAAAAAATAAAGGGATTCTCAGGTAAGGATTTTTCTTCTTGATAAAGGCAGTTATCAGCATCCTTCGCCAACATGTCACTTGAGTAATCACCAATTTATATTAAACCCACACCTTCCCATACTTCAAAATTCTACCGAACTAAAAGAGAAACCATCGATTAACAGAAGCATCAGAAAACTACATTAATACGAAGGAGCATTTCAAGTGGAGCCACTGCTTACATGGCTACAAAGCATGTAGAGTAGCAGATAATATGCAGCACCAGCCCATGCAGTCTCAGCAAAGACACCTGACGTCCTTTTTAATTCTGAATGCAAAGGTAAGATCCTCATAAATCTAGGGATATATTGAAACAAGACTATGTAGAGCAACGCCTGTTTCGTAGCAAATACATCGGAGCCTTTGGATCTCTGTAGGTACCTCCAAATAACAACCTGCAAACAGAAGAGATTAAAAAAAAAAAATGAGAATTTTTTTTTTAACAAACGTATAATCTTAGTGCTCAGCAAGATACTACAACCTAAAGTTTTAGTCTTTTTAAAGACAACTCAAAACAATAAGAAAGTCATATCAATGCAACTTTTCACTTTTGGTATCCTGCTACTATCATATGTGAAGAAATATTATGATAATGCAATTGAAATAAAGTAATTCAATTGCAGACTTTAACTACAATTTATTTATTTTATCCTTAATATTTTGGAAGTTTTAACTTGATGATTTTATAATAAAATTTGCAAACTACTAACATTAACACATAAAATTGGACTTTAAAAAAAAAAAAAAAAAAACACCATGCGTTGGAACTAGCTTAATGATGATGCTTGCAAACCAGCAAAATGTTGATTGCATTTGTTATGCTCATTGGAATTTTTTTTTTAAATAATTGTTTTTCATTATTGTTCTTACAATTTTTATTTTTATATATTTCTAAAAATTTTAAAAAATAGTCCATAGGATTAATTGTTTAACATGAAATTACACATATTTTGACTTAGCATGCCATTGGTGACAGCCACACATTACAAGTAGGTGATACTAGCACCCAAAGGTCATAAATATGACATTCGAACCTGTGGCAAGGGCAGCACTGCCAGAAAATCAATGATGAAATTGCCCCGTAAGTAGCGCTTTGCAATCTGTGCAGGATCAATAACAAGTTCTCCTCGTCCAAAAACTCGGGATGATGGAGCAATATATGCAGTTCGGAACTGCAGTGCCATATGGATAAGATAAAAAACATCTATAACAGTGCGCACTGTGGTGGCTGCAATTGCTAACTTTCGGTCTATACCCAGACAGTTCGATGTTGGATTAACAATTGGAAGATAGAAGAAAAAGGGGTCCACAAAAACAGCCAAAATACATGATACCATGAAAAGCCTATTGCAATGTTGAAGAAATTTGTCTTGTGGATCAAAGATCTTTTTCTCAGATACTTTGAGATCCTCAGGAAACACGGCTCGAGAAACCCCAAATCTAAGTGATCTGCCAATTGATCTTAGGCCCTCAGACCCTTTCATCATTCCTCTCTTAAAGGAATTAGACGGGGTATTGATCGCAGGTTTAGCACAATTAAGCTTCTCAATGCCAAATCGGCCCTTCTTCACTCCATTAGAATCAGAAGACACTCTAGAATCCAAATCATCCAGCCTATTATTTTAAAAAAAAAAAAAAAAAGGCAGAACCCGATTAGATCAGACTTGTTCAGATAAATAAAACTGAAATGCAACTACCGATGTCCCTACTCAGTATGGTTAACAACAAACTGCAAAGTAACTCATTTTCCGTCATGTTTTCCAGACTAGTATTTGTCTTCAACCAAATGAAAACAGCGATAAGATTCTACACAAAGTACACAATACACCTGCCATTGTTTACCATCTTAAGGTACAATCAAAAAGATCTTATTGTCATTCCATGTCAAGTCCAAAGATGCGCTGGAAAAGACATTAAACACACAATTCGAGAAAATGAGAGGTCAACTTCTTATTGGTTCTGCAAGAATCCTCCTGACGTGAAAAGTATCATATTTGAAATGGAATAGGCAACTGACAAGGAGATGCAAGAGAGATTGGACAAGATAATCCAACAGAAAACTTTGCCCAAAAGAAAAAAAGAAAGATCTTCTACAGCCTAGAAAATCGCAAAGAGCTCTAGCATGAGAACTATGACCCTTGCATAAAGAGAATCAGCCTAAGAGTGATAGTTTCAAATTTACTGCAGGAAAGAACATATTTCTGCAACTATGAAGATGAAGTCATCAGCTTCATCCTCCTTAGGAACGTTAAAATCCTTTCCCCCTACAAGGAGATACTCCTGTCATGGTAATTTTTCAACTTATTGGTTTCCAATTAAGCTGTCCTTGCTTTCAAGTGTCTCATTTCTTACACCGCAAAAATCGAGAGAACAGGAGGTCTAGTTGTTCAATTTGGTCAAAGTAAAACAGGGAGAGAACCATAATGAAATTAGATGAAGGCAACACAGAAGGCAACACACCAAGGAATATTTTTATTAGTTTTGGTCATTCCTTAGATTAAAAAAGCCCGAGGCGCAAAAAAGCGTAAAGGGTCCTGGGGCCCAGGGCGTGGGCTTTTTAGACGAGAGGTGCACTTTTACTAAAAAAATGCTTGAAAATTATTCCAAAACTTATTTCTTCAAAAATCAGCTAGATAATGGCATCAAAAAAATGATTTTCACTAACCACTAGGAAAAAAAAAAGTGAATCAATTAAACAAGACAAAATACAATTAAAGCATTAAACACAACTAAATTGGATTACTATATATTGAACCCCAAAAACATAACACATGTTGCCTGCCTCCCAGGAAGAAAGAGAGAGAGAGAGAGAGAGAGAGAGAGAGAGGGAGAAAGATTATGAAGCACCAAACAAAAAAAAAAAAAAAAAGAGCAAGGGCTCGGTACCATTGTAGCAATGAATGCATCATTTCTGACCTCCTTAAAGTCCCCCCCCAAAAAAAGGAAACAAAGAAAAACTTTTCATGGTTGTCGAATAATAGAGGAGGAGGAGGATGAAAAAGGAAGTCTAAAAGAAGAAAGGAGAACAAAGCACTTACTAGACTGTTGTCACCAGGGTTAGGATTTCCAACTCCAAACTCAAGTTTAATAGTAGCAAATTAGCAATATACTTCATTTACTTCTAGTGGCAGCTTAATGGAAAGGCTTCCACAAATAAAAAGAACGGTCGAGACCCCTTAAAGGTTTTTTTCTTTTTTTTCCCCAAATGGCATGTAATGATCTATAAAGCACGGGCTTTGTGGGCTTTGCGCCTTGGTCTAAAGCCCAGAAAAGCGCGGGCTTTAAGAATGGGCTGAGCGCCTAAGCCTGACCCATTCCAAGGTGCAAGAGGGTGGGCTTCAGGCTTTTGAGAGCCTAGGGGCGCGCTTTTTTAAACACAAGGTTTTTCTGTAGCTAATATTAAGATATCATAGGATAGTGAATTAAAAGTACTGTATCATGGCGTGGTTGTCCATTATCTTAGGAATTATTTAGCTTACAACTAGTGGGCATAATAATCCCAATACTTCAGCTTCTTTTTTTTGGGGGGGGTTTGCAACCAAAGTTTTAAAGACTATTATATTGTCTCCCCTTTTCATCAAAGTTAGACTAAGAGGCTCATCTCCTTCACCTTGTCTAGTGCCTCCCCTTTTCCCGTCTCCAACTAATATCCCTCTCCCTTGTTCTACACGTCAAGTGTAGGTTGAGCCTATCGTTATTACTGCTGAATTGCATCATTATATCCCACTCTTCCTCTCGCTAAGACCAATTTTGCTCCGATTCCACTAGCCAGTTTGCTTGGCATTTTTTTAGATAAATCATTTCGTCTGTTGAACACAGATTATTACTGGTAATGCCCACAAGGCCACAAAGTACATGATCAATTCATGGGTTGCAAACGTGCTCACATGTGTCTTCTCTCCCGCTTTGAGAAACCAAAAAACCTTAAAGGAACACAACACCTGGGGCTAGGTAGTGCAGCACCATATTGATGAGTGCAAACTTTCCTGCCCTTGCAGTGGTGCACATAACCACATAAACAAACCTATGTCAGAATCAGTACCTCAATATATCAAAATTTCACCCCTTATCTCGTTCGAAGCCATCAAACCAGGTCAACTGGTCAAGCATTAGAACACGGATGGAACTTCATTGATAATCATATATTTTATGTGTCAGTTACCAAGTCGAGATGAGCAACCTCGACTGCTATCTATATCTATGTTACATAGACCCGGGTTTCGATCCAAGTTTTCAACTCATCAAGTACGAAAATTTAGGACAAGGGGATGCTGTGCAAAATTTGGATACAGGTTTGGGGACCCAACCTTATTAAAACAATATGGACCTTTTGCAGTTTGCCCCTTCTATGTTGGGTATATTTACTTCATATTATCTACTAGGGTGTACAAAGACATTTTACAGAAAAACCAATGAAATTATTAAAAGAGCTCTAAGCTCTCATGAGAGATCTAAACTTATTAACAAAACCCGAAATTTTTAGTAGATCTCTCAAATTTTTTTGTCTAGAGGATCTCCTTAAATTTTCAGTACAACCTGTAACCCTTAGATAAAGGTCTGGCACTTTTAGAAAGAGCTCTTGTATTATGGCTTGAAAATTTCATTGCAGATGGATTGAATATAAGCATTGATAGTATTCAGGATACGCAAAATCACATTTCCGTAATAACTTTGGAAGCACAGTATATAATATAACGATATTTTCATAATTACGTACACATGCCATACTAGATGGATGCCTCTAGTCTTTCAAGAAAATAGACTACGTCACACAAGACCAAACACCCCAAAGTCCCCCCTAAGCTTTTTTTTTGGGTTTTGGGAGGAGGAAGGGTATGCAGACAGGAAGGCCGACACCGCAAACAAAGTAAAAGACATTTTAGTAAGGTGTTTTGTTAAGGCCACTTACTACCTAAAGGTGAAAAGTTCTCCAAAAGACCTTTTTCTAGTTGCCTGCATAAAAAAAAGTAAGATTGACAAATTTATAAAATAGGCAGTAGAATACCACACTATTTTATAATCAATGATCTCCAAATTTTCCCAGTGCTAGAATTTTCAGAGGTCTGAGCCTTATACTACTCCATCTGAAATATTATTTTCCAAAATCATGTCAAAATTCACATATAAGCCTTACTTAAGCATCTCTGAACCTTCCAACTTATACTTCTGTCAACTTGTCAATCACCAGCTGTGGATCATGTTGGTACTATATGAATTCTATCATATCTATCTGTAAAATTGAAGTGATATAAACTGGGAAGGAGGCGAAACAAGTGCCGCACCAATTGACTTAGGAAATAAAGTCTGATATCAGCGTATTTTTCAGTAGATAAGCAGTCACACAAGAATAAAATTCAAAGGCAGCTCCCCAATCAAGCACTATTGTTTACAGAGTACAAGGATCTCGAGTTAGCTTAAGGAGCCCAGGACTCATAGTAGAACATATTCATACCCCCATCTGTTTGAGACTCCCATAACATTCCTCTAGGAAACTGAAATGTAAGTAGAGCATGGATAACTCCTTATAGATCTAATAAATTCGCTCGAATCACTAACCCATGACTATGGATAAACAGGAATTTATGTCCAAAAGGGGGTACAAGCATTTTGAATCCCTGACCCAAACGCTATTACTACAGAGTGCAAGCATGTCATATCTAACCCTCTTGTAAGACCTTCATGCTTTTCTGCACAAGTTTTGCATATTCTAACTCCTGTTTCTTGAAGGCAACATCACTTTCATAAGGAACCAAAGAAGACGGGCATTAAATTGGAAAGAGACCAAAAGGGTCAGACATATACAGAATTGCTACCTCACAAACTTGTCCTTCTGACCATAGCCACAATCGAACATCATTGGCCGTTGGACACATGTACAAGCTGCAATCAAACAGACAACACAAATCAGTGACAGACAACTAAATAATCTTGTGATGCACTAACTCTCAACACAACCCACAAAACCTATCATCAAAAGTCACAAACACTAGATATCATTCTGACAATGCTCCCATAACTATATTCCAACCTTCCCAAAAATAGAGCCCAGAAATGCCACTTGCGCAATTTTAAGTACGATAATATGCATATACAAATGGTTGAAGATTGTCCACGAAATCAACAAGTCAACCCAAGAACGTCAATCAGGGAAGTATGGAGTACGGTGATCTTTCTATTACAATCCCTCCCATAAGAAAGTTCATCTTCTCTAGAATCATACCATTTCAACCCTCAATTTTCGGCCAAGAGACTATATTACGCTGACCAAAAATCTAACACTCCAAGGACTGTAAAACTTGTAAATTAACCTACAAAGATCGGTTATTTTCCACCAGATCCTCCAGGATCAGCAAATTGGACATGACACAGAACAAGAACAAATCAAAATCAGTAATACAATTGACACCATAGAACAACAGTACAAAGTGAATGAAAACGAAAAAGGTTACAAACACAAGAGATACCTAAGGAAATCGCAAAATATACAGACTATTTTTCAATGTCTGACACTTCCAATTTGCTGAACCGCGAATTTCTGGTATCCAAGTTCGATAGATAGCAAGTTGAGTAAAAGTCTTTGGGTAGATGAAGAAATGACAGTGATTGGAGCAGCAATGGAGGAGAGAGAAAACGTCTCGT
The DNA here is from genome assembly GCA_029747015.1 of Carnegiea gigantea. Taxonomy (NCBI): domain Eukaryota; kingdom Viridiplantae; phylum Streptophyta; class Magnoliopsida; order Caryophyllales; family Cactaceae; genus Carnegiea; species Carnegiea gigantea. Next base: position 316,269 of record JAKOGI010000353.1, on the reverse strand, counting down.
CAGATTTGTAATAGATAGAGAGGGCGCGAGGGGGGGGGGGGACAGCGATGGATAAGACTTTTTGTGAAGGGTGGGGAAGAACAAGGAAGTGGATGGAAGCGCCGGCCGCCGGCTCGTGGACCGCGTAAGCACTTTGTATCCCCAAGTTCTTCGTGCGCTCGCTCTCCACTCTTTTTCTCTCTATTTTCAATCCCGTGAAAGTTGGGTTGGGAGCTTTTAGCCTAGTTGTGAAAAGTGGGTTCCTTTTTTTTGGGGGGGGGGGGGGGGGGGGGGGAGCTCTTGATGTTCTGACTGATAGCAAAATTTGTTTCAAGTGGCGATTATATTTTTGTTATTAATAAATTAGTAAAGATTAGCGGGTCGCTCTAAGACTAACTACTTGAATAAATATATGTCATTAGTGAATAGCATGAAATAATTATCTATTATAAAAAAATTTAAACATAAAAAACAATAATCCAAAATTATAAATTAGATAGATTTTCAAATAGCATCCTATAGTTTTATATTATTATTATTATTATTATTATTATTATTATTAAAGTTTAACTACCTAATTACCACATTTACTATATAAAGGTTATAGAGGATTGCATTCATTTACTTTTATTATAGAATTATTCTAAAATAGCATCCTATACTTATTTAATATGCATAATATAATATAAAGATGAATCAAGCATAATAATTGAAAATTTTAATCCGTACACTACACAATATGTTATGTTAAAAGTGTTTAATGAAGATAACAGTATCTTAACCCCTCTCGTTGAATTAGGGGAGGATTAATATCTCAAACCATGATCTGTATGAAGAAAACTATAACCCCTCCCCCGAGAGGGGACAAATGACTTCAACCAATTTTCTGATTAAACTTGATTAAAAAGAAAAATATTGTCTAGCTAAGACTCGCGCGTTACCCCTAAAGTAAGCTTTTGAAAAAGCAAATGGAACTTCAAAAGTATCATTGAATAGTTATTAGGTTGACACCAATACATTGATAAGAACAAATTATGAAGATTTCAATCCAGCTCAAAAGATATGGGATAAGCAGTGAAAACATGTTGAAAGCATAAGATTTGAAGAAAATACTTACACACACAAGAATACAAAATGTTTAATTGAATAAAGCACATGTTCAAGTGTAAACGATGGTGAAAATAAGAATGAATTAAGGCAGATGGCATGAGAGTTAAGCAAGGGCCACGCTACATCGATTTTTCTTTTAGCTGTATTAAGAACAAAAAAATAGTCATAATTAGATTTGAAATAGATAAACGCAGAGGTAAAATGAAATCTATATGCTTATATTTTTGTTACCTGGGGAAATAACTATACTCGCGATGCCTCAAGAAAGAAATTTCTTCCTTCCAATCAACTAATGTAATGACATCGATGGAGGGTTCGATTTCACCTAATCGATGAGGCTCCACGACAAACACTCATGCTTTTCTAGGTGATCGTCCAATATGGCATATAATGTAAGCTCAGTTTGTGGCTACATATATTGCAATTTAAGTTTATTAATTTACCTGAACCCCTAGGCAAGAAATACCAGGTAGAAACCCAATATAATAATAAGGTCACCATAGCTGCATATCCACTTAAGACGTTGGTAGTAGTGTGAAGAAGAATTGCTAAAACATCTTGAAGAACGGTAAAAGTTTGAGTGCCTGAGCTATTTCTTATATCAACTTTGAAAAAAAAATCTAAAAGATCAAAAATAAAAGAACAAGGTGAACAATCTATTATATAATTGAGCACATCTTAACAATTTAAAGGTTAAATGATACTAATGCCACAAAATGTATACCTTTGAGAAGTTGAATCTTGTGGATGTAGACATATATAATACGATATATTGAGGTCAAACACATGATTACGAGAACACAAATGGCAATCGGGACAAGATGTATAAACAATTGGGAAAATACTTTTGACGTATGCAAAGATGCGATAATATGAAACATGCAATTGCACATATATTATAACACAATAGACACGTTAGGTCAGTAGTTGTCAAAATAGATTATATATAAAGTAGCACAAGAACTCTCATACTATTTTATAAGTAACCAATACATTATGCAATGCAAAGTATTCGGTGAGCATGATTTGCCTAGCAACGAATAACTTCGCTAAATTAGGATTTCGCAATCTTACCCGATATATAAACTGTAAACATCGTTAAGCATGTCCATCATCAGCCCACCTAACACATGCATATAATACGATTGAACATAGTTGTACATTTTTTAAAAAAATTAGAAAATAATTGGTGATCAGATATTAACGTGAACAATAATACGGGATCCAATATACCATCCATCAAACTCTAAAATATGTTCGATTGGTGAATTAATCAATAATCTGCTTCTAGGTGTTATAGAGAGCATGATTCTTAGGGAATATATTACGACATATGTTAATATGGTAATTAAAGTGTTGATTATATTTAGTTTTGATGATAACAAATCCAAGAGTAACATATTTGTCTAAGTAATGTTGTTCCAAACAAGCTCTCCAAACAGGGCCTAATACACCGTTGTTCCTACACCGCTGTTTGTGATATTTTATTAACCTGGTGGCTAAATGTTGAGAACAAGTCTTAGGAACAGGTTCCGAGCTTCAGTGACACAAGATCAGCAAACAACACATATGGTTTAAGTCTTGAGGAACATTCAGCTACACAAGATCACCCAAGGAATCAAGGTGACCAAGGTGTTTTGGAGCAGCATATTCACTCTTGACAAGACAACTAATTCTTACAAGGAGTCTTGGTTAATTTAGTTTTTATCTTTTAGACTCTTGTTAATATGCCAATCTTGAAAGTATCATTTTTAGCACTTCTTGAAAACGGTTTTCGAAAAGTTGCTTTGGGACACCATTTCTAAACAACCCTGCAAATAGGATGCCTAGGGTGTTCTCAAAAACTACAGCAGCTGCATCAGTCTTATCTGGAAATTTGCTTCGGTTGGCTACCAGATCTAAAAAGATTTGTTTTGAATTAAAAAAAAAATTGTAAAACTGTTTTTGCTGAAGATTTCTCTTGAAAGATTCTTATCCCTTATTTTTAGGTCTTGATTGAATTTGGAATAAATCAAGATTTTATTCTTTTCAAGCTAGATTACTCGGCCAAGATATTTTAAGAAAATCTTCTCTCCTCTCTTAGCCGCTGGAAATCTTTGGTAAATCTTCTAAGCGACTAAAAATAGAGGATTTTCCCTATCTTTTGAAAAGAATAGCCGTTGGGTTGTGCGTTTAAATATTGAAATTCTCTCTCCCATTTGACAATCCGGTTTTTACAAAGAAGTAAGAGATTCTTAGAGCTGAATTTCAAAGAGAAAAACCGTGAGAAGATTGTGCTTAACTGAGCTTTCAATTTCTTGGCATAATAGGACTTCATTATACCTTACATCTGCTTAAGTCAGAAGCACCCCAATAAGGTGTTTTGTACCCCTGTTCTCAGAACAGAAAGTGAATGAGTGTGTCCTCAGTCATGTGGACTTTGGACGTGTCCTATCTGGTGAGATTGGACATGGTGTAACCTGTCTTAGGGAAGAAGGTTACGTGGGTTACAAGTTGTAACAAGGAGTGTTACTTTTGTAACGTTTTCAGCCCGTTAGTGAAGTGGTTAAATCCTACACGAGGTAGGTCGTGGTTTTTCACACCTCAGTTGGGCTAGAGGTGTTTTCCACGTAAAAATTGTGTGTGCTTTATTTCCGCATTTATTACTTTGAATTTCGCTACTGAATCAATTGAGAACAACCGCTACAAATAAGGCGTAAGGTTGTTTGTGATTTACAAACAATCTCTGCAATCAAGTGCTACGGTTGTTTGTCAGTTATTAAGCGAAAATCGACCACCACAATTCACCCCCCTCTTGTGGTTGTGTACTCTTGGAATTCAACAAGTGGTATCAGAGCGGGTTCTCTCAAAAGGGCTAACACCTTAAGAGATTCTGAAGATGAGTACACCGCAAGGAATCCTTGAAGGGTAATCCATTACTCATCCACCCTATTTCAACGGCCAACATTGTAGTTGGTGGAAGAATAGGATGAAGAACTATATTCAGGCAGAAGATTATGAATTATGGATGCTCATCAAGAACGGGCCCCTTGTTCCCACCAAGGTGCTTGAAGATGGTAAGAAGGTTCCCAAGGAACCCATAGAGTTTGATGGTGAAGACTATAAGAAAATGGAAAAGAATGTCAAGGCCAAGAAGCTATTATATTTTAGCCTAGGTCCAGATGAATATACACGTATCTCGGAGTGTGAGTCAGCTCAGGAGATATGGAATGCCCTCCAAGTAGCTCATGAAGGAACAAGTCAAGTCAAACAATCACGTATTGAGCTACTTATGAGGCAATATGAGTTGTTTGATATGGGTGATCGTGAGAACGTGATGGATATGTACACACGCTTCACCCACATAACAAACGAGCTAAAATCCCTGGGAAAATCCTTCACCACAGAAGAGCTGGTGAGGAAGATTCTAAGGATTTTGCCTCGGTCTTGGGAAGCGAAGGTGACAGCCATCCAAGAAGCTAAAGACATGAACAAGATCACCCTCGACGAGTTGATTGGCAATCTTCAAACCTATGAACTCAGAAAGAACTCACAACAAAAAGAGGAGCAGAAGAAGGATCGTGGGCTTGCCTTGAAAGCACAAGAGGATGATGACTCTGACCTTGAGGATGAAGAGATGGCCTTAATGACAAGAAAGTTCAAGAAATTCTTCAAAAAGGTCAAAGAAAACAGCAAAAGAAAAGACTTCAGTAAGTCCAGAAACACCCCCCGAGAACAGTTCACAGGGTGTTTCAAGTGTGGCAAACCAGATCACATTGTGAAGAACTGTCCACTACTTCGAGAAGAGCAAGAGCAAGAACACCCCAGGAAACAAGGTAGAAAACAAGCTGCAAGCAGTTCTGGGAGACGATTCTCGAAGGCTATGCTTGCTGCCTGGGGAGATTCCTCTGAGGATGAAGGTGAGTCTGAAACTGATGAAGGTGCTGTAGCTCTCATGGCACAAAGTGACACGGATTCAGATGATGAATCAACAAACAGTCTTACTGATCTCAAGAACAAGGTACGTGGTCTCAATAAAGCAACTCTCGAAGAACTTTTGTATACCTTGATGGATACTTGTGCTGAATTGAAACGAGATGTCCGAGACCTAGAACTAGAAAATGAGATCCTTAAAAATGAAAAACTGGGCTTACATGAAAATATTAATACGCTCAAAGAAAACCTCTTTATAAAAGAAGGAGATTATTCTCGAATGGAGGAAAAACTCTTTGAGGTGGAAGGAATGGTTGAGTCCTTGCTCAGGGAGAACAAGGGTTTGCATGCTAATATAGAAAAACTGGAAACCGAGCTTATTACACCAAGCACTGGAACAAGTCCTCACAAGCCCTTGATTAGTTAAACACTCACCACAGTCGAAACAAAAAGGGACTTGGAGATAAGCCTAAACGAACAGTTTACCCAATTCATAGAAAGTATGTGGGATTACCTGAAAACATTGTTTGCTTTCATTGTGGTAAAACTGGTCACTATCGATATTCATGTCCTCTGAGAAGGTATGTCATTGAAAAAAATGAAAGGTATGTGAAACAAATCTGGATTAGAAAAGATGAGCTTTACTTGTCTAAAAGAATGGGACCCAAGTGGATCTGGGTTCCCAAAACTAACCTGTGATTTGTTTTGCAGGCTAAAGTGAGAGAGAACAACCCCACAAACAACCCAGCAAACAGGGTAAGAAACACCCTGTCAAACAGATCAGAAAACAACCTTGAAAACAGGCAGCTGTGGTATGTTGATAGTGGGTGTTCGCGGCATATGACTGAAGAAAAATCAAACTTTCTCTCACTTACAGCTTCAACCGGTGGGAGCGTGGCTTTTGGCAACGGCAAGTCTGGGACAATTGTCGGTGTAGGTAGCATTGGTAAAACTCTCTCCCACTCAATTGATAATGTGCACTTAGTTGATGGTTTAAAGCATAATTTACTAAGTGTGTCCCAACTGTGTGACAAGAACAACCTAGTGGTGTTCTCACGAACACATTGCTTGGTTGTCAATGTCAACACAGGAGATGTCGTATTAAGGGGGAAGCGACACAAAAATGTTTACAAAGTATGTATTTCCACTCTTCCCCAAAACAACCTGACTTGTTTGAGTGCTGTGAATGATGACATAATGCTCTGACACAAGAGACTAGGTCATGCAAGCCTTACTCTTTTAAACAAACTTGTTTCAAAAGACCTGGTTATTGGACTACCTTCCATCAAATTTAATGATGACAAGGTATGTGAAGCTTGTGCAAAAGGCAAATAAGTTAGATCTTCTTTTAAATCGAAAAAATGTGTAAGCACTACCCGACCTCTAGAATTATTACACATTGATTTGTGTGGTCCCATGAGGATAACTAGTAGAGGTGGGAAAAAGTATGTGCTTGTTGTAGTGGATGATTACTCTCGATTTACTTGGACCTTGTTTTTGGCATCCAAAGATGAAACCTTTGAGAATTTTATTGCCTTTCTCAAAAAGGTTGAAAAGAGAGTAGGACACTCCTTAATTAGCTTGAGATCTGATCATGGAACTGAGTTTGAAAATGCAAGTTTTATCAACTATTGTAATGAACATGGTGTTGATCATAACTTCTCAGCTCCAAGAACACCCCAACAAAATGAGGTGGTTGAGCGCAAAAATCGCACCCTGGAAGACATGACCAGAACAATGCTTATTGCTAGTGGTCTTCCTAGGTATTTCTGGGCAGAAGCATTGAACACCTCATGTTACATTATAAATAGATGCATGATCAGACCCATTTTGAATAAAACTCCTTATGAACTTTTCAAGGGCAGAAAACCCAATATTACGCACCTAAGAACATTTGGTTGTAGGTGTTTTGTGCATAATAATGGGAAGGATGCCTTAGGAAAGTTTGACCCTAGGAGTGATGAGGCAATATTTCTTGGCTATTCTTCTCACAGCAAGGCATACAAAGTCTTTAACAAAAGGACCTTGTGTGTTGAGGAAAGTGTGCATGTGCTTTTTAATGAATCTAACTTGTTGAGTGAGAATGATGCACAGGAAGATGAACTTGAATTAGGTCTTGTTCGAAAAGAAGTGTTGCTCCAAGATAAACGAGGTAAGAACACCATGGAGAAAACAACTCCTGAAGGTGTTCCTCAGAACAGCAGGCAAGGTGAACACCAAACAGGGGGAAACACCGTTGAACCCTGTTCGGGACCATGTTCTTCAGGAACAGGCTTACAAACAGGTGCAGAAACAGGCTCAGGAGATGATCGTAAGCTTGATATTACGACTAGAGTAGAGCATGGGTCTGTGGATCCTCTTACTCCACGACCATGGAAGTACCATAGTTCGCACCCCCTTGATCAAATTCTGTCTGATATTAACAGTGGAGTGCAAACTAGGTCTAAGCTTAAGAATTTCTGTGCTTTCTATGCTTTTCTCTCTAATATTGAGCCAAAGAGTGTGAATGAAGCTCTTGCAGATTCAGATTGGGTCACGGCAATGCAAGAAGAGCTCCATCAATTTGAAAGAAACAAAGTATGGCACCTTGTACCTAAACCTGCAGAGAGAACAATCATTGGAACCAAGTGGGTGTTCCGAAACAAACTGGATGAGTCAGGAACAGTCACTAGGAACAAGGCACGGCTGGTTGTTCAAGGGTATAATCAAGAAGAAGGGATTGATTATGAAGAAACCTTTGCACCAGTTGCTAGAATTGAGGCTATTCGAATCTTAATAGCCTTTGCAGCTCATATGGAAATCAAGCTATATCAAATGGACGTGAAAAGTGCATTCCTCAACGGATACCTTAAAGAAGAGGTGTATGTCAAACAACCCCCTGGTTTTGAAAACAGTGAATTTCCTAACCATGTTTTCAAACTTGACAAAGCTCTTTATGGCCTAAAACAAGCTCCTAGAGCTTGGTACGAACGGTTGTCAAGTTTTTTAATTGAAAATGATTTTAGAAGAGGCAAGGTAGACAATACCTTGTTTCTAAAATCTAAGGGGGAACATTTATTGATTGTCCAAATATATGTTGATGACATTATATTTGGTGCAACTCATCATGATTTATGCAATGAATTTTCAAATATGATGAGGAGTGAGTTTGAGATGAGCATGATGGGTGAGCTTAACTTTTTCTTAGGCTTACAAATCAAGCAAACTCCAAACGGCACCATGATCCATCAACAAAAGTATATCAAGGAGCTACTTAAGCGTTTTGGGATGGAGTTAGCCAAACTCGTAGACACTCCTATTTCTCCTTCAACCAGGTTGGTTATGGATGATGGGAGTCTCTCAGTTGAGGAGAAACTCTATAGGGGCATGATTGGGTCACTCCTATACCTAACCGCTAGTAGACCAGATATTGTTTTTAGTGTTGGTTTATGTGCCCGTTTTCAGTCTAATCCTAAGGAAACTCATCTTAAGGCTGTGAAACGGATACTAAGATATTTGAAACATACACCCAATTTAGCCTTATGGTATCCTAGAGGTTGCAATTTTGATCTTGTTGGATATGCTGATGCTGACTATGCTGGATTCCTAGTTGATAGAAAGAGTACCTCAGGTATGGCTCACTTTCTTGGACCTTGTTTGGTATCTTGGGCTACCAAGAAGCAACATTCTGTTGCCATGTCCACAGCAGAAGCTGAATATGTTGCAGCAGCTTCATGTTGTGCTCAACTGTTGTGGATAAGGCAACAGCTTAAGGACTTTTGTGTTGACACTGGATGCATTCCTATTTTTTGTGATAACACAAGTGCAATTAACATTGCCAAAAATCCATGTCAACATAAAAGAACAAAGCATATTGACATTCGACATCATTTCTTGAGAGATAATGTTGAAAAGGGTTTAATCTCTATGAATTTTTGCACAACGGAAAATCAAATTGCTGATATATTCACTAAGGCACTAGCTAGAGATCAATTTGAGAGAAATAGACTGGAACTAGGGTTGGTGAGAACACCCTGAGATACCTGTTTCCAGAACATGAACTGGGTTTGGTAAGATCAACCTTTACACCCTGTTCTCTCCCCCTGTTTGCAAATCTTATTAACAACGGATGTGATTGCATACACTCGAATTGCGTGCATTTTGTCTCTACTTATCCACTTAGTGCAGCATAAGGGGATGTACTGGAGCCGCCTTAATACCATTAAGTCCAATCAAGATCAGACGGCAAAGAACAGGCATAACGAAGAGAACAGGTACGCCCCTTGGTTGCTCGATGTGTTTTCTTTCCTTCCCAAGGCACAAGCTTTTAATGCTCACACCCGTTGCAAACCGAGAAATCTTCTAAAGATTTTGGGTGCTCTCTCTCTCTCTCTCTCTTTATATGCCCTGTTCTCAGTTCTGCCGTTCATCTCGCACACAAGCAAAACCTTAAACCCTAATCTCTCCCTTCTAGCAACAATGGCTTCCAACAACTCCTCTCAATCAAAAGCCCTCGTTCTTGCGTCCTCAATCCCTGCTCCCCCTCGCTCAATCCTGTACAAGCCTTTCAAATTCCTGAAAAGCTTGTCCCTACAATCAGTGGGAATGGGGATGGATGATATTCCCTTCGAGTGTGGAAGGGAATTGGTGTTCCTTGTAGGGACAATTGCTTGTCCCATTAAAGTCGAGTCAGAGGGTACACTATCGGGGTCTCAAGACCAACTCTTGGAAACCCCTGAAGGGTTTAATTTTGAGCCCTGTTCTTCTGGGTTGTTTCCTGACACAGCGACAGAAACAGGGGCTGCCTCTGTCGAAGGTGTGTATGTGGAGGATCTGAATGTCGACTTCCAAGGGAAGTCGAATGAGATATCAGAGGAGAGTTTAGAGCAGGATTCTCTCCCTGAGGCTGAAACCCCCACTCCGGTCGCTCAAACTGGAGAGAAAAGGAAAAGGGTGAAAATAGTGGCCAGGCATAGCAGAACGCCAAGAACAAGGCCACAACCAAGGTCTCAGCCCTCTCAAACTCCCTCTTCTCCACAATCCTCCAAGCCTTCTCGCAAATCTGCGAGAATAGCTTTTCAATCCTCTCACCGTATCTCCAAACCCTCTGCTCCTGTCATCGAGGAGATTTCCTCCTCTTCTACCGAAGGGTTCTCGAGTTCTGACTCTGAGAACACCACCTTCAAATAGGGGACACCAGTATTCTCGGAGTCCTCTGAAGAACAAGCCCCTCCAAAATCAACCACTAAACCTGCTGTGAAGCCCTCTCCTGCAAAAACAGCCCTCAAGCGAAAGCCCAGAACAGCCCTCCTACCAGAAGCTACCACCTCTGTTCCTGCCCCCAAACGCCCAAAGCAGTTCACTCCCTCTCCTATGTCTGACAAACATGCGTAGTTGCTTAAGCGCAATGTCGTCAGGGGGAAGGTAGTGAATGTAGGCTTTTTCGAGGAACAGGGTCTGGGGGTGTTCCTAACCAAGCTGCGCGCTCAAGGCTGGCTCGACTTGTTTGCAAACACCCAGCTGGGGTGTTCTGTGCCTGAGTTGGCTGAGTTTTACGCCAACTGCAGTGTCACCGAAGGGGTGGTGACTAGTTTTGTGAATGGGCAACGCATTAAGGTTGATGCACCCACACTTGGGAAAATTTTGGGAGTACCCTCCCAAGGCTTTGACGTGTATGTGAGGGCAGATAAAACAGCCCTAGAAACAGCCAGGCTCCTAGAGGTGTCCCAACGCCTCAGTCAAAAACAGGACCTGAGAACACCCCTCTCTGTTAAGAAGGGTGAAATGACCTCCCTGCACCAACTATTGTTTATGTTCACTATCAAGAATATAATTCCGCGAGGTCAAGGGCGAAACTCAGCTGATGCCCTCGATCAGTGCCTGGTGGACTTACTGGATCGGGAGGAACCAAGCAACCTCCCTGTAATCATGATTCGCCACATAGGGCGAATTGCGAACACCACCCGGGCCCATGATCTTGGATATGGGTTTCTGCTGACAAGGGTGTTTGAGCACCTTGGGATAGTGCTCACACGGCGAGTGGAGGCCCAAGTCGTTGATGAGATTGGGATTGACACTCTACTCGGGTGTGGCTATGAGGTTGGCGAAGGATCAGTCTCCAAACAGGGTCGTCGACCACCTCGACCACCTGTTTTTGGGCAACCTTCCATCAAACTTGAGGCTGTTTTTGAGGACAATGCTCGCCTCAAGGATGAGCTCTCAGCTGTCAAGGCTGCTCTTGCTGAGGAGCAAGCCCTCTCCGCCAAACGCCATGAGGAATTGCTTGCCCTTCTCTCCACTCTTGCCCCCAACATTCCTCCTCTGCAAACGAGACCACCCTCTGCAACCTGATTCTCTAGGTTGTTCTCTTGTCTCCTCCCATCTTCGTTTTTGGCATTGTACTGTTTTTAATGCAATATCTCCTTAATGATGCTTCTTGCACCTTATGCTCTATATTTCTTTTCTTGCATTTATACTGTTGTTTATGCTTTTTAATGATGCCAAAAGGGGGAATAAGACCATATGAATAAACCCATATGACGTGCTCTATGACCTAGCACCTAGAGGATCCCTATCAGCATTAAATGTTGTTAAGCTTTTTAATTTTATCAATATAGTCACTTGATTTGTCATCATCAAAAAGGGGGAATTTGTTGATTATATTTAGTTTTGATGATAACAAATCTAAGAGTAACATATTTGTCTAAGTAATGTTGTTCCAAACAAGCTCTCCAAACAGGGCCTAATACACTGTTGTTCCTACACCGCTGTTTGTGATATTTTATTAACCTGGTGGCTAAATGTTGAGAACAAGTCTTAGGAACAGGTTCCGAGCTTCAGTGACACAAGATCAGCAAACAACACATATGGTTTAAGTCTTGAGGAACATTCAGCTACACAAGATCACCCAAGGAATCAAGGTGACCAAGGTGTTTTGGAGCAGCATATTCACTCTTAACAAGACAACTAATTCTTACAAGGAGTCTTGGTTAATTTAGTTTTTATCTTTTAGACTCTTGTTAATATGCCAATCTTGAAAGTATCATTTTTAGCACTTCTTGAAAACGATTTTCGAAAAGTTGCTTTGGGAAACCATTTCCAAACAACCCTGCAAACAGGGTGCCTAGGGTGTTCTCAAAAACTACAGCAGCTACATCAGTCTTATCTGGAAATTTGCTTCGGCTGGCTGCCAGATCTAAAAAGATTTGTTTTGAATTAAAAAAAAAAAATTGCAAAACCGTTTTTGCTAAAGATTTCTCTTGAAAGATTCTTATCCCTTATTTTTAGGTCTTGATTGAATTTGGGATAAATCAAGATTTTATTCTTTTCAAGCTAGATTACTCGGCCAAGATATTTTAAGAAAATCTTCTCTCCTCTCTTAGCCGTTGGAAATCTTTGGTGAATCTTCTAAGCGACTAAAAATAGAGGATTTTCCCTATCTTTTGAAAAGAATAGCCGTTGGGTTGTGCGTTTAAATATTGAAATTCTCTCTCCCATTTGACAATCCGGTTTTTACAAAGAAGTAAGAGATTTTTAGAGCTGAATTTCAAAGAGAAAAACCGTGAGAAGATTGTGCTTAACTGAGCTTTCAATTTCTTGGCATAATAGGACTTCATTGTACCTTACATCTGCTTAAGTCAGAAGCACCCCAGTAAGGTGTTTTGTACCCCTGTTCTCAGAACAGAAAGTGAGTGAGTGTGTCCTCAGTCGTGTGGACTTTGGACGTGTCCTATCTGGTGAGATTGGACGTGGTGTAACCTGTCTTAGGGAAGAAGGTTACGTGGGTTACAAGTTGTAACAAGGAGTGTTGCTTTTGTAACGTTTTCAGCCCGTTAGTGAAGTGGTTAAATCCTACACGAGGTAGGTCGTGGTTTTTCACACCTCAGTTGGGCTAGAGGTGTTTTCCACGTAAAAATTGTGTGTGCTTTATTTCCGCATTTATTACTTTGAATTTCGCTACTGAATCAATTGAGAACAACCGCTACAAACAAGGCGTAAGGTTGTTTGTGATTTACAAACAATCTCTGCAATCAAGTGCTACGGTTGTTTGTCAGTTGTTAGGCGAAAATCGACCACCACAATTCACCCCCTCTTGTGGTTGTGTACTCTTGGAATTCAACACAAAGATAATGCAAAATGGAAGAGAAAATAGAATACCTAATGTAATTGTTGGAAATGATAAATAATATACACATCTTTGTACCCTCTTGCAAATAACCTAGATGCAAGCAATACATATTCAAAAAATAAATTATGGAAAAGATAGTGGCCTTCAATTTCAGCAAAATCTCCACATAAGGTGAGTTTCAATGCATTCAGCCTACAAAAGAAAGAGTAATCTACTAATAGTATCTATTAGAAACTGAACGTTTAAACATTAAGAACAACATAACAAAAGGTGAAGGTATAATTAGTTGGAAGCACATACTACATATCACAAATAAGCAGATCTCATTTGAGGGTTCTCGCATGTGTTATCTCAGTTTTGGAGACAGCAACTACTAAACCAATGATGTCTGCACAACGAATTTAGTAAAAGGTATGTACAAGGGGTTGAATACTTCACAAAATTATAGTACCTTATATTTACCTATTGTTTGCACATTGGGTTGCATGTCTGGAGACATCAAGAAAAGGAGAGAAAAGGAACAAATGCTGGGAGGAGGTGGCATCGTATTGCATTATACTCATCAAGCAAATCTAGTCATTAAGTCTTATGAGTGAAAAACAACTTCAAGTTGTTGTCCATTATTTCTTTATCCTTAGGTGCGGTAGTACTTACTGAAAATCCAAAGATGCGATGTACTTGACTAATTTTCAAAATAACCACCCACCTGTCGATTTTTTTTCCATGATGGCGCCTAAAATCTTGTTACCCTGCCAATGCATAAGAACATGTATTACTAATAAATTTAAATAAATGGGGAAAGCAAAATAGTTGAGAAGATTGAAATACCTTGGCATCCATAAAGACAACCTTCCAAACTCTATGGTTGCTATATACTCGAACACTCAGCGTTCTCATTAAGCATACAAAAATGTAAATAGACATACCATAATAGGAGATGTCACTAATCAGCACAAAATCAAATGAGAGATGTGTCACCATGCCTGTAACGGTACATAATCAAGTGGAAAAGTAAGTCCGGTAACCGAAAAAATATGTTTATTAACTTGACCAAAGTGGCACCACAACATAAAGCGTGTTATGCTCTAATATACTTATAAAAATAAATTGGATATATTAATGGCAGCATCAACATTTGTTGTCATTATTCACAAAAATGTATGCCTAAATGACTTTCGATTTAAGAGGAAAAATGTATTCTTTATGATTTTGTGGTATTATGCGAATATCATTCTGTTTGTGAAAATTTTAATTTTTCTTCTTAAGATATAGAAAGTGAGGCCATTTTTTTTTTAAAAAAACGCCTGCATAAAAGTAGAAGGATAATAAAGATATGTATCGTCACTAATGAGCTAAGGGGGAAAAAAACAGAGAGAGAGAGATAGAAAAATTATGTACTTCATAATCCATACAACATTGTTCAGTCATAATGTATGCACTAATTAAAATAATAAATATAAAATATACATCCGCATTAATCATGACGAGATATGTCATTGAAGATTTCTCTGTATAGAACATTCTTGGTGACATTATCAGGAATATCACTCTTATTACAAATTAAAAATTTTAACCCAGATGGGGACGTAACACGGGAAGCTGCAACATAAAGTTGTCTATGTGAGAAAACTAGTTTCAGAAGGTAAACCCCAACATGAGTGTTTGACCTTGACTTGTGTTGATGGTCATTGCGAATGCTAATTTAATTGGGAATGATGTCTTTTAATGCAAATGGTGTGTCATTTGCATATGGCGTCAAGTCAATACGTGGAATAATCACTTTTTGCCTAATATTGCAATTAGTGATAATCCTCGCTTCCAAAACCTTACTCCCAAGATGTTCAACAATCAAACATGTCCCATTACATAGCGCCAAATGTGGATCAAGATTCCTCAGCAACACCACAGGCGCACCTATTTTCAATTGAATTTCATGGTTGGGCAAACCTGAGAAGGTTAACCCATGTAATATTTTCGACGGGTGAATATCATCAATGTCGAGATGTTCACTGCTCTCCTGAAATGTATCTGAACTCAAATATGTGTGACAGCCTTCAGGAAGCATTCCTAAAATTTGGGAGTTGAATTGATCAACATCATTTTTTGTAGCAGCAAGTATGCAATGTTCCTGCATGTAAGAACTATCATTACATCTAGTAGATAACTCATGATAAATTTCTGATATTAAGTTATCCGAACCATAATTGTCATTTGATATGAGAAACTCAGAAGGGATTTGTATCTAGTTGGCTTCGCTCTCTTCTTATAATGATATACCTTTTAATGTTTAATTACCAATACTCAAGATCCCCTCTGCAAAATGTCACAACCGCTCATATTCATCGTGGTATAAGTTTGGATCCCTAAGTTGCATGTTGATCCTTAAGTGCATGACTGTGTAATAAGGCCATAAATAGGATCTAGAAATTGATGCCGCAACTGTGTCTGCTCTTCCGCCTTTTGTGACAATAGGAAGTACATGCCTGAAATCGCCACCAAATGTAAACAATTTTTCACCAAATGGTTAATGTTGATAGCCACATATATCCCTAAATGTACGATCCACTATTTCAAAAATGTGACGGTGCATCATTGGTGCCTCATCCCATGTTACAAATGTTGTTTGGCGGATTAACTCAGCCAACTCTGAATGCTTAGAAAAGAAGCAATATGATGTGTCCGTAGCATTAATAGGGATCTTGAACATTGAGGGTGTAGTTTTTCCAAAAGGTAATAATAACACTACTATTCCAGACGACTTGACTGATAGAATAATTTTTTCTTTTGAATGAAGTGCAGCAATAATAGCTTACCAAACATAGGTCTTGCCTGTTCCACCACTACCATATACAAAGAAGCATCCTCTTTCATTGGAATCGTCCGCAGTAATAACATTTTGAAACGCCTCCAGCTGGTAGGAGTTTAATATAGAAAGCAACAAATTTAAAGTAGCAGCTTCTTTATTAACGTCATAATCTAGTTACTCCCTAACTAACTGATTTGTAAGCTGTTGTGTAAAATCAAAAGAGGGCAATGACATCGGATGGAAGTCTTTCAGGGAATGACCATTTCTATTTAGAATAACCTGCAATTTATATAAACCAAGATTTTTTCCTTGTTCAGTACTTAAATGCAAGTCATCATCCTGATGTTCACATTGTAATCTTTATTCCAAGTCATCAGTCAAATCTTCCCAGTGACCTTCCCACAGTATGTTTCCCACAGTATGTTAGGTTGTAGAATCTTATTGTACATAAGCATGGAGCAAAACATACTCCGTAGTTATGCCCCACTAGCCCATGTCACTGCTTTTGTAAGAGCATCAACCCATTCACTATTATCACTGACTAATCCCCTTGTGCAGCAAGTTTTACAAAATGTCAAATACAATGTGCCATGAACTGTTCTCAAGTCATCAAAACATGTGGCCCCACGAACAATAGTAGGCAACATTCTCAAGTGATATCGCTATTCTAAGTTAGGATTTACAATGGAAGTCTTCCAATACATACCCGTTCTTGACATCTGGTCCACTTTTTGACACTCCTATTCTAAACATAATACATCGGGAATTCAGCATATGTGCATTGCTTTGCTTCAGGGTCTTCTGCATTGACTTGAAACCATGATGTAAGCATATTAATTCGTTGTCTCGCCATGTCAAGAACATCATACAAGTCATCATCTTCTTTGAAAACAATGTTATGTTGTCTCGTAAATGATACTGCAACATTTCAAGAAATGGATACCAGTGTGTTATTTCAAACTCAAATATTCTCCATATGGCATCTATAGATGATGCGTATCTACCATCTAGGTATTGTGTAATCTGATCCACTTCTGTATGTTAATGTTGGCCTTCTTCTCCATTAGGTTGACTATTTTCCTCTGTAACAAATGTAGCTTGTTCAGGACCTTTATGCATATACTTATGAAGGTATTTAATAACCTTCTTTTGTGCACAATACTCAACATTGATGTATGCATCATATTTCACACACAAATCACAGTTATATAGAACAACCCACTGATTATCAATCTGGTTGCCATTAATAGTAATCATTGTGCCATCATGTCTACGTCGATATCTAACAAACCCATTTTCTTTAATAATTGTGTCGTTAGTAAGGGCCTTAGGGTAGTGGTTAGTGCACATTGATCCATCCATACAGGGAAGATAAGATTTAAGCATGCCAAATGACCCATGTATCATGTGCTTTGTAACAGTTTCATATGCAAGCGGATCTTCATCTTGATCAGGAAACTTGGCACAAATGAAGGTATCGATATCCTCAGGGCATGTAGGTTTGTCATTTATAGCAAGGGTTAGGAGAATATGAGCATGGGGTAACCCTCGTTTTTGGAATTCTATAACATATATATCTACAAAACATAAAACACATCAAGGCACCCAAATTTGTAAGAGCATAATGAAAAAAAATGGTTTCCCAATTAATATAGTTATGGTGTCAATGTTGCGCAAATGCAAATGGACCTGCAATAGCAGTTCCTAAGAAGTTTTTCTCCTTGAAATCTCGCATCAACTCCTGAAGCCTTAATCGAAAGACACGGGCTATAATATCTGGCATATTATTCACATATTTCAAGCCAATTTGGGTTACATGTAAATGTGATGAAGAAATTTGGGTACCCAATATGTGCACATATTGTCGTCGCATTAATGAAGTGTCTCCTCTTGTATTGCAGACCTCCCGTAAAAGAGGAAGGTAGGATGCACCTTCAACCAATGGCACTGGCATTGCATTCCTTGGCGGTGACAGCACCTTCTAAACCAGTATACAGTTCTATACGTAACACGTTTTGGTGATTCAGTATGTAATGGAGACGTTCATGCTCAATGACAGTGTAACAATCAACTACAAATTGAAGAAACAATCTCTCTTTTTGAAGCAGAATATTTACTTCATTAACCCTAAACTGTATTTTGAATGCATAATATTGGAGCAATGTAACACCTTCATAGTGGCTACTTGATCCTTCAGCTAAAGGAATGCCGTGTACCCATCCATATGTTCCAAATAGAAATACAAGCGGATATTGGAGGGCCACATAAAAAGGATGGATCCCATATATTTACCTTACATTGCCGGCAACTATTCTTAATATTATATCAATACCAATAACCTCTGCACCTTTACCTCCAACAATAAGAGCAACAACTTCATCAATTAGTGGTCATATATATTGGCCCTTAACCTTGTAATGATGATGCGAATGCACATATCATGAACATTATTAGTGTTGATAACGACTCTTGCCTGGCGAAATACTTGTACATACGGATTACATGTATTCAACATTTGCTACAAGTTCTGTATGGTCAATGAATTGACTCCATTTAAATTGCTTCCCCTCCTAAAAGCATTGATTCTATTGAGACACTCATGCTACGTGTCATAAATATACAGTTGTGGAAATCTCTATGCATGGCGTTCAGGCTACATTAACGACCCAATTTTATGATCGCTTGCTCCACTTATACAAGATGTGTATGATCCATGACCATCCATAACAGAGTAATTAATAGTTGCTCTTATCAAAGTAAAAGACAAAATGGAGTTATAGATGCGTATATTCTCCATAAAAGTTCTATAATTGAACAATAAATTAAGAAGAAGCGGGGGTGCAGTTAAATGAGCCAATCTAACTTGACTAAAGTGACAACAAAACCTAAAGTGAGGTTCATGCTTTCTGCCGCCATGCACCTTTTCGTCATACCATATCGTTGCATTACAGTGAATGCAAATAGTCATGGTTCCAAGGCATGTCGACTATTGTGTGAATTTTTTCACATATGTGTTCCTTCTTGATTATGACAAATTGAAGTTCAGTAGCCTGGCTTCCTCTTGATAGTCATGACATTGAACAATATACCTAGAGTGGTTGACATCTCTATATCTCTTTGTGAAGAACCTCCATCTAGCATTAAGGCGAGCTTCCTTATACCTCAACCACCTTCTTGTGGAGTCTGGGGCCATATTGTTCACCTAAGAGTATACATATATATGAAATAATACATAAGTTATCATTGAATTGAATTAGTATGTCTATATTTTGTTGTGTGTATTAACACATATAAAGATGGAGGATGTTTTCTTTGCCATTATTTGTTGAATTTTTATTTATTTATTTATTTATTTTGCACAAAGATAAGATAACATAGATATTATGTAAGCGTTGAACATGGGTAAAGTTAAATGATTGTACGATTGATAGTTCTGAAATATCTTTCGTTAGGTTGTGTAATCATAAAATCTTAATAAATGCCAATAAGATGTGTAATTTGAATAAAGTGTGTTGCATTTTGTTATTATAATTATTATCTGCAGTTAGTGTGAATCGTTGTAAATAGTGTTGAAATTACATTTAATGCTTGTCATTATCGTGACTACTAACACATCTAGAGGCAGTTTACACAATTTATTTAAATGGAGAAAAAATATAAAGAGTAGATAATAGATCTTTAATTATTCTTGAAACTAATTATAATAATTAGTGAAACTATATGCATTCTCATTTCTAATTCTAATAGGAGTTAATTGAACTCTTCAATTAATAATGTTCTGCCTTGATGTCACAGAATATTACAGTTAATGATATTTTAATAACATATTGTACAAATTCAATAGACACAAATTGAAGATTAAATGCATGAGGTACCACTATTTTCTATATCCATTTGTAGAATAGTTTAATGCGTGTATTTTTTATTAGATTTTGTTTATCGTTACCATGTTTATATGTTGTCATTTTTACTACAAACATGTTTGTAGTTGATGGGTTTTAAATGCTGTAATTTCAAGAATACTAAACTATTGCTACCCTACCAATAAATAAATAAATAACTCATGTACGATGTAAAATATACAAGACTTGTTGTGCATGGTCATAATGAACTAAGTAATTTTCCTCCAATATTGAGTAATACGCGGCTAATATCCTTTAAAATAACTTAAAAGTAGGAATCAACAAAGAAATCTTTGGTTGTCTAAAACAATAAACCAAAGGGAGTGGGGAATTTGAAAATAAAAGGAAATGGAAAAATCATAACTGACAACACAGTCATATTTTCTGAAATCACTTGAAACAAACATATTGTTAGTCTCTTTTAGATGGGGAATAATTTGTTTATAAAATTAGCACCTACCTTAGTATAATAATACTTAAAATACAATGTGTCTAGAATGACTTCCCTCTGTTTCTGGTAGAAGAAATGATGATATGATAATGATATATCATTTATTTTGTGTTATTTTTTTTACTATATAGGTTGAGTAACCAAAAGGGGCTAGAGGCTGGAGTGGATGCTGCTGTTGAGTTTGTAAGCACAACAATGAAGCTTGTCATGGAGAGGGGGAGGGGAGGGACCAAAGCTATGGGTAGCTAAGGCTTCTGAAGATTTTGTTGAATTAGCCCACATTAGTGGTCATGCACTGGTAGTAATGCCTTCTGACAAAAGGCTAGTCCTAGAGCAACATCCTCACTTCATTGAGACTTACAGAGGAACGGTGAGTACTACTTTTTGTGCTAAAATTGTGAAATCAGCATATGTATATCTATTTGCAGGTCTGATATTCAATTACTACAAGGGAGATCATCTTAGTTAATGAAACACCAACTTTTTTAGGCAACCTTAGCACCTTGTAATATATTTTATTGCTACACCAAAAGTCATTACTGTTAATATATTTTTAAACAATAGATTATTCGACTACAAAATAATCATTATTAAAGGTTTAAATTCAAATTCACACGTATTAATTATCACATCCTTATGTCTTATGCTATCGTAAGTTTTTATATTTTTACCTTCGGACAGAGGTATACATTAATTAAAATGCACCGTTCCACAAAAGTTAACAATACAATTATGTATTACGAAGGAAAATTAAATGTGAGATATAACTGTAACATTAATCTATCTCTTAATTGTTGTATTTGTTGTACTTCAAAATCAGCACCCTATTATCAGGGCATTCCATAAAGAGAGAGTAAATGTTGCTACCTAAAGAGTGTTGTCTCAAGAGTGCTATCCCCAGAAGCACGTGAGCAATTCACAATGTGGTTGGAAAATACGAGGCGAAGGTAATTATATTGCAGAGTTCCATGCGGTCATTTAACTATACTCTTTTTCAGAAAATGATGATTCCACGGCAACATAGTAGACATCCATGGAAGACTCAAAATAGCAACGTAAATGGCCCTAGCGGTTGAGACGATGGCTTAGCAGTGGAGGATAATTTTATATCTTTCTATTTATTCTATCCTCATTTGATGCCTTTATTGCATAAATGTTTATCTTTTTTGTATTATTGTTATTATTATTAAAAATTAAATTTTGGTTTTTATAGTTCTCTTATTTTTGTTGTAAATATCTATATTCTAATTTCCAATATATTTAAATTACAATGTTTTTATTTAATTTTGGAAGTGTGTAACTATTCTAGCTATACGTTGTTCAAATGATTGTATTTTTAAAGCTACCTATATGTAAAAATTTTTATTTGAGTGATCATGTTCCATCTAAATAATTACTATAGAGAAATTCACCTACATAGATATTGGTTGGATGTTTCAACCAATGTCATTCTATTTAATCTTTCCATATTTGATATATTTTTTCCTTAAATGTTTATCTTTTTTGTATTATTGTTTTTATCATTAAAAATTAAAATTTTGGTTTTTATAGTGCTCTTATTTTTTTAGTAAATAACTATATTGTAATTTCCAATATATTTAAAGTACAATCTTTTTATTTAATTTTGAAAGTGTGTAACTATTCTAGCTATACATTATAATAGCCCAACCCTAGATTATGTTTATTTATTTAATGAAGCTATGTTATTTATTTTTCACATTGATTTTATCTCATTTAATCATCCCGATTGGACAAATTCATTTTGGGTCATACTTTGCAATTCGAGTTCAATTATGTGATAATTTCGGGTGAATCGATATTAGCTCCCAGTAAATATGATTAGGTATTAAATTATTTTCATAATGTCACAAAAATTTAATTTTTAAGCATAAGAACATTTGGGCCCAAATTCATTAAGTTTGGCCCAATTCATTTGGGCTCGAATTGTGGCCCGATTCATTTTGGACTGTAATAGTCCAATCATAAATTATGTTTATTTATTTAATTACCTCATTTTAATTATTTCTCAAATTTATTTATCGCATTTAATCATCCCATTGGAAAAAAAATTATTTAGGCCCTCACTTGGCAATTTGGATTTTATTTATTTATTCAATTATTAACAAAAACTTTGAAAGAATTGATAGTAGGCCCTAATAAGTTTAATCTAAGTAATTTATTTTGTTTTCTGTGACATTACAAAAAATTTAAATTTGAGTACGCAAAGACGTTATCGTTACGAAGCGTTTTATTCTCGAATCCAACTTTCTTCGGCCCAATTTGAAGCCCAACATGTTTGCTTTCTTAACCCAACTAATTACCATGATTAAGCTTAACCACGGTTAGCTAAAAATCACTTTTCAAGATAAAAACTCAGCCAAGTTGTTAGATAAGTCAAAAAACACAACTGAAACTCAAACCCATCTTCTCTCTCCTTTCTCTCTTTAACCAAGCCAGCCCTCTCCCCCATCTGATTCTGGTGTTTTTCGGCCAGTTTTCGGCCAACTTTGGCCTGCCTCTGACTCCCCTCGACAACCTAATATCACTAGCTATCATCCTCCATCATCCAAACCACTAAATATCACCTCCATCTCTTCTTTTATCAAACTTCAAGTGAGTAATCTAAATCTTGATCTTGTTAGTTTTGATTTTTATCTTAGTTTTGATTCTTGTTTTGATATTTTTAATTATTGATCATGATGTTTTGATAAGAAATAAGAGTTATTTTGATGTTGATTATGGTGGAGCTGAGTTGGGAGCATGCTAGGGTTAGGGTTATTCATAATCATGCTAGCTTTAAGTGGAAAGTTTGTTTTTCTTGGATTCTTGCACTTGATTTAGTGGTTTTAATCTTTAATAATGTTATAAGGGTGTTCTTGGTGATCTTGAATGAAGTGAAAGTTGGCCAAAAGTTAGGGTCTTATTGATTATACAAGTGTTTAACATTCCTTTGATAGCAAGCATGTTATTAGTGTATATTTGATTGAAAAATGATCTTTGATGTACATGATTTTGAAGTGAAATTGAGTGTGATGGTTTTGTATGGTGATGGGAAGGACCAAAGCCTTGTTACATGACTTTAAGGTGTGATTTTGGATGGGGAATTGTGTGAAAAGAAAGGAGAAAGCCTTGACAGTAAAGGCTGAAAATTTTCAAAAAACAGGGCATGATTTGTGATTAAACTGGTAATTATCGGGCTATTGAAAAATTATGATTTTTAGTGGGTAGATAGTTTCAGTGTGTTAGCTTTCAGATGCCTTTTGAATTGCTTTAATCCGAGGTATGTGGAAAAAGTTATGGCCGTTTTACCAGAGCTACGCAAGTTAGACCAAAACTAATATACTTGTGTTCTAATCCCATTTTGGGAACCCTATAGTGGGAATCATGTTTAGTGTTCTAAATGAAAGTGTTGCAGAACTTGTTGATCTTTTCATATTAGGGTTTTATAGCTCAATTGGAGGTCAGGGGTGAAAGTTATGAATTTTCTAAGGTGGACCTTGAATTGGTAACAATTTTGATTGCACTTAGAAGCTTATTTCGTTTGAAAACTAAGCTGTATGGTATGTGCTACGAAATTGAAGAAGTAGGGAGATTGATAACTAAGATCAGTGTTTACTGGTCCAAACTGGTGTGTTTGAACCAGTCAAATTACATTCAAACCTTTGTTATCTATCTCCGAAATATCAAAAAACCGTGATTAATTATAACCATCAAAGTCTTTCTTTTATAATCTCAATTATTCTACCTTGATCAGTTTTACGCCAATATTATTTCACTTTGAGTTAAATTACCTTAATTCATTTAGTTTTCAAATATGTTAGCAGAACTTATCTTCTATTGAATTACTTGAGTTATGGATGTCTTTTAATGAATTTCTATTACAATCACAAATTATTAAAGTCAACCTTGTTTACTAATTACATATACCTATAATTATATTTCTTAAATAGAAATTGGGGCCTAATCTATTGTTTTCTATTGTGCATAAGTATTATGAAGTGAGATTGCATTTTAAAGACTTTAGGTATGTTTATTGTCTGTATCTTTAGAAATCAGCATATATTTATCAAAATTATAATGTTTTGGTAAGTACATAATGAATCAGTTTAATCAATAATTTATCGTATAATTAGTGACGCTATCAGTTTTCAGTTACAGTGCACAACCCTTTAGTTACCCGTGTTGCTTCCGGCTAGGTCCCGATCAACTTGGCAGGTTTACACCCATCCATAGATCGTAACAGTTATAAGGGATTCACTGTCAGATAATAACTAGCAATGCAGTTTTACATTCATCTTATTTACTATTTTAACTTAAAATGAATTACAAAGCAGGCGCTCAACCAAGTTATGCAGTGATCATTTAACAATACAGGAACGCATGTACTGAGTTTCAGCTCACAGTTTGAAATATTTTTATGTTTTGTTTTAGGCAAACGCTCAGTGGATCCCCCTCATGCTAGCAAGTCAGCCAAAAAGCATGCTAGTGAGTCAGCCAAAGAGAATAAGTAAGTAAGGGAAACTTGGATGAATCAACAGTGATATAGACCATGCATACTTTGGAGCCTTATTTTGTAATCTTTAGTGTATGGAAGTGTAAGCTTTGTAGTGGATTGTTTTACTTTTGTGTATATACCTTATGTTGGTTAATGAGTATGGTTGAAGTTATGCCTAACTATGTTATCTCTAGTACACTTGTAGCAAGCCTTGTCCTTTTGGGATGACGGTAGTGCCTCGATCATTGGGTTTATCAGGTGTAATTGAGGGAATCAGAATAATAATTGCAAACATTAAAACATGCTTAATTAGGGGGCGTTACATATTTGGTATCAGAGCTAAGGTTTTAAGGGTCACTGTGAGCTATCAAGTGTTTATGAGTTAGCTATTAAGGTGTGTATGAGTTATGTTGGACCAGTTAAATGAGCTATTGACTATAAGTTCATATGTATAAGCATATAAGGAGGAACCATTTCCATTTGGATGATTCAATCATTTGGTAATACCCTGAGATTCGAGCATTAGCAAAGTGGAGTATGGAATAATTTGGGTGACGTGCTAGTGAGGCATGCTTTCATTTATCTAGGAGTTGTATTATATGTTTCATTTCTCTCATTGGTTTAAATTTTTGCAATTATGCACTCCAGGGAGTTACGAACTCCAGTGTGTGGCCGTTAAGTTATTAAAGTGTTTTTTTCATTTCATATATCTTAGGTACAGTGATGGTTGAAACCAGATGTGGGGATGCCATTTGTAACTTCTTCAGGGATTAATACAGTGTCAAGTTGGATGCAAACCTTTAGATGAGGAAATACCTTGTGGGGCAATATCTTTGAGGTGAACCAGTATGAAATGAACATTACAATGAGTGCTTATATCTGGTGATAACAGTTAGTAACTTATGGTGTGCTACTTAATATTATAAGGGTGGTATGAGTAAGATTAACCTTGAATTATTCAGAGGCATTATTTCTTTGCCACTAACACTCTCTTGATTTGTGACAGAGTGTTTATGGAAAAAAAAAATCTCGTGTGTGGTCTGTGGGGAGTCCTTTAAACACATCTGAGAAACCTTTCTTATAGGCGATTTAAACCTTGGTAATCATAATCATTTATTCTCTATTTCTATAGTAGAGCCTATAATGATCCTTCGTGTGCATTACTGTTGATTTGCAGTTCTTCCTAAGCATATTTGACCCATTCTACTTACAGTTCAGTCATCACTTTATTCATATATTTACTGTCACCTACTTTAACTCCTTGCTTCTATTTGGGCACTATTCATTTATTACTTGCAAAGCCTTTGGTCACTTCAGACCTAGTCATTGAGCGCCCTTTCGGCAATTAAATGGATCCATATTGTTCGTGTTCCTATAGCACCATAACATTGTATTGGCATACTAATCTATGGCCATGTCACTATTTAAGTTATTTTAGTAATCTTTTCTTTACTAGTACAGCCTATCTTATTAATGATGAACAACGATTTGTGCTATTTCCATCTGCCAGCAGTTTTGAAGTTTATATGCCTATCCAAGACTTCCATGTACTGTAGAATGTGTTATTGATGGATGTTGATGCCATGATGTTTAGTCATAAGACTGACTCCTTCATCTTAACGTATTGGCTTTTCAAACACCAGATAAATAAAACTTCCCTTCTGAGAGTGTTGACCCTCATATTCGTCATTTTACTTACATACGAGTATCGTATGACTTTCAAATGCCTCTTTGGTAATCTGTTAGATTTCTTCACCCTCAGTACGTCACTCCCTCCCAACTTCATAACATCATTCATTTACTTTACTATTATGACCATCATGAATAAACCGCATGTCTTGTATATGCAGGTCATTTATATGCCTTACCTCTTTCATTATAAATCTTCATCCTTTCATTCATTCAGCTTACATGCTAGTCCTTTATCACCAATAAAGAAATATCTTTATAAGAGCTTATCGTGTGGTTACATCTCTTTACACTTTAGATTGTCCCCCTGTCATTTAAATTTACTAAGACCAGTAGACAACTGAATGTGTTATCTTTTATAAATATGCCTTTATTAGTATTGCCACAACCATATTCATTGGGCATTCAATCCAGTTTGATTGGCAGACCTTGCTATCATTATAGGGATGAATTGACTGTGTGCTTATAGAAGATGACTTGTAAAGATCTTAAAGTTAGCTTGAGGATTGAGGAAAGACTAGACGTATGTTTCTATGGACGGAGTAAAGAAAAACCCTATTTCTGCCGTAGTTACACTGTGCAAGCAAGTGAGTTATAGTGTCAGTAATGCATTGAATATTAGTGATATGCAACCACACTAGGTATATACATATCCATAATTACAGTTTGTGAATTTAGAGATATTTCATCAGAGGACTTTCAGGACTATTTTCTCCTAAGAAACATTGATTTTTAGATCAATCTAGTTCAAGGTGCTCAATCTATTTTCAGAGCCCCTATCATATGACCCACAACAAAGTTCAAAGAACCAAAGATTTTGTAGGATGAGTTGCTACAGAAGGGAGTTATTTAACCAAGTGTGTCACCATGGGAAACCCTAGTTTTATATGTGCAAAGAATGAAAGTAGAACCTTATGGTTGTGTACAGCGTACAGAGAGTTGAATAAGATCACTATCAAAAACAAGTTTCCTATACCTCGAATAAATTATTTATGGGATTAACTGCCAACAACAGAAGTCTTTTGCAGGAATGACTTGAGGTCTGGATATCACATCTAAACCATACAACCACAGTTTATCTTTTGCAAGAATGCCCTTTTATAGTAATTCTTGTAATTATTTGCTTGTCTCATCTTCAAAACTTGATACTATCCAATATTGTTTAATCTCCCTCGCATTGCAACCCGAAATTTTCTATTAGCATGATCTTCCATGTATTTGCAAATCCATTGTTAAATGTGCAATACATTTTTGCTCGACCTTATATAGTTGTCAACATTCCAGTGCTCTCGACCTTCACCCTCTTTAGTTCATGATCATGAGTTCTAATTCATTCCGTTGAGAGCCGATTCACACATCTATCTTATATCTCATTTATTCATAATGATAAGCTTGTATAACTTGTTCTGAATTTATAATGTAATTCAACTCTCATTGGTGTAGGTGATTGCAATTGTCATAATCTCCTTACTCTCCTTATTTTGAACTTCAATTCCCACACACATATCTTACATGCTCACAAATAAACTCCAGCTTTTCTGTTCAATCTTATTGCTAGACTTGAATTGGTTTCATATAAGCAAGGGCACATTTCTAATGTCACTTGTTCAATCTATTTACTTATCCATTGGTACTTTGCTCGTCCAATCTATTGATCTATCCATTGCATTTTACTGGTTCAATCTATTAATCTATTTATTGCACTTGCAATTCTCACACCTATATCTTATATCCTCATAAGTAAACTTCAGTAATCCTTATTTAATCTTATTGTCGTACTTGATTTGGCTTCATATGAGCAAAGGCATGTTCCTACTACAGCCTATTCAATCCATTTACCTATTCATTAGACCTTACTTGTTCAAGCTATTTATTTATCCATTGTACTTTGTTTATCTAATCTATTTCTCTATTTGTTGTATTTTGTTTGGCCACTCACTCGATTGCATTTATCCTATCAATGGTATCTAGAAAGTCACCCTGTTGGAACTCCGTTGCTGGCCATCTTGTTTTTAAATCATCAGCTAAACTTGAACGTAACCAGGCCATCTATCTTCTTGGATAACTATGTATTGGATCCTTTATAATCAATATTTATAAACCATGATTCTTATGGTATTATGGTTCAGAATTCTAGATACACTCATGGCTATCTTTATTCTAACCACCCCATGATAATCTCTCCTTTATTAGCCTTTTCTAGTCTCAGTGTTCATTTCTTGTGTATGCAATGATTCGCTTGGCTAACAATCCCATTGCTCTCATCTTTAATCATGGTTATTTCATCACCATTATCAAAGAGCAGATCCTTGAGTAGTCTGATGAGGGGAGATCATGTGATGCATTAAGATTATTAGATGATAACTTTTTGATAAGGGCAT
Source organism: Carnegiea gigantea (assembly GCA_029747015.1). Classification (NCBI taxonomy): domain Eukaryota; kingdom Viridiplantae; phylum Streptophyta; class Magnoliopsida; order Caryophyllales; family Cactaceae; genus Carnegiea; species Carnegiea gigantea. The sequence goes on along the minus strand of JAKOGI010000353.1, from coordinate 287,437 downwards.
AGTCTCAAGCAGTGTCTATTTATATTTGAGCAAGCTAGAAGAAACATTGAGTATAACGTCAAAGCTAACCCAAGCAAGCATTGAGAGGGAAAATTCAAGTACATGTTAAGGTAATACAAGGTCGACAATAGAGTTGTGCTGGCAAAATAAGGAAACAACCACAGCCTCAGATGGATTATAGAGTATTTCAAAAGGCTTTTCTAGTCAAAAGTAGTAAAAGACCAACTATCTAAGGACAATTAGGGACTAGTTACATTGGGCTTTATGATTCATTGAAAAGTTAAATCTTATAACCTGTTGACTGCATCTACCTGCCGAACTCAGACATGTACTTGACATGTTTTATAACTCGCAATAGTACCAGAATACTTATCAGGGTATACAACAGTTTCCATTAGTGGATAAGGTGATGAACTAGTAGTGAGCACCTCCTCACTAGTAATAAGGTTCTTTTCTTTCAAAGAGAATATCAATTTTGAACCCAAGTAATTGCGTTCATTGAAGCTAATGTGTGAGAAGAATCTGGATCTGCTACTGAAACATGGGATTAAGCAGTTATACATTACACCAACACCTTTAATCCAAGAGCTTGTTGACTAGGTCTGCCTATATAACTCAAACACGTGCATAACATGTTTCTTACCTTATAACTCAGGCAGTACATTTCAGATTTTGACCATGCTCCCTTAACTAGACCCATTGTAGTCATTGAGGGTCTCGCGTTTGAAGAACACCCAGTTCAGATAGTAGATCATAGGAATAAGTAACTATGCATCAAGTAGATACCTTTAATCAAAGTACATTGGCAAATCATACCTCCTCAGAATCCAGTTACGGAAACCGAAGATGAGATGCAAGCTAAGTACGCACATCTATTTAAGATAAACTTACGTGTTTTGGCAAAGTTCATAAGTTTCGAGGACGAAACTCTTTAAGGGGGGAAGACTGTAATAGCCCGACCCTAAATCATGTTTATTTATTTAATTAAGTCATGTAATTAATTTTTCACATTGATTTATCTCATTTAATTATCCCGATTGGGCGAATTCATTTTGGACCCTACTTTACAATTCAAGTTCATTTATGTGACAATTTTGGGTGAATCGATATTAGTCCCTGGTAAATATGATTAGGTGTTAAATTATTTTCATAATGTCACAAAAATTTAATTTTTAAGCATGCAAAAACATTTGGGCCCAAATTCATTAAGTTTGGTCCAATTTATTTGGGCCCGAATTGCGGCCCGATTCATTTTGGACTGTAATAGCCGAACCCGAAATTATGTTTATTTATTTAATTACCTCATGTTAATGATTTTCTCAAATTTATTTATCGCATTTAATCATCCCGGTGTGGAAAAATTTATTTGGGCCATCACTTGGCAATTCGGATTTTATCTATTTATTTAATTATTAGCGAAAACTTTAGAAGAATTGATAGTAAGCCCTAACAAGTTTAATCTAAGTAATTTATTTTGTTTTCCGTAACATTACAAAAATTTAAATTTGAGTACACAAAAGCGCTATCGTTACGAAGCGTTTTATTCCCGAATCCAACTTTCTTCGGCCCAATTTGAAACCCAATATGTTTGCTTTCTTAACCCAACTAATTACCGTGATTAAGCTTAACCATGGTGGCTAAAAATCACTTTTCAAGATAAAAACTCGGTAGTCAAGTTGTTAGACAAGTCAAAAAAATACAACCAAAACTCAAACCCATCTTTTCTCTCCTTTCTCTCTCTAACCAGGTGAGCCCTCTCCCCCAACTGATTCTAGTGTTTTCCAGCCAATTTTCGGCCAGTTTTGGGCTGCTTTCGACTCCCCCCAACACCCTAGTATCACTAGCTATCATCCTTCATCATCCAAACCACTAAACATCACCTCCATCTCTCCTTTTATCAAGCTTGAAGTGAGTAATCTTAATCTTGATCTTGCTAGTTTTAATTTTTATCTTAGTTTTGATTCTTGTTTTGATATTTTTGATTGTTGATCATGATATTTTGATAAGAAATAAGAGTTATTTTGATGTTGATCATGGTGGGGTTGAGTTGGGAGCATGTTAGGGTTAGGGTTATTCATAATCGTGCAAGCTTTAGGCGGGAAGTTTGTTTTTCTTAGATTATTGCATTTGATTTAGTAGTTTTAATCTCTAATAATATTATGACGATGTTCTTGATGATTGTGAATGAAGTGTAAGTTGGCCAAAAGTTAGGGTTTTATTGATTATGCAAGAGTTTAACCTTCCTTTGATAGCAAGCATGTTATTAGTGTATATTTGATTGAAAAATGATCTTTGATGTACATGACTTTGAAGTGAAATTGAGTGTGATGGTTTTGTATGGTGATGGGAAGGACTAAATCCTTGTTACATGACTTTAAGGTGTGATTTTGGATGGAGAACTGTGTGAAAAGAAAGGAGAAAGCCTTGACAGTGAAGGCTGAAAAATTTCAGAAAACAGGGCAAGGTATGTGATTAAACTAGTAATCATCAGCCCATTAGAAAATTATTATTTTTAGTTGGTAAATAGTTCAGTGTATTAGCTTTCAGATGCCTTTTGAATCGCTTTAATCCGAATTCTGTGGAAAAAGTTATGGCCGTTTTATCAGAGCTGTGCAGGTTAGATCAAAACTGATATACTTGTGTTCTAGTCCCATTTTGAGAACCCTATAGTGGGAATCATGTTTGGTGTTCTGAATGAAAGTGTTATAGGACTTTTGACCTTTTCATATTAGGATTTTATAGCTCAATTGGAGGTTAGGGGTGAAAGTTATGATTTTTCTAAGGTGGACCTTGAATCGGTAACAATTTTGATTACACTTAGAAGCTTATTTGGTTTGAAAACTAAGCTGTATGGCATGTGCTACGAAATTGAAGAAGTGGGGAGATTGATAACTCAAGACCAGTGTATTGGTCCAAACCAGTGTTTGAAGTTATTTCGAACCTACCACGAGTCCAATTGCATTAAACCTTTGTTATCTATCTCTGAAATATCAAAAACCCGTGATTAATTGTACCGATCATAGTCTTTCTTTTATGATCTCAATTATTCTACCTTGATCAGTTTTACACCAACATTATTTCACTTTGAGTTAAATTACCCTAATTCATGTAGTTTTCAAATCATGTTGGTAGAACTTATCTTCTATTGAATCATTTGAGTTATGGATGCTTTTTAATGAATTTCTATTACAATCACAAATTATTAAAGTCAACATTGTTTACTAATTACATGTTTACTAATTACATGAACCTATAATTATATTTCTTAAACAAAAATCGGGCCAGTCTATCGTTTCCCACTGTGTATAAGTATTATCAAGTGAGATTGCATTTTAAAGACTTCAGGCACGTTCATTGTCTGTATCTTCAGAAATCAGCACGTATTTATCAAAATTATAAGGTTTTTGAAAGTACATCAATGAATCAGTTTAATCAGTGATTTATCACATAATTAGTGACCTCATCAGTTATCAGTTATAGGACATAGCTCTTCAGTTACCCGCACGGCTTCAGGCTAGGTCCCGATTGGCTTGGCACGTGTACACCTATCCATAGATCGTAGCAGGTACAAGGGGTTCACTTTCAGATAATAACTAGCAATGCAGTTTTACATTCATCTTATTCACTATTTTAACTTAAAATGAATTGCAAAGCGAGCACCCAACCAATTTATGCAGTAATCATTTAACAATATAGGAATACATGTACTGAGTTTCGGCTCACAGTTCGAAATGTTTTCATGTTTTGTTTTAGGCAAACGCTCAGTGAATCGCCCTCATGCTAGCAAGTCAGCCGAAAAGCATGTTAGTGAGTTAGCCGAAGAGAATAAGTAAGCAAGGAAAACTTGGATGAATCAACAGTGATATAGACCATGCATACTTTGGAGCCTTATTTTGTAATCTTTAGTATATGGAAGTGTAAGCTTTGTGGTGAATTGCATTACTGCAGTGTATATACCTTATGTTGGTTAATAAGTATGGTTAAAGTTATGCCTGACTATATGATCTCTAGTACACTTGCAGCAAGCCTTGTCCTTTTGGGACGGCGGTAATGCCTCGATCATTGGGTTTATCAGTTGTAATTGAGGGAATCAGAATAATAATTACAAACAGTAAAACATACTTAATTAGAGGACGTTACATACGTTGTTCAAAGAATCATATTTTTAAAGCTAAGTATATGCAAAGATTTTTCTTTGAGTGATCTCGTTCCATCTAAATAATTACTACAGAGAAATTCACATAAATAGATATTGGTTGGATGTTTCAACCTAAAAAAAGAACGTGTCATATCTTTTTATTTATTCTTTCCTTGTTTGATATATTTGCTGCATAAATGTTTATCTTGTAACCCCCCAAAAGGGCCCCACACCCCCAACCCCCTCCTAAAAAAACAGTTGGACTAAATTATGATTGCCTCTTTTTTTTTCCCGTTGCATAAGTAACTATGACAGCCTTTTGAGCATGCAGGCCCTCTAAAAAAATAGCTCATCCTTCATTCCTTCTCTCTTAACCCATCCCCCACCAGCCCTGTTAACATTTCACAAGATTAATTAGTTTGGGTGACAGTAATTTTGGTATTGTGACATGGTGTTTCTTAAATTTCAGGCCTTTGTGATATGGGCCTTCTTGGAATCACAATTGTTGCAAGTTTGAATTTTCCCCAGATTTGTTCGCTCACTGCATTTTGTTTGAATAGGGTAAGTCATTCTTTTGCCTGCTCAACGCCTCAATCCATTTTAATTTTGCTTCTTCCTAAACTAAGGATTTGTTGTTCTCGTCTTTTCAATTTTTTTCCTGATTTTTAAGATGCGCCCCTCAAAAGAGTTTTTAGTACACAAAATGTAATTCCCTCAGTCTTGTTGCAATCTGCACCTTGTAAGTCTGTGATATTTATTTGTTCTGACAGTCGAATGTAATTTGAGGAGGGTACCATATAATACAGAGTGACTCATTCAGATTGCAGCTAGAAATTCTTGGTATAAAGTTGCACTTACCAGAACATAATTATGTAGTAGCACTTTTAAATCCTGGTTTTCCTTTCTTTCCTGCTTTGACTACTGAGTATATTCAAAATTAGGAATTAGATTACAAAGAGTACACCTAACTATATATGAAAATATCAGAGCTTAATAATTCAAATACATTATAGAACTCTGACCTTTCCAATGGAAGATAGTGATGTTTGGTGTTTTGATTTGATGTAGAGAAGGCACCAGAGTAAGAGAGAGAGAGAGAGAGAGAGAGAGAGAGAGAGAGAGATGTTGTAGAGAGAGATGTTATAGAGAGAGATGCTGTGAAATGGGTAGAGAGAGAGAGAGAGAGAGAGAGAGTTTGAATTAGATTATAGTTTGTGAGAGAATGGGGACTCGGGAGAGGAAGTTAGTAAGTTGCAAATTGTGGGAGGGGAGGCTTCAGAAATGACCACAACATCAGGAAATGTGAAAGGAAGTTGAAGATGTGGGTAACTGGTTTTTTTTTTTTTAAATTTTTCTACTGATAATGTAGGTAACTGATTATTTGTAGGTAACTACTGTTGTTCAAATTATGTAAATCCCAAAATTTCTTAACAGTCAGCGGAATGTTTTGGATGGATAGGATCTTTCGGCTAATTATGATCAACGATGGAAAACTATTCTTCGTCCGAAAATTAAGGGAAGAAGAGTCAACTCAACATTTTATTTATATAGCATTAGATACTTTTTGAATTAAATAAACATCTTTTTCTATTCAAATGAGCCACGAAGATAATCTATGTTATATAATAAGTCAGGGCCTCAATGAATATATACATTTTGCTTGGCGTATAATGCCCTTCTTTTTATTGGAAATCCTCTTAATTAATAAGGATAATTTTGTCATAAAATAAGTATTATATATTAATTTTGAGCTTTAAAAAATATGAAAAATGATGATAACTTCCCAATTCTCAACTACATTATAGTGTCCTTACTCTCTCTCTCTCTCTCTCTCTCTCTCTCTCTCACACACACACACACACACACACACACACATGTTCACCCAAAATGTACTCACACACACAGACACACTCTCTCCCCCCATGTTCCCCCCAGAAGTAAAAGCGATACAGTTTAAAGTTGAAGCAACCCTTTCTCCTCACGTCACAAAACAAAGAAAAAAAATTCTGCCAAGCCTTGTTCATTCCACAATACTATGCCTCCTAATTCCTTAGTGCCATGAAAGGAAAAACAAAGTACATTTAATCTGACATAACCCTTGCCTCCATTAACAAGAAATTACTAAATAAAAGGTCTTGCTTCCTTTCACTACCTAATCATTTTTTTTGGGGTAGTACTTGAGTCTACTATTCATTTTTTATATTAAGTTGACAAAATTTTTCTCAATTTGAGTCTATGTTAATTTTTCATGCTCTATTTAGCTAAAAAAAAAATTTATCTGATTAGATTTTCTTTTTACCTCATTGTAAGTGAATTTTTCTTTCCAATTCTTTATAGTTTATCTCTGTACATATATTTTGACTTTTCTAACCGGGTGGATTAAATGGCGTGTAGTATAATTATGTAAGTTTGATTAACTTTAACTCTTTTGTTACTTTTTTTGAGGGGGGTTTATGCCTATCAGATTGAGAAGTCATTAAAATTTACCGAGTTTAGTTTAATTGATGTGGACAATTAGGATATTATTTTAAAATTTTCATGTTCTTAATTAAAATTTACAAAATTCATGTGTACAATATTCGACATTGAGCAACTGTCTAATCATTACTCACTTAACATTTTATACAAGCATGAAAGTATGAAGATCTATGTTATATTATAAGCCTATGCATCAATTAATGTATCACTTTCACTTTACCTATTTTATTCTTACTATTAAAATTATTTTACTTCTATTCTAAGCTAAAACTAGGTAGAAATCTCTAAACTAACAAAGATAAATCAGTCAAAATAAAACTAAGGAAGAAAAAAGGGATAATGAAACATTACATTTCTCTTTCCATCAAATATTGCGAAAATATAAAATGTTTAGCCCTATATTCCCCGTGGCCACCCCCCATTCTCTCCCACTCCTCATTGGGCTTCATCTTTTACTTGAGAATTTCATTACAGATTAATCTGATCAAAGAGAGAAGGGTTCTTTGATTTTAACCAATTTAATTATGCTAATCAATACCAATTCAAATATCTCATCTCTTTTGAGCCCTCTTGATCTCTCCTTTTTTTGATGTATTTCCTATTTAATATACTTCCCCAATGCTATATGACAATTCCCCACCCCAATTTCAATCGATATGTGTTGAAAACTTCGTTAGGCCACAACCCTGCTTCTTTCGTTCTTATGTATGACTTTCATCTTTTAGATGTACTACATTAATTTTTGGATTTATGTTCAACTTCACCATCATTGTTGTAGTGTTAATTACACAGTATCATAGGCTTCCATATTTCAACTTTATCGTCATTTGTTGTAGCATTAATTACGAAGTATCATAGGCTTCCATATCCCATATTTATCTTAAATTTATTCATTTTTTAGTCAGAAATCTATTTTAATTTTTATAGATCATTGAAATTTTAACTCTTTAAAACTTTACAATGATGTGGGGTAGTTAGAAAAATAGTTTTGTACAACAATTATCTAAATCATTTTATTTGATTCACCGCCTTAAGTTAACCTTTTAACTCTTTAAGTTAGCAATTTAACAGGCTATAATTTCACTAACTATGTATGTGAAAGATGAATTTATATTATGAACTTTTGGATGGATGGAATCTTAAAAAGAAAGGACTTTTGGTGCAATTTTTTTTTGGATCAACTGCATTCAAACAACAGTGTCTTTTATATATAACTATTTTTCATGGCTACATATCTTTTCCTATGGATTTTTCTTAAGTTTTGCCTTAAATATGTTGATTAGTTGAATCAATTTTATTTCCTAAGAACTTTTTAATACAAAAAGCCCATGTTAATTGTAAGTTCCAATTCTCCTATTTGATATATGTAGATGTCTAATGGTTGATATCTACATTGTAATTACACACTATCGATTCATATATGTAAATGAAAAAATTAATAGCGAAAGAATTTTATTCCTTATGAATACCTTTCTTCATATTAGTCATCTAAAATAGATTTTTTTTTAAATAGAATTTGCTTCGAATATTTGTTTTGCTATACAAGGATAGTTGATTTTTGTTCATAAATTTGTCATTAAAACTTAAGTATCATCAATCCTTCACTATTTATAAAATTTATTCATTATTAGGTTATACATCACCCAAATTATTCTTTTAATCTGACTATGATTTATAATCTTCATATTTCTTTCATTTTAATCTCTTTTTGACTAATAAATGTTGGTCAAAGTTGCAAAAACTTTATAGTTACCAAATTAACTCATAACATGATGTTCACAAATTATTATAATCCTAAACTTTAGTGAACCCAAATGATTAGGTGTGCTTTTGACGCACATTTTGTCACTATACAGGAATTCAAAAGGCAAGGTGACTAGTTAGGTGAATGTTGACTATGGTTCCAAATAGACGAAACATCTTATTTACACTTATTTGTATTTAGTTTGGGTTGCTATATCATAATGTAATCCTCCAAATTTGAGATGATTAGTCTTTACTAAATTTTTAGGTTATCATCTATGTCTTCTACCTAAATATTAAAAAAAAAGTAACCGCCCTAATTATAATACAATATAACATTTGCATTTTCGAATATATTGCCATGATATTAGCTCATTTTGCTATCATGCAAATGCTTCTTTTTATTTATGGACTTCCTTAATACTTCTTGCAAAAGTCAAGATGCAATTTATAACTAAGGAATACAATTTGCTCTCCAAATAGGTTTTTTAAATTAAAAAAGCCTTGAAGAATAAAAACAAATATTTTCTATCATTAAAAACTTAAGGTGATCTCACTGCCTCGCACATCAATAACCATGACCATAAGTTACACAACTAGCACACCTATAAGTTTGTTAGCTCCTTCCTTCATGTTCAGTACCCAAATCTATATATAATGTTTTAGTTTTTATAGTATCTTATAAAACTGAGTGTGTGAATTGCCCAATTACTTTACAATACAATTGTACTAAAAGTTATTATTAATCCGCAAGCATTGCATGCAAATCAAAACTAGTATAATACAATGGACGAGGGCAAATGGTACATGAAACCTAATGTTATCAAGATCTCAGTCTTAACCACTTGGTGAAGACCTCATCGGTTACAAATATCTTTCAAGTTAAAGTTATTCAATAATCATGTAAGATCTAATCAAATGAGACTTGAAAAATTTGGCAATTTCTTTTGTGCTCCTTGGGAATACATGTTATTGCGCACATTGTATAATTATTCATGCATGTATTTGTCATATATTTGTCGACATGTCTCGTGGGAGTATCTTCCAGAAGTATAACATAGGTATTATGAAAACTTCAAGAAGGTTGGTATTCAGGTGAAAATATAACCAAATCTTTTCTATTAGTACATTGGAATTTCTTGGCGTTGTATTTTGTGTTTATTATGTAAGAATTAGTACTGTCATGTTTAGTTGTGCATTTTTCACTTAGTTGGACTTTCAGGCTTGTTAATTGTTTTATTCTACTTTGGTGTATTTTGGTTATTTAAATGTAGTCTTCTTACCTTTGGCAACTAATTATTGAAAGGAAAAAAGGCAAAGCAATTCAAATATGTTTGAAATTAAAATTTTGAATTAAAAAAATTCTATAATTGAAAGGAAAAGATCACAATTGATATTTTAACCAAAAATAGACTTTTTTTTTAGTTACCACTTTAAATATTAGATTTTTAGGTAAATGTATACTCAATGGGGAAAAGAAACTAGTATTCAATTGCTCTAACTGAGAAAATATATACATAAATAACATTGTTTGAATATAATTATACCAATAAGAATCACAACTTGGTTACTCTGTGGCAACTGTTGAAGCATTTACAGGACATTCCAATAAATATCTTATAAACTAAGGTTATACCTTTGCAATGCAAGGACATAATTCAAACTTTTTAAAAATATATTAATAATGTAACAAATAGTTTCTTTTTGAATAGTAAAAATAAATTGATATATCAGATTATTTAATTATCAAAAGTTGAGCGTTTTGTTAGATTCTTTTTTTTGTTGTAACAACATCTTTTTCATTTTTAATTTGAACTCACTTTTTTATTTTATTTGTTCAGTATTTCATTGTTAAATGATTATATTTTTGGAGAATAAATTTTATTACTAAATAGTAACGACTATATGACATTGGATCACTTTAATATGCAAAAATTGATATTGCATTACAAAATAATTATTTTTTTAAGTTATCATTGTTTCTTTTTCTTTTTTCATTAAATTATTTTAAATTCCTTTTACATATGTACTATAATTATTTATTTACTATTGTTTGCAAATTGTCTAGTATATGAGACGTCTTTTCTTCTGTGGGCAAGTTTAAGTAGATAAATAGACCAACTTTTTCATTTATATTAATTTAATAAAAATTATATTATCTTCTTACTAATGACTACATAAGATATGTGAAAAGTGCATGTAAGAAGTTTGGTCAATTCTTATTTTAAGTTCAGTTAAATATAAATAAGCAATAAAAATGTATTGATTTTAAAAGTAGTAATAATTTCAGAACAACATAATTGTTATTTTTTTGAGTTATTATTGTTTATTTTATTTTTTTCTTTTAAATCACTTAAAATTCCTTTTGTTTTCATAATATAATTATTTATTTACTATTTTCTTGTCAAAATTCTCTAATGTTTGTAACATCTATTTTTATGGGCAAACTTTATGGACGACCTTTTTAATTTATTCATGCAATGAATATTTTATTATAGTATATTAATAAATATAGAAGATATGCAAAAAATTATTTTTTAAAATAAATATAGCATTGCATTAGTTAAACCATAAATGGACATTTATGGAGCCAATTAATTCTACATGGCATTACATATAGCATCTTAAGTGGCATGACATATAGCACTCATACATTGATTCCATCCAACTTTTAGTGTGTCTATATATATATATATATATATATATATATTATATATATATATATATATATATATATATATATATATATATATATATATCTATATATATATATATATATATATATCAACTATTTCAACATTTGGAATAAGTGATCCTTTACATTGAAGGGCCATAAACCACTTAGGGCCTGTTTGTTATAGCATAGTAGAGCATTTTCTAAACGCTAAATGCTTCCAAATACTCTTACATGCTCCAAGATGCTAGTATATATATTTCAAATGCTCCAATCACTCTCAAACACTCCTAACTGCTCCAAAATGCTACTAATCACACCCAAACACCAACCGTTAGTAATGGTAGCAATCATAAATGCTCTGAAGCACTTCCAAATGCTCTCAAATGCTCCTAAATACTCCAAAACACTAACCATTAAACTTAAACGTTGCTAATTGCTACAAACTACTAAAAGTTACTCCAAAATGCTACAATGAACATGCCCTTAGTGAAGTCCTTCAAAGCTAGCTATGCGAACTACTTGATCTCCAAAAGAATTGTGTAAACTACCTCCTCACCTTTTAGCATGGATGGAACCAAACAAGGGCCATAGAGGTAGAACTAAAGTTGAAAGAGTTGAATTCGTAGACATATGAGTATCATATTTAGGCAATGATCAAAAGTAGGGGTATAATAAAGTCAATTCAAGCCCCAACTCCACCAGGATTAGCTTGGCTCATTAAGCAACCAAGTCAAGCTCAAACACAAGCCAAGTGTGGGCAAACCAATTCTACTGAGCTCTGACTAAGCGATGGTTAATTAAGATGAGCCCGAGCTTAGCTGACCCTTGGCAAGCTATATTTTTTCCCTCTATGATTGTAATCTTCATATGATTAATTTGTGACCTCAGTAGCTTAGCTTCTTCTATTAGGCCTCGAATGAACATCCGAAGAGAGGCCAAATAAGAGACCTAGACTAATTGCAATACTCATAATCTGTGTGATCTTAGAACTTGCCAAAGAGGTGAGATAGATCATAGGATATCTCCCCCTATAAGGAAACTATCATGGAGGATCAAGCTGGTTAGGCTCCATGGCATATGTATAACCTTATGCAATACTATGTCTAAGAGGCACTTACTTCTACCTAAGTACTAAACTACTATAGTTTAATATTATGTAACTAGAGTGAAAACTTAGTATCACTGTAAATAAAAATTTTAGAAGCTGGCATACCGCAATAAAGTAGAATGTTATATTTGATTAAAATTTTAACTTTATCCTAATTAAACCTTCTTTTGAGCCTTGAATTAGACTTTGAATTACGCTCATAAGTCTAGCTAAAAGCATAATTGGAAATTTTGCTAAAAGCATATAAAAGACATGTAAAGTTCTAATTAGTAACTCTTAGGTACCATACCTTATGTTTTTGGACAATCGATCTCTAAGTCCTTTTTCTTTTTATTTTTCTATGAAACTTTCAGAAGTCACAAGTTTGACCCAAAATAAGGTACTTTTTTTAAGGAATTGTACTATTTTTTGAGTTTTTTTTTAATAAATATGCTTCTTTTAAATAATTAGACTTCTTATAATGACTTTACTGGTACTAATTATCACTATCTAGTACTTGTTTCATAAATATTATTTTTTTTTGTGATTATAAGCCCCATGCTTAGCAATATAATAAAGCTTAATTAGAGAGTTTTGACTATCATCTAAACTTAGTTGGCATTGGACCCTGACGTTCCTCTAACTTCCAGTTTATAGAGATTGATAATCTCAACCACACCTTCCTTATATTAGGCACATCACAGATCATTTCGTTTTCTACCTCAGACCATAGTCACTAATGAAGTATTTTATATCTTTAAAGATAGTGGAACTTTAATCAAGAAATTATAATATTTAAGACATAAGTTCGATTGAATAACCCTCTGGGAAACTTCTTTTATTGAAAGCGTGCAAGTGAAAATATTACAATGAAAAGATTGAAGAAGGACTTATAGTTTAAGATTATCATAGGTGCTTGCTCATAGAGAAATAGAGAATTCCAACTTCTCCTTTATTTAAGTATGCTTAAATGACTGTGTCGCTTCACAACACTCAATTTCTCCTTTTATAGAGGAGATAGACTACATAGGATGCCCTAGTTGCTACAGCATACATACTATTATAGGATGCTTTTACATGGCTACAGCAGACTATATCATTTTGCTGACTTGGCACTCGACAAAATAGCCATAACGTGCAACAACTTTTCAGAGCAATTAATACTAACAAAACTAGTCATACATATTAAGATTTTGCATACTTTTATCTCCAATAAGGTCTTCCAGTACATTATTATCCAGATAATCATCAAAGTCTTCATCAAGTTCAAGATACTTTAGATCCCATTTTTCTAAATAATTCATGTAGATATCTTTCTCCTTTTTCCAATAAGAACATTCCAATTCCAACATCAAACAGATAATCAAGGACATCTTCTATAGTAGCTCTTTCTTCCTTCGTATATTTATTGAATTCATCATGATAAATCAAAGTAGTGTTTCTGCAATGCATTAATATTTTTTCTCATTCAATCGTTGCCACATTTGATGATAAATGTTGTAAAAACAAATGGTTCTTGCTAAAACAGCATCATCACTAACTACGTCTTGTCGTTTTAAAACTATTCTTGTCGTTGATCATTAGGTCATTTTAAATCAATTAATTGAACAAGACAATGGGATGGTCTGGTCTTTCCATTTTCATACTCATTTACTGCACAATGTACCTCAACATCTAGACTTCTATTGCACAGGAATTTTGTTGGACCATCAGGAGAGGTGATAATCCAATGGATTCTTTTAAACATACACTTTTGAAACTTAGTCGTACTTAAGAAGGGATACTTCGGATAAGATATTTCCATGAGGTAAGCTACTATCATATATTCACAGGCTTTCATGATGAGATCATCTGGAGGGACTGAATTTGTTGAAAATTTAACATCACCAACTTTAGATCTATCAAGAAAGACGATTGTAGTACTCCATGACTCCCAAATATCATAAGAATAATTATAATAGTAGTCAACGTAGGTTTGCATACCAGTTTTGAAATATTTTTCTTGAACATAAGAACTTATTTGTGCTTGAATATCATGAGGACATATTAGGTAATTCATTTGTAACTCTACTTTTGCTATGAAATTCCAAAGTATCCAAAAGGACTCTATTAGAAAGAGAAATTGAGTCTAGCAGTAATGACATTTCATTTTAAATTTCCTCCTTTATTATTAAGAGTTCTACTCTGATAATCACCATTGGGAAGCACACAAGTTAAAATATTTACTAGAGAGTTCTTAGATTCTTGTATATGTTTAATAGAGAAAGAAAACTGGTCAAGCTATAATTGGTAACACAGGATCGCCGTTGCGCTTGTAATTTTTTTGATAAAAAAATTCTTTTTTCATAAAACTAAGTATTTATTTGCAACCAGTTCAAATTAGAAAAAGTTTTGGGGTTAAAAAAAATTGAGAACTTTTCAATTACTCATTATGACTGCAAGGATTTCTTTTTCCATTGTGGGATAGTTGCATTTTGCCTAATTAAAACTCTCATTGTAATATTTGTGGACTTTTTCTCCTTCTTGATTTTCCATATTGTACTCCGGTGCTTATTGCTGGCATCTATCTCAAGAATTAAACCTTCTTCTCCATTAGGTTAGTCAACAACATGAAGATTTTCATACATCTTTTTGAAGTTTTGAACAATCTTTGAATCACAAGGACTCCATGTCCAACTTACTTCTTTCTTAACCTTTTGCTATAATGGTTTTCTCAATTTAGCTAAATCTTTAATGAAATCTTAAGCATAGATAGGACATCTAAGAAATCTTTCTAAATGATTCCTATCTTCTATCTTCTTAGGGAAATTTCTATCTTTTCTAAGATATGCTTTTATAAGATGATTTGTTCAACTTTTATTTCTAGACCGAAAAACTCTATTTCTTATTTAGCATACATGCCCTTATTTTTACCAAAGTAATACCATGATCAATGCACTTTTGAGTGGTAATAAGAACGTCATCTTTGTGCTGTTCTATGACCTTAGAAAAGACAAGAATATCATTGATGTAAATCAAACAACAGTGATTAAGATCTTTGAGATGTTGTCCAATATTCTTTGAAATCTTTGATGTGCATTTTTAAGACCAAATGGCATTACTATCCACTCGTAATATCCTTCTGGGTACTAAAAGCATTCAAAGGAATGCTTTCTGCATCCACCTTTATTTGCCAATATCCACTTTTGTAATCTATTTTTGAGAGCCAAGAGACTCCTTGAGTTCTATTGAAAAGAACAGTTTTATAGGAATATAGTCACCATCAAAGACAGTATTATCATTAAACTCTTTGTAATTGATTACATTCTAACTTTTTCCCTTTTTGCTTTAGCATGATTTCTTACGATGAAAGTAGGATTTGTGTGAGGAATCTTACTATTTCTGATTAACCCTTTATCAAAAAGTTCTTTGATTTGCTTATCAAATTCCTGGATATCTTGGTATGTATACGCCATTTGTTTAACTCGGATGATAGTATTAGGTTTAGCAAAGTAATATTTGCAAATGTCTTATCTTTGTCCCAAATTTTAAGATGGTTACAATAGTAGACTTCTTTATATAGTTCTTCTTGTTGTTTAGCAGTATGCTCTTTAATAGATAACTCAAATAGTGAGATTGTTAGTGCTATCTCATGTTGTGCAGGGATTATCTTCTTACCACGTTGGCTGCTGTAAACGCACTTTTCTGATGAGTTTATGCTTTATTTAATTTATCAATAAGAACCAAGTGACCATTTGTTGTAACTATGATTTGGTTATGGTCTGTGTGCATAAAGAATGCGGCCTTTGAAAATTGTTTCTAATAATCATATCATGGGAGGATTGATCAACAACCCATAGACAGACTCATCCTATTTCTATGGATAACCCTCTATGGCTTAGTTGTGACTCATTATGCTATTATCAGCAATTCTTATTTGTAAAAGATTCTTGACTTTTTCCACATAAATTCTAGAAATAAAGATCGTTTTTCAAAACAGACAGAACATCCATTATTAATATAAGCACACAATTCATATCTATTATACCTCTCTAAACATATATATATTGGTGTATAAATGCTATTAGGATTAGTATTAGTGGCTTCATAACATATCTCCGTAATGGTATTCTAGATTAATTCATCCCATAAATTGGCTCATTATTGGTTCTTGTTTTGTATGAGTGACTTTTTTATCTGAACTCATATTTTGATCTATACTGTGTCTTGTGGATTCAAAATCCATTCTACTTATTTCACTGGTCATACTAATTGTATCATCTTCTTTAACTTTTTTTAAGCCATTGAAGATCCTTTTCCCCATTATGATCTTACAATCATGCTTCTTAATAATTGTGTGTAATGGTAATTTTTCCATTCTCATTGATTTTTATTACGTTCTTCTTAATGATTTTTAGAAAGCTAGATATCCAATACCTATCGATTTTTATCTCTTACAGATTGGATTTTATCCTTTAAAATTTTTGCATTGGAGTAGGACTTTTAAGTATTTCTACGTCTATCATTGTTATCTTAGTCTTTGGGTCTATAGTATTATCTAATTCATAGATTATTTTCTAAAATATCGTTAGTGGGTAACCTTCTCTCTTTATGTCTATCCCAACAGTTTTTATCTTATGAGATAGGATGTTTTTGGCAAATTCATTTTTTAGGCTCACATAATATCTAAGTCGGCAATTGGATCCTACCAATCCATTGCAGACATTGGTCTTGATCCATGTGATAATTTGGTTATTAAACTTAGTATGTCTAATATTATAGAGCAAGGCATAAAGGTCAATATCTTTGCTATAATACTCTAGTGGAATAATTTGAACTTGGACACTTTCAACATGGATATACCTATGCTATCTATCTTTGTTATGCTTAAGGATGTTTCTCAATTAATGAGATTAACTTCTCCCTCATCATATTCACAGTCTTTTATCTCTAAATCTCCTTCCATCATTTCACATACATACTTATTCTTTAATTAAAAGAAAGATTTTTTATAGATCATATTTTTTTGAATTATAGAAAGAATCCAATCTCATTTGACATCTTTATTCTCATTATCTTATAAATTCTTCTCCTTGAAGGCTGTCAAGACTAATTGAACTGCTTTCCAACATTCGACTAGTTTCTTCATAATTACGTTCTCCATAGTCATCTTTTACTACTCTATGAACAATTCCCTGTTGTTTTTCAGGACAACGTCTCGTGCTTTTTCTTTGCTAATCTCAAAACAATCTAAACTACCTAATGTTTTAATAAGCTTGTTATCTTCCTGTTTTTTGCATTCGTTTGTATAATGTCATACTTCTCTGCATGCCTAATACTTACAGTTGTTTTTTTCTAATGGAAAATAAGTAGCTTTTCTAAAAAAATTTTGCCCTTTGGGCCTTGGCTTGTTATAATATTTTCTTTTGTATTTCCATCTACTTTGCTTATTAAACTCTTTTTCTTATAAAATTTTCTCTTTCATCTCTTCTCAGGTTCATTTCCCAATTGATGAGGATTATCCCATGAGGTTAAAAATTGTTTCTTCATTTTCTTTTATTTTTGGAGATCAAGAAATTGATCATTGAATGATTTTTTTAAATGAAAGATTCTTGCACTAAGGGTATCAATGACATCTGGCGTTTCAAGCCATGTAATATATTTTTCATTGATTATGGAATTTATTGGATAAGATAATTTGTCATAAAATATATCAAGATTGGTTTTATTATGGCCAATTTTGTAATAATATTGACTAAATTCAACGGTATAATTTTTAGATATCTCATGTCCCAAATCTCTATGTTATTAGTCTTTATTTGCCACTGTCTAACTTTTTCTTCGGAATTAAGTTTAGCTTCAATAAATTCAATTTCGATTTTCTTGCACAGTTTTTTGAATATAGAAGCTGGTTTTTTCATTATTCTTAATATATTTTTACCTTCCTTATCTAATGAGTCATACCAGTCGGCTATAATGCCGAACAAATTATGCTCTATATAATTCTAGAAAATTTTCACCTGTCCATGTGGTATTCAAGTTGAGGATACTATTCATACCTATTTTTCAATGTTCAAATATTTCTTCTCTATTACGAGCTCCATCGATGCTTAGGATGTAATTCGCTTGGCTAATTGGGGTAAGATTAATATCTTCAAAGCATGTGCCTTTCCTTGGGATGAGCCAAAGGAAAAGTTAGTCGTACCTTCTGGTTGAATATATTTAAGTCTCATAAAATGGATATTTCTTCTTGAAGATTCACCAAATTCTTCAGGTTTAGGAATGACGCTGTTAATTAGATTGAATTCGATTTTGTCTATGTTGGGTTCTTTTCCAATCTCATTGATTTCGCCGTCATTCATGTTTGTATCCAGTTTTCTTCTAATTTCTTTGACCATTACCGCAAGGGCACGGGTGTCGTAGTATAAATAAAATCTCGTTCTCAGGGACCAAAGTAATCTACCGAGTTCTTTCTATCAGATAATGCTAAGCAATAACTTAATCGAGGATTTAATTTAACAACTTCTAATTAACTGATTCTGAATTCAATCAAGAAGAAACGCCTAGGGATTTATGCAGTTAAGAAAGGTATTGGATCAATATGATTAACATGCACTTTACTCTAATAGGATAATTTCGAGGAATTGCAATCTATCTAAAATTTAGTCTATTCTTTCGAAATCAATCAAATTGCCTAAACAAAGCAAAAGTCGTTCTTTCAAACTAATTTGTCTTAATTTAAGTTCAGTATTTTTGATTACTCTCTCAAGTCCTCCCAACATGCAAATCTCTCTTTCGAGTCATCTCTATATTAGGTCTTATCAAGCAGTCTAACAATCAAATTTCACCTTTTAGTTTTTTATCAACTGTTTCAAGTGTGGAAGCAAAATTTGGCCAAAATCCACTCACAACATGATAATCACTTGATAAAACGAAATCAAACCAATCATGAAACAAAAGCATAATTCTATTGATTATGACATGATCGAACTACCCTTCCGTTAACGAACAAATCCCTAGACAAGATAAACTACCCACTCATGATTAAAAATTAAACAACTAACCAATCGATTCAGCGAAATCTAAGAGGGAGGGGCTTGACTAAGACAGCCTTCAACAAAGTCTTCAAATTGCTAACAAAATTGAACTCCTCACTCAAGATTCTCACTTGCATAAAAGCAAACTAAAAACCCTAACTAAAAAGAGTAAAATTTGGGAAGGAAATGGACTATCTATGCTATGCTTCTCCTTGTTCAGCTGCTGAGGGACGAGTTTATAAAGAAGAACATGAGGATTTTCAGCCACACAGCCAAAGGAAAATGAAGATGCCACAGTTACATAGCTCACCACAGTCCGTGGTAGGCACTACGGTTGGACCATGGTCTTGACTGGAACCAAATTTTATACTCTTCTCTTGCTCCACGAGCACAGCAACTCAGGGGCATCCGTGGGGGTCAAATATACTCAAATGAGGGTCAAATGCTAGGTTAAAATATCCAAATTCTTACAAAATATAGAAAAAATCATACCCAAGTATAAATTGAGAATAGGAGTATAAATGGTAGCTTAAAGCACATAATTCTCCTAAAAATATAGCAAAATGACCCTAAAATGATATATACGATGGGCACTTATCAAGTGTAAACTGTTGCTTGTCCCTAAGCAGTGCTAAAACCAAAAATGATTCAAAACCTCCCTAGGATATACATAGGTAGCATTTCAATGGCAAAATCGATCCAAATTTAGCCCCAAAAGACGCAAAAATCATTTAGCAAATAGACTATGAAATGAAATTTTTCAAAACCACTTGATATAACACAATGTCAAATTTGAATCAATCCCCCTAAATCATCAATTACAATTATTTAGCATATGAAACAAATGGAGCTAGCAATGCCGATGGAACCTCACTATAGTAATGTGGAACTCATCACTCATGTGTTTGAAAATAATATATGAAGGTTCCCTCAATTCTCATTCCGTCGACTCAAATCTTCCATAAGCTTGACAAGGCTCTCTAATTCGCCATCACTAAAATGCAACCACACTAGATAATCATGAAGACTTTCATAAGATTGCAATAGGGCCATGGGTAAAGGTAAGAGGGGAACAAATGTTTTGAAAATATGCAGCTAGAAGCCATAGACTAAGCCTCAATTGAAGAGACAAAGAGTCGAAAGTCATAAATATTTTATAATCCCAACAAGGCTAACACTTTTTATCTTATTCTCTTTTCTTTTTCTTTTTTTTCTTTTTTTTCTTTTTTGTTTGTTTGTTTGTTTTTATCTTTTCAAAAGAGTTAGCCAAGGGAAATCCATACCAAACTTTGAATGTCAACTCTTCTCTAAACTTTATACAAAAAGACAAGGGATTTTCTTTTATCAAACAAGATCACACATCCCTTCACCAAACAACCAAATCCACTAAAAAGATCTCAATATACCTTACTAGCTCCCAATCAAACTGGATGCAAAAGAATGAAATGCTCCTCTAGTCTTAGCTTAAGGGTGAGATAATCATTTGGCCATAGGCTATAGTAGGAGGATCAAATCAAGAAAAGCAGATATAAGCTCAAAGGAAATAGCAAGGGATATAATACGCAACAAAGGTGGTTTTTGGTCGTTGGGTTAAACAAGTCAAAGAATGCCTGAATCATATTGCCTAAATGCATATTCGAAATGTGATCTTAAATGAGAATCAAAGTAAGTTCTAGAGAAATGATGTCAAGGAAGATTCACACATGAAAGAAACATGAGACCAAATTGATAAATAATCTCTAAAAGCTCAAAGCCTCACGGGACATCTACCAAGTTCATAACTAGCTCATTAGTAAACACATGCCAAAATTCATGTAAAGAGTCATGGGATAATCAACTCGCACTCAACATATGGTCAAAACATAAAGCTTATTGCTTATTTTCGCAAACTCATTCTCAAACATTTTTATGCGCACATTTGGGCAAATCAAAGTATCAAACTGAACTAAAGAAGTCTACCTAGTTTACAAAAATCATCATCGGAGGATTTTTTTTTCTCTTTTCTTTATTCATTTTTTTTATTCTTTTCATTTTTTTAATAATTTTTTTTGTTAATTTTTATATGCATGCTCCTAATAACAATGTAATCCTTAAAAAATGCTAAACTTATGAAACGAGACTAAGAAAAAAAAAACTAAAATGCAATCTAGAATGAAAAGAAGGAAACAAAAAATAAATATGCTTCTAAAATGCTTTTAACCAAATAAGATTAAAACCTACAATGAAACTCCAAAAACTATCAAAAACAATATATACAATACATAAGCACACCAAACCAAATAAGACATCAAACGCCAAATATAATGATTAACTCCCCCATGTTTGAACAACAAATTGCCCTCAATGTGGGCACATAGTAGAAAAAGGGAAGGGAGTAGCAAAAAGCAATCAGAAAGGAGGTGGGGGAGGAGGATAGGGTGGGTGGTCATAAGGGATATGCCAATCTCACCCCGTCTCTAAATAAGCCCTATAGTTATGTAAATATTGAGTCTAGGTAGCAAGCATCCCACGGAGCTCGTTGTGGCGCTCTTGGACAAAGTCACGAAGAGTGGCATTCTCAAAAGCAACATAAGCTCAAAGGGGCACTTGCCCTTCCTGAATAGATCTAAGGGTGGCTTGCAGGTCAGCATAGTCAGTAGGGGGCGGTTGGGAGGAAGAGCTAAGTACGACTTGACTAGAATAAGGGGGTGGAGGGGGTGCGGCCTGAACAACCTCAGCATTGCCAGGTACCCAATAAAGGTTAGCCCGACGAAGTAAGGTGGTTCGATCAACATTGGAAAGTAGTAGAAGCCAATCCCCAGGGTAAATCCAGCACAAACGCCCAGATTCTACTTTACAAAAGTTCATGATTTCAAAAGTGGCTTGATCAAGCCGCTTGGACCCAGAGACTCTATCCTTAGGGTTGGGCTCAATTCCCAAAAATCTAGCAATAGTTGTCACAATACCACTTATGACTATCCTATAGTGCTAACAGCAGCAATATACAATTGCCTAGCCAAAAATGATATGGGGTCAAGCTGGACACCGTAAAGCATGCAGGACAAGAAATACAACTCAGATAATCTGGGGACATTCAGACCATCATCCTGAGCAAAGAAACAACAAGCTAGTATACGTTGAGCTACCTAATGCAAGGGTTCCTAATATGTGTGCATTTAGATGAACTAGTGCTGTACCTAACACTTCCCAAAAGCTTGCCTGAATTTGCGGGGGATATATCGGTTCGGTAAATCCATACTAGGTGAAAAACCGAATATACTATTGAAGGTACCTAAGTTCAACTTATATAATTGTCTTTGTAAATAAAATGAAATGTATCCGGCTTGACATTAAGGCTCTCTAGTGACCTCAACATGAAGTGTACTCAGGAACTTGAAGTTCAGGTCCCGGTATGTATGCTCTTTTATTTCTATAAAGTGTCCCATACTACCCTATGCAAACAACCACCTAATATCATCTAACATTCCTAAATGTGCTAATAATTCCTTATCATAATAACGAGTTGCCATAATCATGCGTTCATTCAAACAATTATATCTAGCAACATGATCGGGGTTGGTTAAACTAAGAGGATTAGGAATGTTACCTTGGGCTTGAGCATTGGTGGAGGTTCGGGAGGTCTGTCGAGGTTGAGACGGTGCTTGGCTTAATGATCCAATCTCCTTGACACTCCTTTGTCTTTTGGTTGGTGTCATTGTTGCAAAATGAAATGAAAATTGAAACTTTAACCTAAATAATAAAATTTAAGGAAGAAAAATGAAGAATTTAAGTAAAAAGAAGAAGAATTAGAGAGAGAAAAAGATGATTATGGTGGATGGGTGAAGGTGAGATGAGTTTGAAGAAAAAGAAGAAGGAGATGTAATTTGTGGAAGAAAGAGAAGGATTAAGTGAAGTGGAAGGATTTTAAGTGAAAATGGAGTAAAAATGAGAAGAAATGAGGGAGGATTGAAGGTGTAGTAATGGTGGTTTAGAGAGAGAAAGAGGAAGGTAGAGAGAGAAAGAGTCAAAGAAGAAGATGAATTTTGGTGAAAATGGAGGTCGCCGTGGTCAAAACCTTTTACCGCGGCCCGTAACAGTGCATAATGGTCCGTGGCAGTGGCCACGGGCCAACCTGGTGTCTGTTGACACCAGAATTTTTTTTAATTTCCTAATTTAGCACCCCACGGCCGCGGTTCTGGGCTGCTGGCTGTGGTGCCAACAATTTTATTTTCCCTCTTTTTTTTTATTCTTATCCTTGTCTCATTTTTTATTTTTTTGTGTCTCTTTTTTATTTTGGTGTTTCTTTTATTTTCATTTTTTTAGAACAACCACAAAAATCATGAAAATCAAACCTAAGAAATGAAAAGGGGTATGGGTTGTCTCCCAACAAGCACTCTTTTAAGGTCAAGAGCTTAACCATACTTTTATACTTGATCCGAATCAATGAGTGTATGGATATTAGCTTTATCAATAGGTTGTCTCACAAGATATGATTTTAGTCGCCGTCTATTGACTATGAACACACTGGTAGACTCACTCCATCCTTCAACTGCTCCACTAGGTTGAACTTTGGTGACTTAAAATGGTCCCAACCACAAGGATTTCAGCTTGTCTGAAAATAATCTTAATCTCGAATTGAATAATAGGACCATGTTGCCTTTTTCAAACCTCTTCTTTATAATATGTTTATCATGCCATTTCTTAGTTTGGTCTTTGTAGATGCGTGAAGTCTCATGGGCCTCCAACCATAGTTCATCTAACTCATTCAATTGCAAGAATCTCCATTCTCCGGCTACTTTAAGATCAAAATTGAGTGTCTTTGTAGCTCAATATGCCTTATATTTCATGTCTACTGGCAAGTGACAAGACTTCCCGAACACCAACCGGTATGAAGTAGTGCCTAGAGGAGTCTTGTAGGCAGTGCGATAAGCCCGAAGAGCATCATCAAGTTTGAGAGATCAAACTTTACAGGACCGATTCACTGTTTTTTCCAATATGCTCTTCAATTCTCGATTCGAGAGCTCTACTTGCCCACTTGTTTGGAGATGGTAAGGCATAGTAGCCTTATGAAACACCCCATATTTTTTCAATAGTGACTCAAGAGGCTTGTTGCAAAAGTGTATTCTATTGTCATTTATAAGAGCTCTTGGCATGCTAAACCTTGTGAAAATATTCTTCTTGAGGAACTTGATGACAACCCTGCAATCATTTGTTGGGCTGGCAATGGCTTCCACCCACTTAGAAACATAGTCAACTGCCGCAAGAATGTAAAGATTGTTATGAGAAGGATGAAAAGGACCCATGAAGTCAATCCCTCATATATCAAACAACTCCACCTCAAGTATGCCACTCTAAGGCATTTTCATGCTACTTGGTAATGTTCTCCGTTCTCTGACATCTATCACAAGTCATGGCAAACTTTCTTGCATCCTTGAAAAGTGTGAGCCAATAAAAGCCTACTTGGAATACTTTCACAATCGTTTTATCTGGTCCAAAGTGTCCACCA
The DNA here is from genome assembly GCA_029747015.1 of Carnegiea gigantea. Lineage (NCBI taxonomy): Eukaryota > Viridiplantae > Streptophyta > Magnoliopsida > Caryophyllales > Cactaceae > Carnegiea > Carnegiea gigantea. Next base: position 262,813 of record JAKOGI010000353.1, on the reverse strand, counting down.
TAGGTTGAAGCATGGCAATGGTGCAAGACACTACGGACTTCATCTTCAGGCAAGCATCTTTTATAAATCCCATCTCCACAAAGGTTGTAAAGAAAAGGCTTTTCCCAGACATAGTATGTAGCATTAGAAAGGAATTTCTTCCTCTGTTGATAGGATAATTCTAGAGGTAGCACCCTGCACACTTTAAAGTTGACCAAATCAGCATACCGTGGGGTAGCTTGGTGGGAAATGGCGAAGAGTTGCTCATCTGGGAAAGAGTCATCAATGGGGAGCTCTTTACTAGGAGCACCTTTGGGGCCTAGGCAAGATAGATGATCGGTAACCACATTTGCTAACCCGGCCTTGTAACGCCCCTAAATGCTGGTTACCTGATTATCTTAACTTAATCCCTTATCATCGAAATGGTAGCGGAAGTCTTAATGATTGGAGGCATTATCGCAGGCTGAAGTTGGACAAGGCTATTTATATATGCTATATGGTTTTACTAGAATGCTGTCACAATTCTCAAATCTCATCAGACTGAAGGCATTTGTGTCAACTTCGAATTATAATTTAACCATTACCCAAAATATAACCAGATTCAGTATCTGCTAACTCTCTCTAACTTAAGCATGCTTACTCAAGTTGTAGACCCAACATGAACATTAATCTCTGTCAAGCCTTCACACTACGCGAGAATCCATCGTGAGCATCTAACGGCATCAAATTGCAAATGTACCGAGTTCCTCCTTCACTTCTTACATCCTCCAGCTTGTTAGGCCCAAGTTCGTCCACTTATCCATTACCTAAAAGAAGGGGGAAAAAACACAAAGATACTTCAAAAAATGAGCCAAAGCTCTGTGTGCTTATACCTATACTGTAAAGCTAAGCTTTTAGAACAATTTAGTTGGGTGCTCGCATTTCAATTCTTTTTAGTTCGAAAACAGAAGAAGGAGAGATTATAAAGTAAAACTATTACCAATTATTATCTGATAGTGAAACCCAAATTGATGAGCTCATATGAGTATTGCGATCAATGAATAGGTGTACATCTGTTAGGCCAATTGAATAGTCTGACTTGAGGCCGCACGGGTGAATTGAAGGGCGCAAGCCCTGATGATTGTTAACTAGTGGGTCCACTTGACAATGTGGAAAAACAGCACTTAAAATGATTCATTAAATAATTATATATTACGAGACTTTGGTATTTATGAAAAGCATGTGATCTTTAGAAAAGTACAGGCAATAAACATACCTGGAACCTTGAAGGCTCTCTCCTTTCAAAAAAATACTGTTTGCAACGTTGAAGCGACGAGAGTGGCCTCAATTCTACTTTAGACATGTATTTTTTTAATTATCAGTAGAGTTTTATTTGTTATTATTACTATCATCGTTATTACTATCATTAATGATATTGATATTATTACACCATGATAGGATTTAATATTGTTATCCTTACTGTTATAAATATTAATGTTTTTATCAGTAAAGTTATTATAATCATCGTCGTTATTGGTGCTGGATGTCATGCTTGTTATTATCATGAATTTCATTTTGATTAATTTTACGATCATTATGAAAAGAGATATTATGGTTAGTTTTAGTGATTTATTTATGAGGGGTTGACTTACTAACTCAACTTGTGGTTCTAACTCAATTTCCGACATCAATAGATTGAAAATAGTTCTGCTCCTTTAGGCTGAAATGAGCTTTGATTTCTATTTATTTGTTTGGGTCACCAAAGCGTACATTATTCTCGAACATTCAAACAAGAATTAATCTTCATTCTTCTCTTTAAGTTACTCAAGTATGTAATTTTTTTTTTTAACACCAATTCAAACACAGTTATCTTACCATTTTAATTGAGTCATAAAAGTCTAGCCCCACAATTACTTTTACTGAATAATGTCACCCCCAATTCACACACTGAAATTCATCCAATAACTCCTAAATTAGTTTCCAACATCCATCTCATACTTGACTTGTTTACAAAATCCCAAATTAATATTTCCACTTAATGCTCACATAAACACACATTTTAATTCCTCAAATTAATCTCAAGAGCTTAATTAAACTACTAATTTCAAGAGCCCAACTAACAATTCCCTCCTTTAATCCCATCTTCAACCTCAAGCTCAAGGAGTCTTCTTCCATGGCAATCGCCACACAACATGCACATACCCTCTAAATTTCTCAAATAACCACTAAACATTATTTCATTACCTTAAACTAATTCACAAATTCATATTTATACAATGAACTTCAGATTCCCAAGGTTAACCCACTTCCTTCCTTTACACCATATCAACCCACTTCAAGCTTACACTTATGTTCATGGCTACACACTTAACATCATACACACCTAGACGTGTATCACATTAATTTTATTAAAATTCACTCAAATTTCAAGAAATCAAGAAACCAAGCTTGAATTCCCTCCCAACCTTCAAACCCTAACCCACCATCACCACCTCTAAGCTTCTAGGTTTCACCAATTTAATCCCATCATCCAAAATCCAAGAAAAGCACAAATTCACATTCAGTTAATCTATTAAAACAATTTCTTACAAAACAAATCAATAAAACAACCAAAATGAGCATAAGAGGTTTAGGGTTTTTCACCTTTTCAACCCACTTGAAGAACATAATGAGAGGAGAAGAGGGAGCAACCACGATGCAGTGGCAGCCGGCGGTGGTGCGACGGGTTTCTGATGGTGTTTGACAACGTGGGCAAAAGCCGGCGGTGGGGCCACGAGGAGGGGAGGGGGCGTTGGGCAGGGTAGTCAGGAAGGGCCTGGGAATTTAGGGGAAAAGGGGTTTTGGGTATTTGTGGGAAAAATTTCGAAAATTTGCCCTTTTTTTAACAGATTTTTTTTTGGGTGGTAATCCAGATTTTTTTGGGGTTATTTACTTAACTTTATTTTTATTTTTTTTCTTGTACTTAGTAAATATTTGGGCCAAGTCTAGTACTAATATTTTAGCTATCAATAGGATTATTAAGGTGTAGTTGCGAGGAAAAAATATGAACTTGACCCATCTAAATTATTTTATGTATTATACTTAATTTAATTACCTCATACATTATTGTTGTTATGATTTCATTTATATACTTTAGGCATGTGAATCGTGTCTACGTTTATATCCTATGACTTCCCATTTTATTTAGGGGATAATTTGACTCATTTATGATTTTGAAAGAGTTATTATGGAGCATAATAAAATTTTATTCTTGAGGCTACACTCTGTCGATTCAAGCTGCTACTGCATAAGTATATAAAATGCTATATTGAAATACGACGTGTAACTTAGTTAAATATAAACTAAGACAATTCAAGGTGATTAGCATGAATTGGGTTCAGGCTGTTACAGCCTTCCCGCCTTAAAGTAAGTTTCGTCCTCGAAACTTGAAAATTTGAAGAGAGAAAGAAAAGATTAACTTTCCCTCAAGCTAGTAGGAGTACTTGTTTCTCTTGTCCTGTAATTAATGCTTCATTTAACTCTTTTAACCATACAGTCATTTGTACTTCCTCCCATATAATCGCTCAACATGAGCTATTTTAATGATGGATTGATAACTATTATAATAAGAAAATTCCTCCAAGGGTACGTAATCTTTTCAGTTTCCCTGAAAGGTAAGTACACATGCTCTCAACATATCCTTGAAGATTGGATTCACCCCTTTTAGTCTGTTTATCTGTCTCAAGGTTATATGAACTACTGAAATTTAGTTTTAATCCCAAAGGCTTTTTGTAAGGCTTGCCAAAATTAAGCTTCAAATTTTGGTCTCTGTCAGATACTATGCCTTTTGGTGTGCCATGCAATCAAATTATTTCTTTGACGTCCAATTACAATAGTCTCTCTACAACTCAAGTCCCATGGGTTGGTATGAAATGAATAGATTTGGTGAGTCTGTCAACATTAACCCAAATGACACTATTTTTTGAAGATGTAAGGGGCAGTCTCGTAGCAAAATCCATTAAGATTAAATCCCACTTCCAGGTGGGACTTTCCAAAGCCCGGGGTTGCGTACTGGGCGTTGATGCTCTGTCATGATCTCTTCACAAGTCAGACACTTCCACAAACTCTGCAATCTCCCTCTTTAGGTTATCCCACCAGAAGTATTGCCTGGACATTTTTGTCACTCCCTAACCCACAGAATAGCAAGCATTACAAGCTCCTTTTAAAATCTTTCATTTTAATTCCTCTTTGTTGGGAAAAGATAACCGGTTTTGTAACCTTAAAGTTCCATCCTCATGTATGATAAAGCCAAGTGATTGCCCTTGTATGATAGTCTACCTCAGTCTCTCCAACTTAGTATCACCCTTTTGACTTAACTAAATCTCCGCTATTATTGAGGGTTGCACTTTTAATGCTAATGAAAGCCTCTTTCTTAACCCATATTAAGTTAGCATATGATACAACTTCTATTACCATATTTTCAAGGTCCCTGAAGACACCAGATTGGGTAATTATTATTATGTTCAAACTACAATGGGCTCTTCATCATTGGACTAGTCAAAAGCTAAATCGACGTTAACAATGAACATATCCACAAATGAGAGTGATGAGAATAATGGTCAAGTGAGTCATTGCCCATGAAAGAAGTAAACAATGAATTTACAAATGATTAATAAGGGAGGAATTGTCATAGGATGGCCAAAGTAAAAATGGCTATGAGTTTTCAAGAATCCAAGAATAGAAGACCACCAAAATTGTGGTTTACAAGTATGAATCATGAAAGAGCCAACAGATTGCCAACAGTTCCTGAGTCATATCAGGGGAAAAGACGATTATTCTATGCCATCTCAGTTAGGAGGTTGACTTACAAGTCAAGTTGTGTTGTTTATGAAATATGAAATGAAATAAGAAAGGTGAGTATTCGAAATAGTAACATATTCGCTTGCTTAAATACTTTTAGCGAAAGTTCTCATTGCTCGACAAAGCCATTCGGACATTCTCGCATGAATAGAAATGAATTTGGGGTTTTTGAGTTCTAGCAAGAATAAGAGGGTGGATTGTTCCTATAATTGTGACACTAAAGTGTGGTTGAATGTCAAAGTCATAAGTGTAGTACCAATATCATAAGAAATAGGATAGTCACGATGTCCAACATAGGCTAATAGAAAACGACAAAAGAGAGTTTTGAAGGAAGGGGTTTGATGAGAAAGGTGATTCAGTACAGTTTGGTTCAACCGTTGAATTACAAATAGGCTAGTAGTAACAGAGTTTCAATAAGGTGACTGTCTAGCCACCATTAACATGATAAAGCCAATAGACGAATTTGGTTTTGAATGAGCATAGTATAAAATAGGCAATATGAAACATATTTAAGTAAGATAACAAGATTGCATAGAGAAAGTCCGAGTCTATATTTTGAGGAATAGAATTTAAAAGCAAGACAATTGGTGGCATTACAACAGTCATTGTAGTGGGAGCTTAACTGCATCTCTAACTCAAAACAAGCTGTATAGGCTTACTACTATGAACAAATGGGGTGTAAGTACATATAAATATGCTTTTAGCGAAATGAAGAAGAGGAAGATGAAAGCCAAAAGTATTAGAATGTTGAAAACCACTTAAAATCAAGCAAGAATGGATTCAATATTTAGTAACAAGTTTCAAAGACATGGTGGATGACACTGGAAATAGGTACGAGCACTCTTGAGGAACCACTAACTTCCAAAAGTTAGAAATTAAAAAAAAGAAGATTAGATAACGTTGAAAGAAAGCAAAGTTTAAAAATGAAGCAGATCAATCAAATATAAGAAATGACAGAAATAAGAACATTAATACAAAAGACAAATTACTCAGCATGGTTTCGTATGCCAATTAAGGTCTTTTAAACAAATGCTCGGGGTCAAGAAGAGGTAAAATAGTAAAGAGATGATGCTAATATATAAGTCAAGATGATTAAGGGAGAAGTTGGCTAATGACTAAAAGTATTGTGAATGTTGTTGATGTAAGATTTTGATGAGAGGAACATATGGTAGATTTTGAAGCGATGGGTAACTAAAATAGTACCATGATACAGATAGAATGAAAATAACTTTAAGCGTAAACAATTTAAGAATGGCGGGCAATAAGAGTGAGATAGTTCCAATAATTAGTTACATAGGAACCAAAACATTGAGGATTTACTAGTAGTAAAATAGCAATCCATGTAGTGATTGGATGTTAAGGGCAAGCAAGGTCACGTTACTATTGAAATAATAATGGGAAAAAGGAAGCTTAGTAGAGGTAATCAACAAAAGTAAGAGAGATGTAACCCATCTTAATGATGGGGATTCCCTATAAAAATTAATGTCATGAGGTAATTCAATGAGGGAAAAGATATATAGTGAAGTATTGTTGAGGCGATTAAATAATTTTTGCAAAGCTTAATGTAAGTGAAAAGGAATTACAAATTAAATTATAGTGTCGCATAATAGGGGGTGGCTAGCTCTAGATGGCACCCAAGGAGGTCAAGAAGTCCAAACAAAGGATACTAAATCCTGCAATGATTTCTGACAAGGGAAGTCTAATATTAGTTGGCTAAAGATCACTGTAATTCTTTTGGATCTATGCAGCGACTCATGTAGCTAAAGTTTCAAGGGTTTTAAATGCCCAAAAGATAGTCGCCTAGGTTTTGTATATGCACACATCTCACATATCTTATTACCCTACAGTCCACTATTGTTGTACATAAAGTTATATCCTGGTAATGCTCTTTTGACTTGGACATCTCAACCTCATGAAGTCACTAGTAATACTTCTATAGTCTATAAAGTCCATGCATATATATATATATATATATATATATATATATATATATATATATATATATATATATATATATATATATATATATATATATATATATATATATATATATATATATATATATATATATATATATATATACTCGAATCACCACTCTTAGTTCCTTACTAAATAACTGTAATGTATCAACAAGTGCCCTAAATCCAATGCATATGACCATTGAACTTATATTATACTTCTCGAAAGATTATTTATCTTCCCAAATCTTATCCATTCTTGATTAAAATATAAATTATGACTTGGTATGCAAAAGTAATGAATCTGTCCACATATATGACATATCCTTAAGCCTTTTTCCCTATGGTTTCACTTGTGTAAATAGTTATTTTTCACCAACATGAGCAAGCTCAAAGTTGTGAATCGCAACTCTCACTACTTTGATAAATCCAACATCTAAGTGCCCTATTTATCTCTCTTTCTTTTCTATCTTTCCTTTTTTAATTGTTGCCTAGTCCTTGTTAATCCCAAAGAGCTTACTTACCAAACACCTGATACTCCACAAAGTATGATCTTCCTGTCTTAATTTATTTTACATAATCTAACGGGCATGTTATAACGGATGCGAGAAAGTATGAATAAATTGAAAAACACACATAGATTTAACGTGGTTCACTAACAATGTGTTAGCTATGTCCACAGACAGAAGAGAGGGATGGTTTTTATTGATATGGGAATACAGAGATACACTATGCTAGGTCTGCAAAAGGGGGCTAAAAATAGATTCAAGGCATTCTAACAGAGCATAACTTGACCCATCAGCACCCATGACCTAATCTGTCATAATAAGAGAAATTATTTATACTGTATCCTTAGAACCTCTTATGAATATCTTGGAGCTAAAATCGACCCTTAGTGATTTCTATGTGCCTTTAGAGTTTGTTCTAACCTCATAATAAGTGTGGACATTATCGGCGCAACCGCACTATAGAATCTCAATCTCTAGAAAAGTTTTCCCCTTCACATTTTTAAAGTTTTCAATGCCTACTACTGCCTAGATTGAAACATATGATTGGGGTTAATGACTCAGAGTCAAAACGTCCACTAATATCCTAAGCCTAAATGTCCTCTATCTCTTCATTGCTTACTACCTCCATCACTACAGAACATGCTTTTAAGATATAATGACTTATACACACCTAACAGTCAGTAGCCCACTTAAGTTCACACAATCTAGAGGCACATTTAATGACACTACCTCTTTTGCATAACACCTTATCTTGACGCATACAACCCATATAATATCAAGTAGTACCATATAACCTACTGAATTGCCAACACCGGATTCATCATACTAAATGATTATTACAAATCATCTATAACGATGTGATAGGCCCTCAGATATTTACATTATTGCACTACTGCCATGGTTATTTCATAATAATCCAACCCATGAACATTGCCACACAGTACATTTTCCCTGTCTAGCAAGTTAAATGTAGTTTGGGACTACATTAATCACATAAGAGTTTACGGACTTCACCTTCTTGTCATGTCTTAAATATCACAATACCCAAGCATTAAGTATTTCAGCATGTCTTAATAAAACCACTAGATTGAAAGCATCCTAATAACTCAAACAAGCATCCCAAAACTCTACAAAATTATTGCTATGAGCTTAGTATACTTCTTTGGATTATATACGTCATCAAGAAGTTAGCCGAGTGCTTCCCCACTCTACTTTGATAACGATGGAATTCTTAAGATATTATTTAACTACGTCATTGGCCTTAATACTAAAAGATAAAGGCTAGGTAAATGTTTACTAAAACATCCTCATGATGCACACATACACATGAACTCCTTATTAACATTTTGTTGCACTAGTCCAAAATAACTCATAGGAATCCATATAGCTCACAATGGCCCTAAACCTGGCTCTAATACCACAACTGTAACCCTCCCAAATGCTAATTACCCGATTATCTTAACTTAATCACTTATTATCGGAATGGCAGTGGAAGTCTTAATGATTAGAGGTATTACCGCCGCCGAAGTCAGCCAAGGCTATTTATATATGCTATATGGTTTTACTGGAATGCTGTTGCAATTCTCAAATCCCGTCAGACTGAGGGCATTTGTGTCAACGTCAAACTGTAATTTAACTATTGCCCAAAATATAACCAGATTCTGTATCTTCTGACTCTCTCTACCTTAAGCATGCTTACATAAGTTGTAGACTCAACATGATCTTTAAGCTCTGTCAAGCCTCCATACTACGCGAGAATCCACCATGAGCATCTAACGGCTTTAAATTGCAAATGTACCGAGTTCCTCCTTTACTTCTTACATCCTTCAGCTTGTTAGGGCCAAGTTCATACACTTATCCATTACCTAAAAGAAGGAAAAAAAACACACAAAAATACTTCGAAAAATAAGCCAAAACTTAGTATGCTTATCCCCACACTGTAAAGTTAAGCTTTGAGAACAATCTAGTTGGGCGCCCGCATTTCATTTCTTTTTAGTTCGAAAACAGAAGAAGGAGAGATTATAAAGTAAAACTGTTATTGGTTATTATCTGATAGTGGAATTCAAATTGATGAACTCATATGAGTATTGCGATCATTAAATAGGTGTACACCTGCCAAACCGATTGAGTAGCCTGACTTTAGGCCGCACGGGTAAATTGAAGGGCGTAAGTTTTGATGATTGTTAACTAGTGGGTCCACTTGATTATGTTGTAAAATAGTACTTGAAAATGATTCATTAAATAATTATATATTATGAGACTATGGTATTTATGAAAAGCATGTGATCTTCTGAACGGTACAGATAGTAAACGTACCTGGTACCTTGAAGGCTCTCCCCTTTCAATAAAATGCTGTTTGCGGCGTTGAAGCAACGAGAGTGGCCTCAATTTTGCTTCAGAAATGTATTTTTTTATTATCAGTAGAGTTTTGTTTATTATTATTACCATCGTTGTTATTACTGTCATTAATGATATTGATATTATTACGCTATGATAGTGTTATAAATATTAATGTTATTATCGATAAAGTTATTATAATCATCATCGTTATTGGTGTTGGATGTCATGTTTGATATTATCATGGATTTCATTTCCTTACTTTTATGATCATCATGAAAAGAGATATTATGGTTAGTTTTAGTGATTTATTTATAAGGGGTTAACTTGCTAACTCAACTTGTGGTCCTAGCTTGATTTCCGACGTCACATCACGCTGTCATATGCATATTGAAAATATTTTTGCTCCTTTAGGCTCAAATGAACTTTGATTTCTATTTATTTGTTTGGGTCACCAAAACATACATCATTCTCCAACATTCAAACAAGAATTAATCTTCATTCTTCTCTTTAAGTTACACAAGTATGTAATTAATTTTTTTTAAACAGCAATTCAAACCCAATTACCTTACCATTTTAACTGAGTCATAAAAGTCTAGCCCCACAATCACTTTTAATGAATAATGTCACCCCTAATTCACACACTAAAATTCATCTAATAACTCCTAAATTAGTCTCCAACATTCATCTCATACTTGACTTGTTTTCAACATTCCAAATTAATATTTCCACTTAATCCTCACATAAACATAATTTTTAATTCCTCAAATTAATCTCAAGAGCTTAATTAAACTACTAATTTCAAGAGCCCAACTAAGAACAATTCCCTCCTTTAATCCCATCTCCAACCTCAAGCTCGAGAAGCCTTCTTCCATGGCAATCGCCACACAACACGCACATGCCTTCTAAATTTCTCAAATACCTTCTAAACATTATTTCATTATCTTAAACTAATTCACAAATTCATATTTATGCAATGAATTTCAAATTCCTAAAGTTAACCCATTTCCTTCCTTTACACCATATCCATCCACTTCAAGCTTACACTTATGTCCATGGCTACCCACTCAACATCATACACACCCAGATGTATATCATATTAATTTTATTAAAATTCACTCAAATTTCATGAAATCAAGAAACCAAGCTTGAATTCCCTCCCAACCTTCAAACCCTAACCCACCATCACCACCTCTAAGCTTCTAAGTTTCACCAATTTAATCCCATCATCCAAAATCCAACAAAAGCACAAATTCACATCCACTTAATCAATTAAAATAAGTTCTTACAAAACAAATCAATAAAACAATCAAAATGAGCATAAGGGGTTTAGGAGTTTTCACCTTCTCAACCCACTCGAAGAACATAAAGAGAGGAGAAGTGGGTGCAACCACGGCGCAGTGGCAGCCGATGGTGGCGCGACGGGTTCCCGACGATGTTTGACGGGGTGGGCAAAAGGCGGCGATGGGGCCACGAGCACGGGAGGGGGTGCTGGGCAGGGTAGTCGGGAAGGGCCTGGGAATTTAAGGGGAAAGGGGTTTCGGGTATTTGGGGGAAAAATTTAGGAAATTTTCCATTTTTTTAAAAGATTTTTTTTTGTGGTAATCTAGATTTTTTTGGGGTTATGTACTTATTTTATTATTATTTTTTTTATTTCTTATACTTAGTAAATATTTAGGCCAAGTCTAGTATCAATATTTTAGCTATCAATATGATTATTAAGGTGTATTTGGGGGAAAAAGTGTGAACTTGATCCATCTAAATGAATCTATGTATTACACTTAATTTAATTACCTTGTACATTATTATTGTTATGATTTCATTTATATACTTTAGGCATGTGAATTGTATCTACATTTATATCCCATGACTTCTCATTTTATTTAAGGGATAATTTGACTCATTTATGATTTTGAAAGAGTTATTATGGAGCATAGTGAAATTTTATTCTTGAGGCCACTCTGTTGATTCAAGCTACTATTGCATAAGTATATAAAATGCTAGATTGAAATGCGACGCCTAATTTAGTTAAATTTAAATTAAGATAATTCAGGGTGATTAGCACAAATTAGGTTCAGGTCGTTATAGGCCTTGTCTTTGATCTCCAAATCAAACTATTGGAGAAGGAGGACCCATTAGATGAGTCGGAGTTTGGAGTCGGATTTCTTCATTAAGTGTTTCAAAGCGGCATGATTAGTGATGATAATGACCTTGGAATTGATCGAGTAACATTGAAATTTTTCCAAGGCAATGACAACTGTCAAGAATTCCTTTTCGTCGTGACGTAATTCACTTGAGCCCCATCATAAGTTCTACTCACATAGTGGTATTGCATATGACTTATTGTCCTTTCGTTGGACATGAACGACGCCCACTACATAATCACTTGCATCACACATCACTTCGAAAGGTAGCTCCCAATCCGGAGCTTGCATCACTGGAGCTGTGATTAATGCCTCTTTTAACCTGTGAAAAGCACTTAAACATTCTTTATTAAACTCAAAAGGCATATCCTTGATAAGAAACTAGGTGAAAGGTTTTATAATTTTTGAAAAATCCTTCATGAACAGCCAGTAAAAACCAACATGTCCAAGAAAACTTCTCAAACCTCTTACAGAAGTTAGTAGTGGAAATTTTTCAATGACCTCCACCTTTACTTTATCAACTTTAATGCCTTAATTGGAGACAACATGATCGAGGACAACCCCTTCTTACGCCATAAAATGGCACTTCTCCCAATTCAAGACCAAATTCACATCTCATTGTAAGACCTTAGACAAGTTATTCAAGCAATGGTCATAGGTTGCACCATACGTAGAAAAATCATTCATAAAGACTTACATTATGTCCTCAATAAAATGAGAGAAAATAGCCATCATACAACATTAAAATGTAGCTGGGGCATTGCGTAACCCAAATGGCATCCTTCTATAAGCATATGTACCATAAGGACATGTAAAAGTAGTCTTTTCTTGGTCATTAGGATGGATAGGATTTGAAAGAATCCTGAATATCCATTTAAGTAACAAAAATATGATTCTTAGCCAACCTTTCAAGCATTTGGTCAATAAAGGGAAGGAGGAAGTGATCTTCACTGGTGGCTTTATTCAATTTTCGATAATCAATGTATATAAGCCATCCTACGACAGTCCTACTAGGAATTAGCTCATTATTCTCATTTTTGACAACAGTCATCCTGCCGTTCTTAGGTATAACGTGGACCGGGCTTGCCCCCATAATATCGGAGACAGGGTAGATAGTGCCGGCTTTAAGCAGTTTCAAAATTTCCTTTTTTGACCACCTCTTGCATGCTAGGATTTAGCCTTCTTTGGTGTTCAAGTGAGGGCTTATGGTCATCTTTCATTAAGATTCGATGCATACACAAAGAAGTATGAATTCCTTTTAAGTAATCAAGGGTGTATCCTATGGCTTTATGATGCTCTCTAAGTACTCTAAGCAAAGAGTCAATTTGAGATGCATTCAAACGTGCATTCACAATCACAGAATATGTAGAGTTGGGTCCAAGAAATTCATACCTCAAGGATGAAGGGAGAGGTTTTAGTTCTACCTCGGGAGCTTTCGCCTCATTAGACGAGGGTTTATTTTCATCTTTTAATGGTTCCACCGTAGCAAGGGAAGGCGGAATTGGTGGAGAGGCTTCCAAAAGTTGAGCACACTTAGCTATTTCGGGATTTTCATCCTTAGTAGTGCTATTCTTCAACATCAAGTGCTCAAGAGGATCTTTAGAATCAAAGTTAGACGCAGTTTCCTATATCAATCCATCAACCACATCAATCTTATTGCATCTTAGAAATGGAAGGGAATTAAGCAGCTTTTAACAAGTTAAGATCCACATGATCATCCCTCACATCAAAAGATAGCTTACCATTTTTATCAATATGACACCCAGTAGTGGCTAAGAATGGCCTTCCCAGAATGATGGGAGTACGTGTATCTTCTTCCATTTCTAAAATCACAAAGTCTACTGGCACATATAATCTCCTACTTTTATTGGAACATCCTCTAAAACACCCACAGGGTATTTTACAGAATGGTCCATCAATTGGAAGGAGATAGTAGTTGGTCTTATCTCTCCTAGGTCCAATTTTTCACACATAGAAAGGGGCATCAAGCTCACACTTAACCTTAAATCACACAAAGCATAGTCTATAGACACATTCCCTATCAGGCAGGGAATTGAAAAACTACCGGGATCCTTTAGCTTAGTAAGAAGCTTGTTTTGGATCGTTGCACTGCACTTTTTAGTCAAAGCTACAGTCTCATGTTCTTCTAGCTTTATTTTTTTAGACAGAATTTCTTTCAAAAATTTAGCATATGAAGGCATTTGAGACAAAGCATTAGTAAATGGAATGTTTATGTAGAGTTTGTTAAGGACTTCTAAAAACTTCTCAAATTGCAAATCAAGTTTTGCTGTAGCCATCCTTTGTGGAAATGGCAAAGGTAGGGCATAGGGTTTTGGGGGAGTGATCTTAGGGTCCTTAGGAACCTCATTAGACTTATGCGCAACATCATCAATTACCTCCTTAAAGGGTGTAGGCACCTCTTTCTCAACATTCTCAACATGCTTATTCTTATCATGTAAAGACTCATCATTAGTAACCCCCTTAGGTCCCTCTAGTTGCTTTCCTCTTCTTAAAATCATAGCATTGCATTGCTCCCTAGGGTTAGGTTCGGGCTTGCTAGGAAGTCTATCTGGGGGCGTAGATAGCTTGTTGGACAATTTGGACTTCCAATATCATGTTGTGAGTTGTAATCACAATAGCCTTAGAGGCTAATTGCTTAATATACTCATCCTTCTTTTGTTGTGTCATAAGCATACTTTCTATCATAGCCTTTAAATTGGACTTTCGGGGTATTTGTAAAGGGAAATGAGGTCTTTGAACACCGGGGGGTGGCCTAGCATTCATTTGGGACATATTCGGAGGGTTTGGATTAGACCTATATGAAAAATTCGGATGATTCCTCCAACCTGGATTGTAGGTACTAGAGTAAGGGTCATTGGCTGGTCTCGGGTTGAAGTGTTGAACATGATTAACTTCATTAGAGTCTTGGGAAAAAGGACTCCCAACTTGATAATTCAAAGTCATATGTTCAATAGAACCACAAATTTCACATGGGAGAGGGGCACTAGAATTCACAACATTAACATTTATATAGTCCAACCTTTGAGTCATAGCATGAACTTTAGCAGAAAGCAAGGTAAGTGCATCAACATTAAGCTTGCCTCCAACCTATTTGGGTTGGCTGCGTTCGTTAGACCATTGGAAATTATTGAGTGCCATCTCCTCAATCAAATTATAGGCCTTGTCTTCAGTTTTATTCGTCAAAGTTTCTCATACTGCCGCATCAATACTGGACTTGGGTCCCACCATTATAAAAAGCTTAAATAATCATCCATCGTTGAAGACCATGATGGAGGCATAAACGCAGCATATCCTTAAACCACTCCCAAGCCTCATAGAGTGTCTCATCATCCCTTTGAGTGAAGTTTGGTAGTTTGATTCCTCAAACTTGTCGTTTTGCTCAGAGAGAAGAACTTGGCGAGGAAAGCTCCAATAAGCTCATCCCATGTGGTGATGCATCTCGAAGGCAAAGAATGCAGCTAAGCTCTTGCCTTATCCCTTAATGAGAAGGGAAATAATCGCAGTCGAATGGAATCGGTGGAGACTCCGTTAAACTTCAACATGTCGCACCCCTTTAAAAAGTCCGAGAGGTATAAATTCGGGTCTTCTAAAGGGGTGCCTCCAAACTAGGATTGTTGCACCATAGAAATGAGTGCTGGCTTGAGCTCAAAATTATTTGCATCAACGTTAGGGCGAGTGATACTTGAGGCGATTCCTTGGATTCCAGGGGTAACAAAATCCCTAAGTGTCCTCCTTTGGTCGCCTCCTCATCCCTCCATATTTGTTGAAGTTCTTCTTGCCTCGCATCTTTGTTCTTCAATCTTTTGCTTCTTCCTCCTCAAGGAAAAAGTCCTTTTGATCTCGGGATTAGGTTCGTATAGAAATAGACTTCGCATAAACGGGAAGATTTCTGCAAGTACTATCACCAACACTACCAACACATTGAAACAAGAAAATAAAGAATAAAAGACAAAAAATAAAATACCTAGTCACTTTCGTAAGACTAACTCAATAGTTAACAAAATGGCCCCCAGCAACGGCACCAAAAACTTAACGACTGCCACAAGCGCACAGGTATTGTAGTATAAATAAAATATCATCCTCAGAGACCAAAGTAATCTATCGAGTCTTTTCTATCAGAAAATGCTAAGCAATAACTTAATCGAGGATTTGATTTAACAACTTCTAATTAACTGATTCTAAATTCAATCAAGAAGAAACGCATAGGGATTTATGTAGCTAAGAAAGGTGTTGGATCAATATGATTAACATGTGCTTTTCTCTAATTGGATAATTTTGAGGAATTGCAATCTATCTGCAATTTAGTCTATTTGTCGAAATCAACCAAGTTGCCTAAACTAAGTAAAAGTCATTCTTTCAAACTAATTTGACTTAATCCAAATTCAATATTTTTAATTACTCTCTCGAGTCCTCCCAACATGCAAATCTCTCTTTCGAGTCCTCGCTATATTAGGTCTTATCAAGCAGTCTAACAATCAAATTTCACCTTTCAATTTTTCATTCAATTGTTTCAAGTGTGCAAGCAAAATTTGGCCAAAACCCACTCACAACATAAAAATCACTTGATAAAATAAAATCAAACCAATCATGAAAGAAAAGCACAATTCTATTGATTATAATATGATCCAACTACACTTTCATTAACTAACAAATCCCTAGATGAGATAAATTACTCACTCATGATTAAAAATTAAACAACTAACCAATCGGTTTAGCAAAATCTAAGAGGGAAGGGGTTGACGAAGACAGCCTTCAACAAAGTCTTCAAATCGCCAACAAAACCGAACTTCTCACTCAAGATTTCTCACTTGCACAAAAAGCAAACTAAAAATCCTAACTGAAAAGAGTAAAATTTGGGAAGGAAATGGACTATTTATGCCATGCTTCTCCTTATTCTGCTACTGAGGGACGAGTTTATGAAGAAGAATATCAAGATTTTCAGCCGCACAGCCAAAGGAAAATGAAGAGCCCACAATTACACAGGTCACCACAGTCTATGGCAGGCAGCACGGTTGGACCATGGTCTTGGCTGGAACCAAATTTTATGCTCTTCTCTTGCTCAATGGGCATGGCAACTCAGGGACATCTATGGGGGGTCAAAATATACTCAAATGAAAGTTAAATGTTGGGTCAAAATGATCCAAATTCCTACAAAACACAGAAAGGAACCATACCTAAGCATAAATCAAGAATACGCATATAAATGGTAACTTAACGCAATTCTCCTAAAAATGTAACAAAATGACCCTAAAATGATATGTACAATATGCAATTATCATTCTTCTAAAAGAATAACATTAAGATCCTCTAGTTTAATTAAGCTTATTTATTGATATATTTTTTCTTTTAATTGGACATTATTTGTCTCTTCCTTATCATCATATATGACTTTTTGTTTTTCCACTATTGTGCCCATGATGTTGTTTAATTCTTTTGGGTTTTGTTCTTTATCAAACATAATATATAATTCCTCTAGATTATACTACTTATATTCCATCCACTTCTTCTTTTTCTATGTTTTCAGATGATCTTTCAGTTGGCTTTTATCTTGCTTCTTTTTCGATTCTAGTATCTTACAAAGGAAATGGATTTTTGTTTTTTAGATTTTGAAAAAGATATTTATGTTGAAATGAAGTACTAATACTTAAATTATATTTCCTACTATGTCTAATTTCATTTATCAAAGAAAGATGGATTACAGATAATTACTTCTTTATCTCTTTAACTTTAGTCTTAATTTTTGCTAATTCCACTTTCGATTCTAAAATCATATCAATGATATAATTTAACTGTGGTGCAACTGAAGTGGTTCCTTCTGGTGAGTGCACAATATGTAAATAATTAGGAGTAGGACAACTAGATGATGATTTGAACATTAATTGTGACTGGTTATCTTAATTTAAGTATTCATTAACTTAATTATATTAATTATTTTTTGCTCACATAGCTCCAATACTAGATAAAAAAGGCATCAAGTAATGCTTGTGAACATAAAATCACATCCACAAAATTAAAATTTTCGAAAGTAAGTTTTTAAGAATTAGGGTAAAATATGCAAATATGAAAAATTATGAGCATTACACATGAATTAAAATAGTAGAACTAGAAATGAAAAATAATCTGTATAAACGTTAGTGGCCTTTATGTTAGTTACCTTATAAGTCAAGGTACCTTACATTCATTTTTAAAAACTTAAGGTCCTTAAAATAGTTTACATAAAATTTAAAGCACCTTTGTGTAGTTTTTTGTGCAAAGTTCATAAAACTTTATGATAAGGAGAAAATTACAATAACACAGAAGAAGCATGAAGCACACAATAAGGAAACACATTAATGAATTTTCCTTCCCTTGAACATCTGAGCTTCTACACTATTGTCACCCTTAGCTTTATCAAGAATGATAGGAAGCTCACTATTAAGAAATTCAGTTGTATTCTTCTTGGAGTCTGGATTTCTTAGAGAAAACTCAGAAGCCTTCTTGCGGTTGTCCTATAAGATTTGAGGTCTCCCCTACAATTAAGCAATCTCAATCCGAAGACATTGATGCTCATATTGCTCCTTGCTTAGAGTAGCCTTTAAAAACTCCAATTCTTAATTAGAAATCTCATTAAAATGATCAACCCATTTTTGAGGATCACCACAAGCTCTCTAAGGAGGACAAACTCTAATATCTTCAACATGTTGAAGAACGTCATAACTACTCAAGCACCTCTAGTGATGGTTGAGGAAGGTCGTCTATAGCACGAAACAAACCTTCTTGAATAAAGTTGGACTGAGAATGTTCAATGCTGTCATAGCTTATAACTCTTCTATTTTCAGAACATCTCTTCCTTTGGGCAGAGACTCAATAGGAGCTCACTGAGGTTCACCTGTTTTAGGAAGAGTGGACATACATACATGGTTCATGTATGCATCTTAGTCAGAATCTCAGACACAGTATAAGAATCCTCATCCTCTTTCTCAAGCTCAATTTTCGGGACAATATTTTTAGAAAATGATGTTTTCACCACTCATTATGAAAATTAAACCTTTCTAATACTTCCCCTTAGGAGTAGATCTAACTTTGCAGCTAGCCAAAAGTGAAAGGCTATAGAGAGTTTCCTTAATGGACCCAACCTTGGATTTTATAAGCTACTTTTTGTTATGCTACCCTCCTCAATTCTTAGACTCACTCCAACATCTTGCTCATTATGGTCGAGAACAGTGTAGATGATGATCAAATCTTTATGTGCCATAGCAGATGATGACATTGCAACTTCAAGCTTTCTTAGCCTACACATTTGTGCTCCCTTTCCTCAAACCTTCATTGGTCCACAAAGGCATCTACTATGTTTGGAAGGGCCAGGATGACAATAGTGACCTCCTAGCCTTGAAGGCCCCCTTAAAGTAATTTCAACTTGCACTAATTAAACAAGAGCCAAGTGTTAGCCGGAGAAAGGGTAACACCACAAAGGAAGGATAAAGCAAGTTCTAAACATAAGAAAAAGAAGAGAAGGACTTATCAAGAGCTAAGAGCAACTTAACAAATTGGTGACCATCTCCTTCCTGAGATCCGCAAAGCAAGGCTTCTACTTCATGACGAGTCTTCAAACTTCCTTGTTATTTATAAGAAACTCATTCTTCAGTTTAGGCTTGCGAGCTAGAAAAGTCACTTCTAGGAGAGGTCTTTCACATAAACCCAATTGTTATTTCAATCCTTGAAGGTACTTGGTTATCGTTAATGACATTGCAATTGCTATGACTTTGGAGGCTATACCAACGATTGTCTTTGGGAACCTAAAGCTGTTACATTTGATGAAATTAGAAAGGTGAGGCTTCCTCTTATGAAGTTAGAATAGCATGAGTTAACAAATGATGATGACCACAGAACCAGGGCCAAGTTGACAGATGCTTATACGGTAGATCTTATGTAAAATCTTAAAGAAGAGTAAAGAGAAAGCCTAAAGTCATGACTAAAAATCTTTATATACATAACATGAAAACTGTTTGGAGGCTTTATAGCATTGCTGAGAACCTTATGGAGGCAAATGTCAACCTTTTGGCGCCCAACTACAAATCTGAAGATTGCTCTCAATGTGATGTGTTAAGGCACTTTAAATGGATTTATGTGTTAGGAAGCTAATCTTTAGGTACCTCGAGGTAGGAGAGATTAATAATCCTTGGCCTGTGTTTTCAAAGTGAATATTTTAGTAACCCCAAGTTTAGTAATCGAATTTTTAGAAACCCTTCATATTTCCCTTGCATCCTTGAACTTTTAAAATTTGCATTTTTAACCCCAATCTTTAAAAACTTTCGAAAATTTTGATTTTGTGCACTTGATATTCTTCTTGTAAGTATACTCGAAACCCTCTTTTAATTGGTATCAGAGCCACGTGAGCAAAAAAATAATTAATATAATTAAGTTAATTAAAAGTTGATTAAGCTAATTAATTATATTTAATGCATGAATCATCATTTACTCATCTTGCTCCAGATTATTCACATATTGGGCACACTCAAGGGATCCACCTCAGTAGGACCCCAAGTAAACTATATCATTGATATAGTTTTAAAATCAAAGGGAGAACAAGATAAAATTAAGACTAAAGTTTATGAGATAAAGAAACAAATAGCTGCAATCCATCTTTCTTTAATTGATGAAGTTAGACATCGTGAAAAATCCGAATTAGGTATTACTCTTCCATTTTGGCATAAATATCCTTTCCAAAACCTATAAAACAAAAATCCATGTCCTTTGCAACAAATTAAAATCGAAAAACTAAGAAGAAAATCAACTGAAAAATCATCAAAAAAGAAAAAGAAAAAAGAAGATGATGGAATATAAGCAGTACAATCTCGTGAAATTACAAAATATGTTTGATAAAAAATAAAATCTAGAAGAATTAAACAAGATCATGGGAGCAATAGTAGAAAAATAAGAAGTTACTATCTGATGATAATGAAGAGACAAACAATGTCCAGTTGGAAGAAAAAAATATATCAATAAATGAACCTAATTAAACTAAAAAAAATCCAGAAGGATCTTAATGTTGTTCCTTTAGAAGAAATTAGGAGCAAACATCATAGAAAATACGAAAAATTGGTGGTTGAAAGTACAATAAATAAAATTAGCGAAAAACTCAACGTCGATGAATTTGAATCCAATTTAGTTAGCAATGTAATTCTAAAACCCTGAGAATTTGATGAATCATTTAGAAAAAAATTACCAAATTTACAAAACCTAGATATTTTCCAGCAGTCTGAACATTTAATTTTCTCGAAGAGGATCACATCCTTGGAAGAAATTACCTTACTCCGATTAGCCAAACATGTTACATCCTAAACATAGATGGAGATCATAATAGAGAAAAAATATTTGAACATTGGAAAAAATGTATAAACAATGCCCTAAACTTGAATGCCACATAGACGGCTGAAAATTTCCTAAATGATATCAACCATAGTTTTTCTGCCATTGTAACTGACTGATATGAATCATTAGATGAGGAAGATAAAAATGTATTAAGAATGATGAAAACATCAGCTGCTATGTTCAAAAAATTACGTAAGAAAATCAAGACTGAATTTATTGGAACTAAGCTTGATTCTGAAGAAAAGGCTAGAGAGTGACAAAGAAAGATTAATAACATAGAGTTTTGGGGCGTGAGATATTTGGAAAATTATATTAATGAATTTAGTCAATATTATTGCAAAATAGGGCATACTGAAACCAATATTAGTATGATTTATGAAAATTACCTTATCCAATAAATTTCATAATCAACAAAAAATAGATTACATGGCTTGAAAAAGCGGAAGTAATTGGTACTCTTAGTACAAGAATTTATTATTTATGAAATTGGGTCAATGATCAGTGTTTTTGTCTCTAAAATCAAAAGAAAATGCAGAAACAGTTTCTAACATATTGGGTTACTTCTCATCAATGGGGAAATAAATTTAAGAAGAGAAGACAAAGAAAATTTTATAAAGAGAGGAGCTTTAATGAGCAAAGAAGAGAGAAATACAAAAGAAAGTATTATAACAAGCAAGGCCCCAAAAGGCTAAGATTTTTTAGAAAAGCTGCTTATTGTTCTGGGGGAAACAATAGCTGTAAGTGTTGGACATCTAGAAAAGTAGGGCATTATGCAAATGAATGTAAAAATAGGAAGAACAACAAACTTATTAAAGCTTTGGGTAGTTTAGATTATTTTGAGCTTAGAGAAGAAGAAGCACTTAACCTAGCCTTGAAAAACAATAGGAGAATTGTTGGGATAATAGGGGAAGATGAATATGAAGAATGATTATGAAAAAACTACTCATGTGATGGAAAGTTGCTCCTTTAGTCTTGGCGACCTTCAAGACGAAGAATTTGCGATAAATAATAAGGTTGAAGACATCAAAGGAGATTAGGTTATTCCTATAATTTAGAAAGACATGATCTATAAATAATCCATCTTTTAATCAAAGAGCAAATACGCATGCAAAATGATGGAAGGAGATTTAGAGATAAAAGATTGTGAATTTTAGGTGGGTGAAGTAAATCTCATTTATTGAGAAAACATTCATAAGCATACACAAAGATAGAAAGTATAGGTATATCCATATTGGAAATATCGAAGTCCAAATTACACCATTACAATAGTAAGACAAACATATTGATCTTTATGCTTTGCTTTGTGATATTACAATAACAACAACTCCCAGTGTGGGTCCCGCTTTCGCTGGATCTGGGGAGATCCAGCTGTAGGCGACCTTACCCCTACCGGTATTTCTACCCATAGAGAGATCAATTTTTTAAGACCCATAAAACCATTTTTTGAAAAAGGTTTATAGATAAAACGAATGCAAACCAAAACCAAGGAAGAGAAAATGAGCCGGAGAGCAAAATAGACAAGGAGTAGAAACATACCTCAATCCACCAGGGGCGCTAGATGCCGTCACTAGACGCCGTCACATCCCAGAAAAGCCCGACCTGTAGACAAGCACACAAAAACCATACCCGCCTCACCCCACCGAAGCTACTACCATTTACGCGGTCAGTCCCCTACAATCAGAGACCCTAATCCTATCCCGCCACAACCTCCTATCCTGAGCCATGTCCTCCGTCAGACCGACAACTCTCAAGTCCTCTCTAACCACTTCCTCTAGGCTTTTCCTCGGTCTACCCCTCCCTCTCTTTCCACCGGGGGGACGATCAATTCGCACCTCTGCACTGGGGTGGCCATACTTCTCCTCTTTACATGGCAAAACCATCTGAGTCTCGATTCCCTCATCTTCTCCTCTATGGAGGCCACTACCGCTAAGCTCCAGATTACTCCATTCCTAATTCTGTCTAATCTCATAAAACCACACATCCACCTGATCATTCTCATCTCGGCTACCATCAACCTTTGGGCCTGCGTCTTCTTTAGAGGCCAACACTCCGATCCATATAGAACAGCCGGTCTAACCACCATCCGATAGACTTTGCCTTTCAATCCTAGGGGCACTCGCTTGTCACACAGTACCCCTGATGCTGACTTCCACTTTTGCCAACCCACTCTTATCCGCTGGTTAATATCCTCATCAATATCCCCATTTTGCTGGATGATCGAGCCCAAATACTTAAATTTAGCGACTTTTGGTATCACCCTCCCATCCAGTGCGATTTCTCCTCCGTCTTCTATCCTACCACTGAAACAGCAATGGAGGTATTCCATTTTTGATCTACTTAACCGAAAACCCCTAGCTTCCAGCGTATGCCTCCAACTCTCCAACCTGTCATTCACCCCCTGCCTGGTCACATCGATAAGAACGATGTTATCTGCAAATAACATGCACCAAGGCACTGTGTCCTGGATTCCTCTAGTGAGTTCATCCAAAACTAAAGTGAAAAGAATCCTTAATTACTCGAACGTACGCGGGTGACACCGCCACAAAACCTCCCTTGGGACTCGATCATACGCTTTGTGATATTAGGCATATGAAATTTGATACTCAAATTATCAGAAGAATCAAGACCAATTTGTGTAATGGTTTAGTAGGATTCAATTATCGACCTAGATATGACGTGTGCCTAAAAGATGAATTTGTCAAAAACTTCATATCCTTTAAAATAAAAATAATTGGGATGGATATGAAACGAGGAGGTTATCCACCAAGGATACTTGGAAAGTAATCTACAAAGTAGATAATACTATAGATCCAAAGGCTAAGGTTGCGAAGATAGAGGCAGAAAAAATTGAAAGTCTTATTCATGTGTAAAAATTCAAAGGATAAAATCCAATCCACTTGAGATAAAAATTATATGTCATAGCTTTATCAATATCACAAAGATCAATACTAAGAATGTAATAAAAATTGATGAGAATGGAAAAACTATTAAACCCTAATTATTAAGAAGCATAAGTGCAAGATCAGAATGGGAGAAGGATCTTCAACAACTAAAGAAGAAGTTAAAGAAGATGATACAAGTAAGATGACCAGTGAAATGAGTAAAATAAGTTTTGAACCAGCAAGACATTGTATAGATCAAAGTGTGAGTTCGGATAGAAAAGTCATCGAATACAAAATAAGGACCATTAGTGAGCCACTTTATGATGATAGATTAGTCAAAAATATGATTAAGGAGATGAAGCCACTAATACTAATCTTAATAGCATTTATATCCCAATAAATATATGTTTAGAGGGATATAATAGATATCAATTGTGCACTTACATCGATAGTGGTCATTATGTCTGCCTTAGAAAAAGATCTTTATTTCCAGAATCTATGTGCAAAAAAGCCAAGAACCCTTTACAATTAAGAATAACTGATAATAGTATAATGAGTTACAATGAAGCTATAGAAGGGTTATCCATAGAAAAAAAAAGGAGTTCAATACATTATATCAGTTCTATGGGCTGCTGATAAACTCTCCCAGAATATGATTGTGGAAAATAATTTTCAAAGGCTATATTCTCCATGCACACTGACCATAAGGTAAATTATATTCGTGGTAAATGGTCACTTGTTCTCTATTGCTAAGTTAAATAAAGCATACACTTATTAGAAGATTGAGTTTACACCTAACCAGCGTAGTGAGAAGGTAATCCTTGGACAATGTGAAACAGCACTAATAATCTCACAATTTGAGTTATTTATTAAAGAACTGATTGTTGACAACAAGACTATGTAAAGAACTCTGCTTTGATAATCCTCTTAAATTTTGGGATAGAGATAACACATTTGCAAAGATAACTTTGCTAAACCCCAGCACTATTATCTAAGCTAAATAAATGTTGTATGCACACAAGGATATCTAAGAATTTGATAAGCAAATCAAAGAATTTACAGGTGTGATTGCCTCAAAGGGTAGCACCTAGTAGTAATGTTGTGATTCCCGCGAGTATGCGGTTTATTGTTGTGATATTTATGGGTGTCGATTATCAGGGCTGAGATTGTGAAATTAGTTTAGCTAAATTTTGGTCGAAATTGAGACTAAATACTAAATTAACCAACTTCAATGTCAAGTTACTTCGTAAATTATTAGACTAAATAAACAAGATTAATTCTTGAAATTCTGAACCATACTATTTACAAAGACACTTGCCAAAAGAAGAAACACCAAACTGCAAATAATTAGAGTCCAGCAACACTTATCTGTAATGATTCATTTATTCAGAATCATTTCCAGCGAAGCAAAGCAAAGCACAGCATAGCCAACACCTAGCTTTGTTTATCACACTTCCACTGATATAGAACAACACGCACTGGAGTTCAAAGAGCATAAAGTAGATTGAAAACAATTTTGAATTAGAAGACTAAAACTGCAATTCAAGACCAAATTGAAAGGAAACAATAATCCTAAAATCTCTCTCTCCTACCCTCATCTACTCCTACTCTCTCCTACTACCCTAGTCTACTCTGCCCTACCATGCTCTGCTACCCTCCCCTCATGCTCTGGCTTTCGATCCCCTTTTGAAGCTAAAAAAAGGCCAACCTTAGCTCCCTTCAGTTGCCCTTCAATCCATGCCTCCAATCGACTATTTGATGATGGATAATGAAGGAGTGAAGGAAGAGAGAGAAAGCAAGTAATGGTCAAAAATGGGGATTGGAATGCCACCACGCTCTGTTCGTTTCCTTTTCTCAATTTTGCTGGGCTAAGGAACAAAGAAAAAGAAGGAGCACGACCCTGTGTGTTTTCTGTGACTTTTGGGCTTGCTGGGTTAGAAACCGAAATGGAAGAAGACAAGTAGGCAGAGGAAGAGCCATGTGATTATGGTGGAGAAGATGGAAGGGTACGGTGCTCTATTTTCGGTCTGGGTCACTAGATGAAAATGAAGAATGCGGAGGAAATAAGGGGGGGGAAGAAGACAGGCCAGGAGCACATGAGCCTTGCATGAAGCTAAGTGAAAGAGAGAGACACTACTAGAAACTGGATCTTTAACGACCACATTTTAACGATCATACATAAAATTCATTGTTAAATGTTACTAATAATGATGAAAGTGATTTTTTATCATTTAATTTCATCAAAGAATCACTATTAGACAACTAACAAAAAAGTATGTCCTTATTGTAGTTGAAATGTTCGTTGTTATATAGGAGGGAGTGTAAATAAATTGGGGAGGAAATTAAAAATAAAAATTAAAAAATTAAGTACAATTTTCCTACTAAATTAAAATTATTAGAGGCGAGAAATATGTTTATATTTAATATAACTGCAAAATCACTTACAATTAGAAGCGAACAAAACACAACTCATTTTTAACTCTTATAGCCTAGAGCATTATTCTCAACATTCTGGTTCTATAGTTAAATACGCTGGGCTTCATCAACTGAGAGCTTCATCAAATGAGAGCTTCAAACCCAAAAACCCTAACCTACCAAAAAACACACTATCAATCTTTGAAATTTCTTCGTCATTGCCTTAGGTTCATTCTCGATTTCTTCTTTATTTTCCTTAACCTGTGATTCTTGCTAATAATGTTGAGGAATTTGCATTGAAATTTAGTAATTCATGGCACTTCTTTTTCTTCCCTACCATGTTTGATATATCAGATTTCTCCCTGAAAATTAATCAACTTTTTGCTGGTAACTGACTGTAATTTAAGCATGGTGGCCACTGTCTAATGCCTTTGCTTGGGTTAGCCACTTCATTGAATGATATTAACACCAGGTACATCTTCAATCCCTTTACATCTCTCTCTGTCTCTCTTTTCTTCACTCTCTGAATTGTGCAAGTTCAAGAATCGTGTGGTGGTGAATGGAAAATTTTGATCTATAAATTAGGGATTATGGGATGAATTGAAGTGATATTGGATTAAAACTGGGTTCTACAGGCGTTGCGGTTGAATCTGTATTTTAATCAGATACTATACCATGTATAACGGGTCTCCAATTTGAATGCTTGAATTATAATGCTAAAGTATTGCTTGCTATCACTCAATCTGTTCTTGCATAGCTTTGTTTCATTCAAATCCATTGGTACACCTGACAGACACATATTGTTATGATTCAGTAACATAAACTCTAAGAACTTGGTAGTGGTGAATGAAATTTTTAAATCTAGAAATTAGAGATTATGAGACGAATTAAAGGGATATTGAATCAAAACTAGTTTTACTAGTGTTGGTTTGAATATATATTTTAATTAGAGAATATATCATGTGTACTAGGGGCCCAATTTGAATATTTGAATTATGATGCCAATGCATTGCTTGCTATCACTGAATACGTTCTTGCATAGATTTATTTCATTCAACTTCATTGGTATAGATGGGCAGACATATTGCTTTGATTCTGTAACATAAAATTCAAGAATCTGGCGATGGTTAATGGAATTTTTTGATCAAGAAATTAGGAGTTATAAGACTAATTGAAGTGATATTGAATTAAAATTGGGTTGTATAGGTGTTGGCATTGAATCTGTATTTTAATCAGAGAATATATCATGTGCAATGGATGCTGAATTTGAATGCTTGAATTATATGCTAAAGCATTGTTTGGTATGACCCAATATGTTCTTGCATAGTGATTCTAACTATTATCAAAGTGAATCTAATGCTGCACCACCTCTCTCACTCGGCTACTCTTAGATGGCCCCTAAAATGCCCTATGTTAAGTTAATCATGGATATATATTGTCTTAAGATCACCATTTCTGCCAACAAACCAATTACCTCATGTTTGTGCTTTGGCAAGTATAACTCCTAGTGCACATCCTATTTGCACATGGCCTAGGGAGATCTAAATGTGTAGCTTTACCCTTGCAAGTTGAGTGCCTGATTTTGGGAGATGCCAAGTTCCCTTTTTTCTGTTTTTTACGAAATATACAAAGTCTTGTCCCATGCATTGGTTGGGTACAGGGTAGGGCACAAAATGTATGAGGCTTTTTTTCATTTTTAATTAAAAAATGGTCATGCCTGTGTAAAGAGCTTAGGGGAGGGGGCAAGTATGCAGCTTATCCCCTGCAAGGGCCATAGACAAGTTCAAAGGTATTAGCTGCATACAACTTCACAACAAAAGTGAAAGATGGCAATCATATAAAACATGTTTGTTTTAATGCATCATCATCCCATTCCCCCCCTTGACACCCCCGACCCCGAAAAAGGGGGGGAGTGAGAAAAGAAGCCTAATGATGACCTTTCCACTTGTAGTAAACATAATGATTTTGTTACTTAATGAACTTATATTGGTTTTGCTCACATGGAGATTAGCAATTTGGTATGTATTTCATCTTCAAAATATAGCGTAGATCATCGTAAAGCCCATCTTTAGTGATAACCTGGATGACATAAATTCTAATGAGAAATGAGGGTAGGTTTCAACTCTTATCACCTTTGAGTTATTAAGTACTTCAATTATTTGTTAAGTAATGGGAAGTGAGAGACGGCTTGTAGCCTTGCACCTTTTTTTCTTTAATCTTATTATGTTTTTCTAGTTTCCTTTTTCTTTGAGGGCAGGGGGGACCTAGGGAACTTGGGTTCCAAATATTACTGGACTTTTTATCTTCAAACCCTGCATCATTTTACAAGTCATCAATATTTTGTTGGCCTAAAGGTTAATTAGCCACGTTTCCTCCTCAAGAGTTTGTCTTCTCACAGCACTAAAAGTCAACAATCAATTCCAGAGAAGTGCACTGATCAAATTAAGGTGCCGACAGACTCTGAGGAGCTCAAGTAACTGTTTGCAAGCAGATGGTCTCCTCCGTGTTCATTTTCATTAGAAAATGATCGTACTCTCCTCACTGAGTGTATTGGGCAGGAATTCCATCTTTCTTCCACTTATTATATAGACAGGCTGCTCTTTTTGTCATCAAATTGGCAGCATTCGAGTGCTAATAATGATGATGAGACTGTGGACTTGACAGAGACTCACTTGGAAACATTCTATGTGGGAAACGTCAGTAATCTGTCTTACTTCTGGTACTAGTATAGAAGCTAAAAATTGGTGGAGCCACCATATTTGTCACCTTACAATTCAAGAATCTGGTAAAGCATTGTTTGGAATGACGCAATCTTTATCTTTTGCATTTTGTCAATTTCTTGTCGATTGTCTTCTAGTTTTTATGATTTAATTCATGCCTTCTCACACACATAGTTTCAATTCCTTTTATATACTCATTTTCAAACTCACATAAGCACTTAATTCTCAGATTTTAGTTGAATTTTTGTTGTGGGATCTCATTTGATGCTTTGTTTGAGCTCTATCAGTATCTGATTCAATTTCTCCCTAAATACCCAAAACTTATTTTTCATTAGTGACTAATTCAATTTCTGGGTTTTTTAATCTCCCTAAATTGCCGTGGTGGTGGTGCTTGAAATTAAAGGGCATTACTGCAATTATATTACAATTAATTAGAAGTGGTCATGGTGGCAATTGGTGAGAGATCTTCATTTGTCTAAGTCAACCATGAACTTGACTCAAAGAGTTTCCTGTGTATTGCACATTTAACCAGATCCATACCTTTTCTCTGATATGCTTAGTAAACGAGCAGTCAGCTATTTCCTGATGCTTATGGTGGAGAACACATTTAGTGTTAATATCATATTTATGCTAGGCGACTATACTTGCTGTTGGCATCCATTATGCAGCAATATGCGAAGAATAAAGGAATGCTTCCTAGTACAGGCTGCTGTTGCTACTACAAGTGGGCTGTATAGCACACAAATTTAGTAGCTGCATATATGGATGTCTAATGTTTGTGTATTTTTATGACAGAATATGATTCTTTAGTGAAGTACATACTACTGTTGTTGCTGCATGTGGGCTGCATAGCACACAAAGTAGTAAAGCTTAAAAGTATTATATTTAACAAATGAAATGGACTCTTGTAGCTAAACTTCTGGTGTACTTATTTTTTGTAAACTCTTTCTATGAATATAGGCTTAATACTTTTTCCTATTTTGTAGATACTTGAAGACGCTGGATTTTGAACATTCTAAGTTATAGCATTTTATCACTATTTAGTTTGAAGATGCGAGATCACTCAGTTTTCCTCTCTAATTTTAGCCAACATTTTATGTAGTTGAACATCAAATTTAAGAACAATTCTTCTAGTTTCCAAAATTGTTTTTTAGAGTTAAGATGCTTTTGTTATCATATAGTTTTGCTTTGTAGCGAATATTTGCTAACTAATGGTTTCCAATTCAATAGATATATGTGTGTGTGTGTGTGTGTGTGTGTGTGTGTGTGTGTGTGTGTGTGTGTATATAAAATATACATATATATCTATATATATGTATGTATATATACGCATACATATGTACATATATATATGTATATATATATATATATATTATATATATATACTATATATATATATATATATGTAAAAGTGGTATTACTAGTATTTTCTTGAGTTATTTAATCCATCGTACCATTATATTAATTATGCAATTGACGTTAGCTTTACAAAATTAGTAACAACAAACACAATTGCTTATTATGACATCATGTGATCATGATTTTTTAACAACAAACAATTTCATTGTTAACCTTTATGGAAACAATAACGATGAACCAAAGTTGTCGTTAATGATAATAATAATAAATTTTTCATTTCTAATTTTATAAATAAATGATGAACAATTTGGTCATGACTATTATTTTGTTCATTGTTATTTACTTAACTAATAACGATGATATCTCTTTTCATCGTTATTAGAATAACGACGAAAAATTGCATGTCGTCGTTAAAACTATTAACGACGGGATCAATAACAAGGGACGATGACCAACATTTCTTTCGTCGTTAAAGCCTTTAACAACACAAAATTATACTTTTAACCACCAACTTTTTCGTCATTAGAAACCTCTTTTCTAGTAGTGAGAGAGATAGACCGGGAATGGAATTGGGCAAGCGAGCGTGTGGGAAAGAAAGAAGGAGTAGGGGAGCTGAATGGGCCCGGCCTAGAAACAACAAAGGAGAGGATGAAGAGGGACAGTCTGGACTGGGCTTGGTCAAGATGGGCCACTGGGATGCTGACCTATAGAGAGAGAAAGGAAGGACAGGGTTGGGCTTCAAATTTTCTTTTCTTCCATTTTTTCTTACTTGATCCAATCCTTAAGCTAGTGAGGTATTTTTCTAAAATTTTCAAATCTTACAAAACAAACAAAACAATGTCAAAATTCTAATTCAATAATTTATTTTGGAGCAAATAATAGATAATAAAGGGTATAAATTTAACCTAATTTCTAGTTGAACAAATACCCCCACACTGAAGTTTTGCTCGTTCTCGAGTAAAACAAAGCTAAAAGTCCTAGAAAAGAAAATAAAATCCTAACTCACTTTCGTAGAAATCACGGTTGCACTTAGCATGTGCAACTAGCCTTTTAAACCTTTAGGTCACACCTAGTGGACGAGTAAGGTCTCGTGAGGGTTTACAGAAGATATACTCACAAAATCTATAAAAGAAAATGAAAAAAGGAAAAGAGAGATAGAAACTGAAAAACAGTTTGGATTTTCAAAAATAAATATACAAGGGAGAAGACTGTGCACATTCTAACTAACCAAATCACCCATGTAGCAAAGATACTGGCCTGTATATAAACAGAATATACTCATCAAGGCTCGCTAGCCCATGGACAACATCAAAGCACTAACTTTTCACCCCACTATACGTCAAAACTTTGAATACATCCCAGTGCTCGTATGCAAATACATCATCATCCTAGGGCTTAGGTTTACTAGAATCAAACTCAATCTCACTTGACTGATATAAACTACATTATTGACTTATTAACATAGGAAGCAAGCTTCCTAGTAACAATATTGCCTCAAAAGGTAACACCCAATAGTACATGCCTCAAAGGGTAACGCCCAGTAGCGCATGCCTCAAAGGGTTACTTGTCATTCTAACTTTTATTTCATTTCCTTTTCTTTTTTTCTTCTTTTCATTTCATTTTCAATTTATTCTCTTTTTTTTTCTCGAAATGCAGATGACCAATATAATCGTGTCAAAGACAAGTGGGAGAGCCAATCATGGAAGACCAAGACTTTAAGATAGTGATGATGGTATAAATAAGGATTGGATTACACCTCGATAATGAACAATTGGGGTTAGAATTAGGACTTATAATGACGCATTGAAGACAAAGACCTATCATGCACATCACACTTATATATAAGCTAAAAATCTAAGCACAATGGATTTAAGCTAATTAGAAAAGTACGAAACTTCCCCAAAAACAAAATAAAAATCTTTTTCGATTTTCAAAGTTTTCAGTTTTTTTTTTCAATTTTTTCAATTGTTTTTCAAAATTTTTTCAAAATTTTCCCACCCCACACCTAAATCTCACGATGTCCTCATTGGGAGCGAAAAGAAGTAGAATACATAAAATAAAAACTAAAGAAACACAACTATGCAAAATGAAAAAGAAAAATTCAAAACTAAAGACAAAGACACGACTTAAAATTCAAAAGAAAGCAAAAAATAAAATAAAGCCACAAAAATATATACAAAAGAAAACAAACTGAAAAAGAGAAGAAAAATAGGAGCTATTATAATAGGTCAGGTGCAGAAGTACACATAAGCTATAGCCTCTAGAAATTCGTACAAATGGAGACCTATGGAGTATTAGCCACTCCATATCAAGCTGAAAAGTGCTACTTAAATCAAAACTCGGTAGAGTATGAAGTAGCTTATTGAACATAGAAGACCAACTCTCAACAACATAGAAACAGTAAAAAGTAAAGAGTTGGATCCAGAAAAAGTACATCCACCATGGCAATAAAGCACAGGTAAGGGCCCGCTTCAACTTGTCAAACCGTTGAGCCCAAACATCAAACAGGAAAATGTATTTAAAGGTAGCTAGTAGATTAGTCATCGACCTAGAAATGTGATTGTCATCAGAAATGAGCAGTCTAGGCAAATTAGTGAGCCCTAAGTCCACAAATCCTTTAAGTTCAATATGTGTATGAGTCTGGTCTAAATCAAAATGTTCAGTGACAATGGCCTCAGACTCAACAAATTTAGACTTGTGATATTCAAAGAGGAAGTCAGGTTGGATGGGGTCAAAAGAAAAAGATTCATATTTAGCACACAAGTCCACATCCAAACCCACATTGACATCAAACCCACATGAAAAAGATTCATATTCTATAGAAAGAATATTATCATTAAATTCCAATCTAGTGGGTTCAAGTGTCTCCTCACATTGCTCCTGTAAAATAGATTCTTCTGACTTTTCTATCTCATGATGCTCAAAGTTAGTTGTGACGCTCAAATCTAACTCACTAGGGTTCCCACATTGATCACCCTCCTCAAACTCAAAAGAATCATTTAAAGTGGTGGATGGGTTGGCAGAAACTAGGACATCCTCAATGACGTCCATAGGTGAGCTAAATTCAGGTGCAAGGGCAGGGGATAGAGATAGAGGGAAGTCACTCTCTTAATTTAGACTAGGTAAAGGCATGTCTTCATTCAACTTAGGCCTAGCAGAATAAGATGGTTCAAAATCATCATAAAGACTAACTTTAGGTTTAGAAGATCCAAAACTAGAGTCAAACTCACTATAATTCTCCATCCATTGAGTAAAACATTGAGAATATTTAGCAATTCTTACTTTCATTGTCTCTAACATTCTATCAGTCAATTCATTAACCATCTTTTCCACACTTGCACATTTAGCGTCTTTTTCACACTTGCACATTTAGCATCAACATAAGCACGATATGGACAATTACAAGCATTACGATTAGAAGACTCACAATAATCACACAACACAGGAGGCACAGAAGACTGCAATGGGTCATATGAGTTCATAAAATGATCTTGGTGGTAAGGATTAATAGGAAAAACAAACTCGCCAGGAATTGGGTATTCAAAATTCTGTTTAGCTTGATCAAACTCATAAGTATCCCAAGCTAATTTTTCAAAGAAATTCAAAACCTCATCTTGAGTTTTAGATAATAATCCTAGTACACCTCCATGACCACTAGACTCAATATAACCCCAAGACACAGAATTCAGACCCACAACGATGACCTCACAAATTTTCCATTTTTGAAAATTTTAATTCAATTGAGCACGATAATGACTAAGTTGCGATAAATAGCTCAAGAAAGGCTCATGCTCATATTGTGGGAAATTAAAAACTGGCATTCTTGAAACTCTCCCTTTTTTTTCAAGTTTAAGAATTTTTAATTTTTTTGGATTTTCAATCTTTTTTCTTTTTAAAGGTTTTTTTATTAATGAAAGAAAAAGTAAAAGAAAAAACAATGACTCTATACTAATGACTAAAACTAAAGCAAGACACCTAAATAATTAAGTTAACCAAACAAAATAAACTAACAAAAATAAAACTAAATTACAAAAAGAAAAGAAAGATCAAAAAGAAGCACACACACAAAAGCATGTACACCATTTTCGTAAAGCAAAAACCTAAAACAAAATTAAAGCTAAAATAAAATTTCTAAAATTACAACTCTATATATAGGAAATTCAACACTATCACAGGGAATATAAATATATTTTTTTGTAAATTTATTTTGTTCCCAGACAATGCAGAAAAATGCAAATAGGAAATTAATTCCAAAAATCACAGAAAAATCTACACAATTCTAAAAATTTCAGAAAAATTCACACAAACTCTAAAAATTATTTTGATTCTAGAAAAAATATCTGAACAGCCAAAATCACACTAAAATTGCTCCAGAAAATTCAAACAGAATATAAAATTGATGAAAAATCTTGATTATTATGGTTTCCGGATCAGTCTGTCTTGTATCTTTTTTGTTGCATAATTATATTTAGTTTTGATAATAAAAAATCCAAGTGTAACATATTTGTCTAAGTAATGTTGTTCCAAACAAGCTCTCCAAACAGGGCCTACACTGTTGTTTGTAATATTCGTATTAACCTGGATGCTAAATGTTAAGAACAAGCCTTAGGAACAGGTCCCAAGCTTCAGTGATGCAAGATCAGCAAACAACAAATCTCGCCAAACAGTTGGCTAAGTTTTAAGGAACAAGTTCTTACATTCAGCTATACAAGATCACCCGAGGAATCAAGGTAACCAAGGTGTTTGGAGCAGCATATTTATTCTTGACAAGATGACTGATTCTTACAACAAGAAGTCTTGGTTTGGTTTAGTTTTTATCTTTTAGACTCTTGTTAATATGCCAATCTTGAAAGTCTCAATTTAACACTTCTTAAAACGGTTTTCGACATTTGCTTTGGAACACCAATTTCCAAACAACCCTGCAAACAGGGTGCCTAAGGTGTTCCTGAAACTGCAGCAGCCTCGACTGACTGTTTTACTAGTAAATTTCCTTTGGTTGGGTGCCAGCTCTAAAGGATCTTTTTATGAAATCCTAGGCTAACTAATTAAGTTCTAAAAAGGATTATTTTTGATTTGAAAAAGATTGCAAAACCATTTTTGCTAAGGATCTCTTTTCAAAATTCTTATCTCTTATTTTTAGGCCGTGATTGATTTCAAATTTGGAACCGAAATCTTTATCCTTCTTTTTTTTGGGGCTAAATCTGCACAGCTATATTTAGTGGGTAATTAGTTTTTATCCCTTGAAAAATCAAATTCCCTTATTTTAGTAAAATCTTATCTTCTCTAGCCGTTGGGAATCTTATTTGAAGAAACTCCCTAAGCTGCTAATATTAGAAGATTTTGTTATCCTTTTTGAAAGTATTAGCCGTTGGGTTTGTGTGTTTAAATAATGAAATCTTCTCTCCCATTTAGATATCCGGTTTTTACACAAGAAGTAAGAGATTTCCAAAAGCTGCATTTCAAAGAGAAAAACCGTGACAGGCTTGTGCTTAACTGAGCTTTCAATATATTGGCATAATAGGACTTCATTGTACCTTACATCTGCTTAAGTCAGAAGCACCCCCAGTAAGGTGTTTTGTACCCCTGTTCTCAGATCAGAAAGTGAGTGAGTGTGTCCATAGTCGAGTGGACTTTAGACGTGTCCAATATAGTGTGATTGGACGTGGTGTAACCTGTCTTAGGGAAGAAGGTTACGTGGGTTACAAGTTGTAACAAGGAGTGTTACTTTTGTAACGTGTTCAGCCCGTTAGTGAAGTGGTTAAATCCTACACGAGGTAGGTCGTGGTTTTTCACACCTCAGTTGGGCTAGAGGTGTTTTCCACGTAAAAAATTGTGTGTGCTTTATTTTCGCATTTATTACTTTGAATTTCGCTACTGAACCAATTGGGAACAACCGCTACAAATAAGGCTTAAGGTTGTTTGTGATTTACGAACAGTCTCTGCAATCAAGTGCTACGGCTGTTTGTCAGTTATTTGGCGAAAATCGGCCACCACAATTCACCCCCCTCTTGTGGTTGTGTACTCTTGGAATTCAACAAGTGGTATCAGAGCAGGTTCTCTTTCAAAAGGCTAACACCTTGAGAGATCCGTAAAGATGAGTGCACCACAAGGGATACTTGAGGGTCAATCCATTACTCGACCTCCTTACTTCAATGGCCAACACTATAGTTGATGGAAAAATAGGATGGAGAACTACATACAAGTAGAGGATTACGAGTTATGGATGCTCATCAAGAACGGGCCCCTTGTTCCCACGAAAGTGCTTGAAGATGGAAAGAAGGTTCCCAAGGAACCCGTAGAGTTTGATGCTGAGGATTACAAGAAGATGGAAAAGAATGCCAAGGCCAAGAAACTATTATACTTTGGCCTAGGACCCGATGAATATACTCGCATTTCAGAATGTGAGTCAGCTCAGGAAATATGGAATGCCTTGCAAGTAGCTCATGAAGAACAAGTCAAGTTAAACAATCACGCATTGAGCTACTCATGAGGCAATATGAGCTGTTTGACATGGGTGATGGTGAGAATGTGATGGACATGTATACTCGCTTTACTCACATAACAAACGAATTAAAATCTCTGGGAAAATCCTTCACCACTGAAGAGTTGGTAAGGAAAATCCTAAGGATTTTGCCTCGTTCATGGGAAGCCAAGGTGACAGCCATTCAGGAGGCCAAAGACATGAACAAGATCACCCTAGATGAGCTGATCGGAAATCTTCAAACGTATGAACTGAGAAAAAACTCTCAACAGAAGGAGGAGGCTAAGAAAGACCGAGGGCTTGCTTTAAAAGCCTTGGAAGATGATGATTAAGATCTTGAAGAAGAAGAGATGGCAATGATGACTCGGAAATTCAAGAAGTTCTTCAAGAAAGTAAAAGAGAACAATAAAAGAAAGGACTTCAACAAAGGCAGAAACACCCCCCGAGAACAGTTCTCTGGGTGTTTCAAGTGTGGCAAATCTGATCATATTGTGAAGACCTGTCCACTACTTCGAGAAGAGTAAGAGCACGAACACCCTAGGAAACAAGGCAGGAAACAAGGTGTAAACAGTTCGGGAAAACGATTCTCGAAAGCAATGCTTGCTGCTTGGGGTGATTCTTCCGAGGATGAAGAAACTGAAACTGAAGAAGGTGCTGTAGCTCTCATGGCACAAAGTGACACATATTCAGATGACGAGTCAACAAACAGCCTAACTGATATCAAGAACAAGGTACGTGGTCTCAATAAAGTAACTCTAGAAGAACTTCTGTACAATTTAATGGATACCTGTGCTGATTTGACAAAGGAAGTTCGTGATCTAGAGCTTGAAAATGAGACCCTTAAAAATGAAAAACTGGGCTTATATGAAAGTATTAACATGCTCAAGGAAAACCTCTTTATAAAAGAGGGAGATTATTCTCGAGTGGAGGAAAAACTCCTTGAGGTGGAAGGAATGGTTGAGTCTTTGCTCGAGGAGAACAAGAGCTTGCATGCTAATATAGAAAAACTGGAAACCGAGCTTGTCACAACCAAGCGTTGGAACAAGTCCTCAAGAGCATTGGAGTGGCTAAACACTCATCACAGCCAAAACAAAAGAGGACTAGGATTTAAGCCCAAACAAACCGTTTACCTTGCAAACAGAAAGTATGTTGGATTACCTGAAAACATTGTTTGCTTTCACTGTGGTAAAACGGGTCACTATCGATACACTTGTCCTTCAAGAAGGTATGCTATTAAACAAAATGAAGGTTATGTAAAACAAGTCTGGATTAGGAAAGATGAGCTTTACCTATCTAAAAGAATGGGACCCAAATGGATCTGGGTTCCCAAAACTAACCCTTGATTTGTTTTGCAGGCTGAAGTGAGAGAGAACAACCCAGCAAACAACCCAGCAAACAGGCTAAGGTACAACCTGGCAAACAGCCCAGAGAACAACCTTGAAAATAGGCAGCTGTGGTATGTTGAAAGTGGGTGTTCGAGGCATATGACTGGTGAAAAATCCAAATTTCTCTCACTTACAGCTTCGGATGGTGGGAGTGTGGCATTTGGAAACGGCAAGTCTGGGACAATTGTCGGTATAGGTAAGATTGGTGAGTCCCACTCCCACTCGATTGAAAATGTATACTTAGTTGATGGTTTGAAGCATAATTTACTTAGTGTGTCCCAACTGTGTGATAAAAACAACCTAGTAGTGTTCTCATCAACACGTTGCTTGGTTGTAAACTCAAACACAGGAGATGTCGTATTAAGGGGGAAGCGACACAAAAATGTTTACAAAGTAGGTATCTCCACACTTCCCCAAAACAATCTGACTTGTTTGAGTGCCTTGAATGATGATATAATGTTCTGGCACAAGAGACTAGGTCATGCAAGTCTATCTCTTCTGAACAAACTTGTTTCTAAAGACCTAGTTGTTGGACTACCTTCCATCAAATTTAATGATGACAAGGTATGTGAAGCTTGTGCAAAAGGCAAACAAGTCAGATCTTCTTTTAAATCGAAAAAGTGTGTAAGCACTACCCGACCTCTAGAATTATTACACATTGATCTGTGTGGTCCTATGAGGATAGCAAGTAGAGGTGGGAAGAGGTATGTGCTTGTTGTAGTGGATGATTACTTTCGATTTACTTGGACCTTGTTTTTGGCATCCAAGGATGAAACCTTTGAGAATTTTATTGCCTTTCTCCAAAAGGTTGAAAAGAGAGTAGGACACTCTTTAATTAGCTTGAGATCTGATCATGGTACTGAATTTGAAAACGTAAGTTTTATTAACTATTGTAATGAACATGGTGTTGATCATAACTTCTCAACTCCAAGAACACCCCAACAAAATGGGGTGGTTGAGCGCAAAAATCACACCCTAGAAGACATGACTAGAACAATGCTTATTGCTAGTGGTCTTCCTAGGAATTTCTGGGCAGAAGCATTGAACACCTCATGTTACATTATAAATAGATGCATGATCAGACCTATTTTGAACAAAACTCCTTATGAACTTTTCAAAGGCAGAAAACCCAACATTACGCACCTAAGAATATTTGGTTGTAGGTGTTTTGTGCATAATAATGGGAAGGATGCCTTAGAAAAGTTTGATCTTAGGAGTGATGAGGCAATATTTCTTGGTTACTCTTCTCACAGTAAGGCTTACAAAGTGTTTAACAAAAGAACCTTAAGTGTTGAGGAAAATGTGCATGTGCTTTTTGATGAATCTAACTCGTTAAGTGAGAATGATACACAGGAGGAAGAATTTGAATTTGATCTTGTTCGAAAAGAAGTGTTGCTCCAAGATAGGCAAGGTAAGAACACCATGGAGAAAACAACTCTTGAAGGTGTTTCTTAGAACGACAAGCAAGGTGAGAACCAAACAGGGGGAAACACCGTTGAACCCTGTTCGGGACAACACCAGTCAGGTTCCTCAGGAACAGGCTCGGGCACTGATTGTGAGCCTGAGTCTCCAAGTGTTCCAGTTAGAGTAGAGCATGTGTCTGTGGATCCACTTACTCCACGGCCATGGAAGCACCAACGTTCGCACCCTCTTGAGCAAATTTTGTTTGATATTAATACTGGAGTGCAAACTAGGTCAAAGCTTAAGAATTTTTGTGCATTCTATGCGTTTCTCTCTAACATTGAGCCAAAGAATGTGAATGAAGCTCTTGCAGATTCAGATTGGGTCACAGCAATGCAAGAAGAACTTCATCAATTTGAAAGGAACAAAGTATGGCACCTTGTACCTCGACCTGCAGATAGAACAATCATTGGAACCAAGTGGGTGTTCCGAAACAAACTTGATGAGTCAGGAACAGTCACCAGGAACAAGGCACGGCTGGTGGTTCAAGGGTACAATCAGGAAGAAGGGATTGATTACGAAGAAACCTTTGCACCAGTTGCTAGAATTGAGGCTATTCGTATCCTAATAGCCTTTGCAGCCCATATGGAGATCAAGCTATATCAAATGGACGTGAAAAGTGCATTTCTAAATGGATACCTTAAGGAAGAGGTGTATGTCAAACAACCCCCTGGTTTCGAAAACAATGAATTTCTTGATCATGTTTTTCAACTTGACAAAGCTCTTTATGGTCTAAAACAAGCTCCTAGAGCTTGGTATGAACGCTTGTCAAGCTTTTTACTTGAAAATGATTTTAGAAGAGGCAAGGTAGACAATACCTTGTTTCTAAAATCTAAGGGGGAACATTTGTTGGTTGTCCAAGTATATGTCGATGATATTATATTTGGTGCAACTCATCATGATCTATGTAATAATTTTTCAAAAATGATGAGGAGTGAGTTTGAAATGAGCATGATGGGTGAGCTTAACTTTTTCTTAGGCTTACAAATCAAGCAAACTTCAAACAGCTCCATGATCCATCAACAAACGTATATCAAGGAACTACTTAAGCGTTTTGGAATGGAGTCGGCCAAGGCCATAGATACTCCCATTTCTCCTTCAACCAAGTTGGTAATGGATGATGGGAGCCCCTCAGTTAAGGAGAAACTCTATAGAGGCATGATAGGGTCACTCTTATACCTCACCGCTAGTAGACCTGACATTGTTTTCAGTGTTGGTTTATGTGCCGTTTTCAGTCTTGCCCTAAAGAGACTCATCTTAAGGCTGTTAAACGGATACTAAGATATTTAAAGCATACACCTGATTTAGCTCTATGGTATCCTAGAGGTTGCAATTTTGATCTTGTTGGATATGCTGATGCTGACTATGCAGGATTCTTGGTTGATAGGAAAAGCACCTCAGGTATGGCTCATTTCCTTGGACCTTGTTTGGTATCTTGGGCAACCAAGAAACAACATTCAGTTGCCATGTCCACAGCAGAAGCTGAATATGTTGCAGCTGCTTCATGTTGTGCTCAATTGCTGTGGATAAGACAACAACTCAAGGACTTTTGTGTTGACACTGGATGCATTCCTATCTTTTGTGATAACACTAGTGCAATTAACATTGCCAAAAATCCGTGTCAACATAAAAGAACAAAACATATTGACATTCGACATCATTTCTTGAGAGATAATGTTGAAAAGGGTTTGATTTCAATGAATTTTTGTACCACAGAAAATCAAATTGCTGATATATTCACTAAGGCACTAGGTAGAGATCAATTTGAGAGAAATAGACTTGAACTAGGTTTGGTGAAAACAACCTAAGAAACCTGTTCTCTCCCCCTGTTCGCAACTCTTATATGCTGCGGATGCAATTTGTCCATAGCAATGTTTGCAGTCGAATGTTTGTGCTATTTGAATATATATATAGGTTGCAGAATGCG
This sequence comes from Carnegiea gigantea, assembly GCA_029747015.1. NCBI lineage: Eukaryota > Viridiplantae > Streptophyta > Magnoliopsida > Caryophyllales > Cactaceae > Carnegiea > Carnegiea gigantea. The sequence goes on along the minus strand of JAKOGI010000353.1, from coordinate 221,066 downwards.
GATGCGTGTTAAAAGCCAACATGATTGGGCATGTTACTCTTATTACCGATGATTCGTATTCAAGAACAAGCAGTAAGAACAGGTATGTTCCTTGATTGTCAAATATGTGTAGCTAGTGTTTAAATGTTTTAAATTACACGCCTTCCCGAGGATAGAGTGGCGGCTACTTATGGCAAACACCCGTTGTAACGGGAAGATCTTTAAAAGATCTTGTCGTCTTCTCACCCTTTAAATTTGCCAATCTTTACCTCTCTCTTATATCTTTTCTCTTTTCTCTCGAGTACCCGGCAAATCTCCTTCTCTCAAACCCTAACCCTTCTCAAATTCTTGCTCAAATGGCTTCAATCGAAGGCTCTGGAAGTTCTGCTTCTTCAATCAGGGGAAGGAAGCCATTCGAATCAGCCTCAGGAACAAGTCCTGACCTTGTTGTCTTCACGCCATTTTTAATGGCGATTCTAGAAGGTAAACCCTCTAGTCCTCCTCGCCCAATTAGCTTCAAACCCTTCCGGTTTTTGAAGAGTGTCGGACTAAAATCAGTAGGCTTGGGTTTGAAAGACATTCCTTACAATTTTGGTTGGGAATTGGTGGTATTTGAGGGATCAACTGTTTACCCCCCTTCTGAAAAGAACTCTGCCCAAGTTGGGAAATCTAGTGAAAATCTTGGGTCTAAAGATGAAGTCTTTGAGTCCCCTATCGACTTCTCTGAGTTTGTTGAGCCCTGTTCTTTTGGGCTGTTCCTTGAAAAGGAAACAGTTGCTGAAACAGGGTCTGAATCCCTCAATTTTGTGTGTAAGGAGGACCTAAGGGATGATCTAAGGGGAAGTTCTGAGGAGAGATCCTTGGAAACAGGGGGAAGCCATGGTGGAAACATTTCCCCTGCTGAGCCTGAGTTAGCCACTCCGGTCTTCCAAACCGGAGAGAAAAGAAAAAGGGTTAAGATGGTGGCTAGGCGTAGCAGAACGCCTAGATCAAGGCCACAAACAAGGCCTCAACCCTCAAAAGCCTCAGCCCCCTCTCCTCCAAAATCTGCTAAGCCCACGCGCAAATCTGCAAGAATTGCCTTCTACTCCACTCCTAGAACCACAAAATCTTCCACTCCAGTCATTGAGGAAATTTCTTCCTCTTCTTCTTCTGCGGGATTCTCGGATTCTGATTCTGAGAACACCCCCTTTAAACAGGGGACCCCGGTGTTCTCCGAGTCCTCCGAAGAACAAGCTCCTCCTAAGAAAACCACTCTCCCTGCCATTAAGTCTTCTCCTCCAACAGCCCCTCCCAAGAGAAAGACCTTCACCCCTTCTCTCTCCAAATCAGCTACACCTAAGACTACCTCTTCTGCTCCTCCCCTCAAAAGAGCGAAAAAGACCACTACCTCCCCTTCTTCTACCAAGGTTGCGCATCTGCTCAAGCGCAACATAGTGAGGGGGAAGATAGTGAAAGTTCCCTTTTTCTAGGAACATGGGTTAGAGGTGTTCCTGCAGAAACTGAGAGCCCAGCAGTGGTTGGATCTCTTTGCAAACACCGAGTTGGGGTATTCTGGACCAGAGTTGGCTGAATTCTATGCCAACTGTGCTGTCACCGAAGGAGCGGTGACAAGCACCATTGGTGATAAAGAAGTACAATTTGATGCCCGCTCTCTGGGTGACATTTTGGGTGTCCCCTCACATGGTTTTGATGTGTATGTGAGGGAGGATAAGTCTGTCTTAGGGACAGCCAAGCTGCTCGAGCTTTCACAGCGGTTAAGTCAACACCAGGGTCTGCAAACACCCACCTCTGTGAAGAAGGGTGACATGACCCTCCTGCATCAATTGCTCTTCATGTTCGTTATTAGGAACATAATTCCAAGGGGTCAGGGTCGCAATCAGGCTGATGCCCTAGATCAGTGCCTGGTGGATCTATTAGACAGGGAGGAACCTATTAACCTTCCTGCCCTTATAATTCGCCATATTGCGCGTATTGCAAACACTACTCGGGCACATGATCTTGGATATGGCTTTCTGCTGACGAAGGTCTTTGAGCATTTTGGGATAGAGCTCAAAAAGAAGGTGGCTGCCTAAATCATTGATGAGATAGGGACTGACACCCTTATGGGGCGTGGCTATGCTTTGGCCGAGGGCTCTGCCTCCAAACAGGGCACCAGACCACCTCGCCCTGTTCCTGGCCGTTCCTCAGGGAAACTTGAGGATGTTCTTCAAGATCATTCTCGGCTCAAGGAAGAGCTCTCTGCTGTCAAAGTTGCCTTAGATGAAGAGAAGGCCCTCCCTGTCAAACGCCATGAAGACCTCCTGGCCCTTCTCTCTTCTCTTGCTCCCAAAATCCCTTCTCCACAGTCACCATCACCCACTGCTCCCTAATTCTGTCGGATGTTTCCTCATGTTTTCTTCCCTCTCCCTTTATGTTTTTGTTTGGTATTGTATATCTCTGGGCTGTTAATGAAATCTCTTGTTGTTGCCAACACCATATGATTGCCCGTTGTTTATGCTTTTTAATGATGCCAAAAGGGGGAAGATGTCTGACCATATGACTTCCATATGACTTGCTATATGACTTCCATATGACTTGCTCTATGACCTAGCACCTATGACCTAGCACCTAGTGTGGATCCCTATCAGCATTCTTTAAAGTTTTAAAGTTTTTTTTAATTTTTGTCAATATGGTCACTTGGTTTGTCATCATCAAAAAGGGGGAATTTGTTGCATAATTATATTTAGTTTTGATGATAACAAATCCAAGTGTAACATATTTGTCTAAGTAATGTTGTTCCAAACAAGCTTTCTAAACAGGGCCTACACTGTTGTTTGTAATATTCGTATTAATGTGGATGCTAAATGTTGAGAACAAGTCTTAGGAATAGGTTCCACGCTTCAGTGATACAAGATCAGCAAACAACAAATCTCGCCAAACAGTTGGCTAAGTCTTAAGGAACAAGTTCTTACATTCAGCTATACAAGATCACCCGAGGCCCGAGGAATCAAGGTGACCAAGGTGTTTGGAGCAGCATATTTATTCTTGACAAGATGACTGATTCTTACAACAAGAAGTCTTGGTTTGGTTTAGTTTTTATCTTTTAGACTCTTGTTAATATGCCAATCTTGAAAGTCTCAATTTAACACTTCTTAAAACGGTTTTCGACATTTGCTTTGGAACACCAATTTCCAAACAACCCCTGCAAACAGGGTGCCTAATGTGTTCCTGAAACTGCAGCAGCCTCGACTGACTGTTTTACTAGTAAATTTCCTTTGGTTGGGTGCCAGCTCTAAAGGATCTTTTTATGAAATCCTAGGCTAACTAATTAAGTTCTAAAAAGGATTATTTTTGATTTGAAAAAGATTGCAAAACCGTTTTTGCTAAGAATCTCTTTTCAAAATTCTTATCCCTTATTTTTAGGCCGTGATTGATTTCAAATTTGGAACCGAAACTTTATCCTTCTTTTTTTTGGGGCTAAATCTGCACAGCTATATTTAGTGGGTAATTAGTTTTTATCCCTTGAAAAATCAAATTCCTTTATTTTAGTAAAATCTTATCTTCTCTAGCCGTTGGGAATTTTATTTGAAGAAACTCCCTAAGCTGCTAATATTAGAAGATTTTGTTATCCTTTTTGAAAGTATTAGCTGTTGGGTTTGTGTGTTTAGATAATGAAATCTTCTCTTCTATTTAGATATCCGGTTTTTACACAAGAAGTAAGAGATTTCCAAAAGCTGCATTTCAAAGAGAAAAACTGTGACAGGCTTGTGCTTAACTGAGCTTTCAATATATTGGCATAATAGGACTTCATTGTACCTTACATTTGCTTAAGTCAGAAGCACCCCCAGTAAGGTGTTTTGTACCCCTATTCTCAGATCAGAAAGTGAGTGAGTGTGTCCATAGTCGAGTGGACTTTGGACGTGTCCAATATAGTGTGATTGGACGTGGTGTAACCTGTCTTAGGGAAGAAGGTTACGTGGGTTACAAGTTGTAACAGGGAGTGTTACTTTTGTAACGTGTTCAGCCCGTTAGTGAAGTGGTTAAATTCTACACGAGGTAGGTCGTGGTTTTTCACACCTCAGTTGGGCTAGAGGTGTTTTCCACGTAAAAATTGTGTGTGCTTTATTTCCGCATTTATTACTTTGAATTTCGCTACTGAACCAATTGGGAACAACCGCTGCAAACAAGGCTTAAGGTTGTTTGTGATTTACGAACAGTCTCTGCAATTAAGTGCTACGGCTGTTTGTCAGTTATTTGGCGAAAATCGGCCACCACAATTCACCCCCTCTTGTGGTTGTGTACTCTTGGAATTCAACATTTTTGCTGCACATAAACCAAACTTATTAGTACTATCTTTTTCAGCAACCAATAGACTCTAAAAGTTAAAATTAAACCAATCTCAACAAAAATCAAAAATCGAAATACTAACTAAATTGAAAATCAAAACTAAACTAAATTGCTAAAATGAAATAACGACTTAATTAAAACTAAAAATCACAACTCTAAATTAAAACGAAAAGGACTCGAACGACTCGAATACTAAGGCCATTCATAGCCATATTACACGTGTGAAAGGGAGGGGGACCGCGAGTGACACGGGTCGTGGGCAGCCAAGAGCACGCGTGGAAGAAATGGGGGACGAAACCGTGCACAGTTCCGTCCCGCGTTCAATTTTTTTTGTCGTGTAGTGGTGCTTAAACGCGGCGTTTCGTGCGACTGGGCAACGCTGAACGACGCGTTTTGATCCTTGTTTTTCCAAAAAAAGAAAAAGCTTTGGAAACGGGACTGGGCTTGGGACTTGGGCCATTTAATTGGGTAGCCGTTGCATCCAATGGCTATGTTGGAGCATTTAGGCTTTTTTTTTTTTTATTGTTAAATGTGAGTATAAATGTGAAGATTAATGTGTTGAAAATGAATTATAAATTTTTTCTCTCTCAATTTTATCTCAATCTAAAATATTATTTGCTGTAATTTGAAGAAAAGTCTTTGAAGTGAAGAGGAAAAAATTGTGGTAAGTTGTAAATAATTTTATTATTTAGTTATATTTATCGATGTAATTAAATTAATTATACGTATTTGTAATCTTGAACTAATTACATTTATTTATATGGTATTGCTGTTTAGATATTTGAGAGGTGGATTTGTGAGCTTGAGAAGAATCAAGATAAAGTGAAGTGAAGTGAAGAAATTTGTAAGTAGTTTTTGTTGTACATATTTTATGTTCTTTGATGTTATGTGAAAATTTGTTTAATATTTAATACGTTTATGTAAGTAAAGCTAATGTGAAAATTTCAAAGTTTAATTGTTAGATTAGGTTTATGTTGTTAGACGTATGTTTAATATTTATTAGAAATTGGAATGTGAAAAAGATGAAAATTTGAAAAATTAATTAGTTTGATTTATTTTTGAATTTAGGATGTTGTGATTAACATTTGTTCGTTTTTATTAATACAATAACATTTTAAATCACATTATTAACATAAATAAGCTAATGTGAAAATTTTACATTTTATTTGTTAGATTAGGTTTATGTTGTAGGATGTTATGTTTAATATTTAATATAAATTTTTTACTATTAAATGTATGTTTAAAAATCAAGAAATTTCATTATTTAATGGAAATTTAAATGTGTGAAGTTGAATATGTGAAAAAGAGAAGTATGAAGTTTTCATAAATTAAGTTGGTATAAATTTGAATGAGAAAAGATGAAAATTTGAAAATTTAATTAGTTTGATTTATTTTTGAATTTAGTATGCTGTGACTAACATTTGTACGTTTTAATTAATATGATAACATTTTAAATCACATTATTAACATAAAGAAGCTTATGTGAAAATTTTAAATTTTATTTGTTAGGTTAGGTTTATATTGTTGGATGTTATGTTTAATATTTAATATAAATTCTTTAGCGTTAAATGTATGTTTAAAATCAAGAAATTTCATTATATAATTGAAATTTAAATGTGTGAAGTTGAGTATGTGAAAAAGAGAAGTATGAAGTTTTCATAAATTAAGTTCGTATAAATTTGAATGAGAAAAGATGAAAATTTGAAAATTTAAATAGTTTGATTTATTTTTGAATTTAGTATGTTGTGAATAACATTTGTACGTTTTAATTAATATGATAACATTTTAAATCACATTATTAACATAAAGAAGCTTATGTGAAAATTTTGAACTTCATTTGTTAGATTAGGTTTATGTTGTTGGATGTTATGTTTAATATTTAATATAAATTCTTCAGTGTTAAATGTATGTTTAAAAATCAAGAAATTTCATTGTTTAATGGAAATTTAAATGTGTGAAGTTGAATATGTGAAAAAGCGAAGTATGAAGTTTTCATAAATTAAGTTGGTATAAATTGGAATGAGAAAAAGATGAAAATTTGAAAATTTAATTAGTTTGATTTATTTTTGAATGTAGTATCTTGTGATTAATGTTTGTACGTTTTAATTAATATGATAACAATTTAAATCACATTATTGACATAAAGAAGCTTATGTGAAAATTTTAAATTTTATTTGTTAGATTAGGTTTATGTTGTTGGATGTTATGTTTAATATTTAATATAAATTCTTTAGTGTTAAATGTATGTTTAAAAATCAAGAAATTTCATTATTTAATGGAAATTTAAATGTGTGAAGTTGAATATGTGAAAAAGGGAAGTATGAAGTTTTCATAAATTAAGTTTATGTAATATGGGTAAATTATAAGTATGAATTTCAATAATATCATCATGTTGAATTAGAATTAGTTGTTCTATAATCATGTTGATTTTGAATAATATGATCATATTTATTTTACGTAACATGCTCACGTGTTTAAAATTTGTCATAATAATCTTGAATTAAACGTTAGGTTAGAATCTTTTAAATAATATGATGACGTTTTAGATTATATGTTTAGTTTGAATAAACTTATATAATATGTGTAATTTTTTAATTGTTGGAATATGTGTAAATTTCTTCATTGTTAATCTTATGTAAATTTTAAAAAGTGAAAGTTTGATAAGTTTAAAGAAGTGGTTATTTAGTTTGTGAGTATGCTTATGTTAAAAATGTTTATTTAGTATTCTTTATCTTGTTAATATTTTTTAATATTTGGTTTTTTCTGAATTACATGAATTGAATTGAGTAGTTTAGATTGAACTTTAAACGTAAACTATAATGTAGGTAAACCTTGAAATGGACTCGAATGATACACAATCATTCATGCACCTACTTAGCGAGGGCGAGTCACAAAGTGAACTTGGGAATAGTACAAACCTTCCCCCACCCCCCCGAATTGGCAACATTATCCACCACAATACCCTACAAATTGGCAATATTACTGTCCACCACCAAACACCTCTTCACAAACCTTTAGCTATGGAACAATACCCCTTCCATGTTACCCACCTCAACCTCCTCGTACGACCTCAACAACACCTGAACCTCCTCATACGACCTCACCAGCACCTCGTCCTTCGCCAAGTAATAACCCTAACAACAAGGAAGGTGGTGTGCAGCCCCCTAAGTGGACATTAGAGGAGGATCGCCGCTTAGCTAAGTCATGGATTAATGTGAGCACCAATCCAATCACCGGGGATGATCAAAAGTTAGCTGGGTTTTGGACTAAGGTGGCCAACATCTTCAACCAGCATGCTCCAGACGGTGCTTCAAAGAGAACAGGGAAGATGTGCAATGCCCGATGGAATCGAGCAGCTCCATTAGTTTCTAAATGGTGCGCTTGTGTGGGTCAGGCATACCGGGCGAAGCCAAGTGGTGCAAACGAGGACAACGTTATGCAAAATTTCCAAGATCTTTATGTTAGTATGGTGGGAAAGTCTTTTGGCCTCATGCATTGGTGGTTCTTACTGAAGGACCAACCAAAATGGGAGACCTTCTGTGATCAATCTACAAAAGCGTCTTCCAAACGGCTCAGAGTAACTGGGGGGGCATTCTCCAAGAGTGACACCCCCGACACCCCTACCACCCCTGTAACTCCTGCCAGTGAGGATACGCCAACTGAAGTAGTTGGTGGACTTATCCGCCCCATCGAAACAAAAGCTGTGAAGAGAAAGGTGAAAGAGCTAGTTGCAGACCCAGTGTTGGATATTGTGACAACAGAGATGTCGACGATACGGGCAACAAATGTGAAGAATATCACCATGTTCAAGCGATATGTCCTAGCCCAAGAGAAGAAGGTAGATACAGCTGCAAAAGCTGTTGAGTTAAGAGATCGACAACAATCCTTAGAAGAAAGAAAACAGCGTCTTAAGGAGATGAAGTACGAGGACAAAATTTTAAAAATGAACATTTCAGAGATGTGCCTTGAAGATCAAGCTCGATATGGCCCAATTCAAGAAGAAATTAGGAGTCGATACCGTCAAAGCTCGTCCTCCTCTGATATCGACCTTTCTTTAGATTGATTACTCAGTTTTAGTTTTTGGTGTTATTGTGTTGTCATGAAATAATAGTTGTACTACAAACTTTTTTATTTGTTTAATGACATCTTTATTGCTAAGTTGTTTCTAAGTTGATGCATTATGTATAAATTTGCAATTAGTTGTTTTAAAATTTTTTTTTTTTTGTAAATGTCACAAGGTAAATTTCATAATATAAAATTTTTATTTGACTTACATTTATAATGTTAAGTTTATATGCACAAGTATTCAACGATAAGTGATTCATCATCCTTCTCCACAACGTTAGCCTCAATAGATGGTTTGAGTTTCATCCTAGAATAATCTAGCGATGATTCACCAATTTTGGAAAATATCGTCAACAATGAAAATGGCCCGAAGTTGTTAGAGTTGGCCCTAAAGATAAGACACATTAGACCACAAAGTAGGGCTTCATCATCATTAAAAAGACCCAAGATAAAGAAAAGATTTGTAAAGAGAAATCGACAAGAAGCACACAATCGCCTCTACAAAGATTACTTCGCTGATGACTCCATCTACAATGAGACCCATTTCCGGCGTAGATTTCGTATACGAAAGCACTTGTTCCTTAGCATAGTTAGTGCCTTAGAAAGTCATTTTGAGTACTTTCAATTGAGGCATGATGGTCTCGCTAGGCGTGGGCTGTCACCACTCACCAAGTGCACTGCAGCCATGCGCATGTTGGCTTATGGTATATCAGCAGATTGTGTTGATGAATACTTAAAGATTGGTGAAAGTACAGTTATGGAGTGCATGAAAAATTTTGCCGCAGGGGGTCATTCAAGTGTTTGGGGAAGAGTACCTAAGAAAACCAATACAAGCTGATGTTGATCGTTTCTTACAAGTGGCAGAAGCCCGACACTTTCCGGGTATGTTAGAAGCATCGACTGTATGCACTGGGAATGGACGAATTGTCCCACGGGTTGGAAAGGAGTATTTGCGAAAGGAGTATACAAAGTTCCGACTTTGATTCTTGAAGCTGTTACTTCCTACGACCTTTGTATATGGCATGCATTCTTTGGGTGCTCGGGCACCCTCAATGATCTAAACATCCTCCACCGATCCAATGTTCTTCAAGATGTGTACGAAGGTGCGGCTCCAAAATGTGAATATGTTGTCAACGGTCACAAGTACAATATTGGGTACTTTCTGTTTGACGGTATTTATCCGAGTTGGGCCACCTTCGTGAAGACCATCCCTCTTTCTCAAGGAGCCAAGGCAAAATTATTCGCTGAACGTCAAGAATCTATTAGGAAGGATGTGGAAAGAGCATTTGGGGTTCTACAAGGTCGCTTCGCTATCATCCGTGGTCCTGCACGAGACATGGACAAGGCTGAATTGGGTATTATAATGAAGGCATGTATTATACTCCACAACATGATTGTCGAGGACGAGCGCGATTCGTACGACCTCAGTTTTGAATATGACGATGTGGAGGACAACACCCCGCAACCTAATGTCGAACGGAACCATCGTCCGTGCTATGCAGCCTACCTTCATAGAGTACAACAGGTTCATAACTCAGATTTACATGCACGTCTTCAATCCGACTTGGTCGAAGAAATATAGAGGCGACACACGGCGCGAAGAACATCGCAAACATAGTTGTTTTCTGTTATTTGTCGATATTTGAGGATGTAATTTTTTTAAAATAAAAATAGTTGAACGTTCGTGATGTGTTTTTTGAACGTGTCCAATCTTCATATTGTAATTTGTTTTCAATTGCGATCCTCCCTCGTATTGGGTTTCAATTGAATTGTACTTTCAATCGTTTTTTTTTAAAAAAACTTGTTGGAAAGCAAACACAAAAAATTAATAATAGGAAAAATTAAAATCAATTTATACATTTTATGTCAACAAAATAAATATTCCTTACTCTCGAAAAATAAAAACATTCACACATGTTAAGAAAAGTTAAAACACATACACAACATAACAAATAAAAAGTAATAAGTTAAGTTTAAATTGTGGGCTTCATGACAATTAATTATCCTGAAATGAGTTTTAGTAGCTGGAAAATTAAATGGAATGCAAGTGGAATTCATGCCGATGTGGTAGGCCTGAGTTCCAAAAAATGGAACTCTGGCTGGGGATGCCCTAAACTATGACTCGAGGCAACCTAATTTCACAACGTCATCCTCAGTAATGGCGCCAAAAACTTATTGTGATTCCCGCAAGTGTACGGTTTATCGCTGTAATATTTATAAGTGTCGATCCTCAGGGATGAGATTGCGAAGTTAGTTTAGCAAATTTTCATCGAAATTGAGACTAAATACTAAATTAACCAACTTCAAGGTCCAGTTACTTCACAAATTATTAGAGTAAATAAACAAGATTAATTCTTGAAATTGTGAACCATCCTTTTTACAAGGACACTTGCCAAAACAGGAAACACCAAACTGCAAATAATAAGAGCCCACCAACACTTATCTATGATGATTCATTTATTCAGAATTAGGGGTGTTCAAAAATATCCATAACCAATAACCCGAACCGAAAACCCGCAACCCGATCCGAAATCTTGGGTACCCAAACCGAAATATTTGAAAATTTTAGTTCGGGTACTCGAACCAATATTTTTTTTGGTTATTGGTTCGGGTACAGTTCAGGCATTTTGAAGATTTGGGTACCCGAAAATCCAAAATTTTTTTTAAACTTTTTTGAAACTTTTTTTATATTATCCCTTTCCCAAAGACTTTGTAAGTCAAGTATTCCTAAACCTGAAGAAGGCAAGTACTTTAACTTCATTGCATTGTTTTATTTGAATGCATTGGGCATGAATATAATGTTAACAAGTTTACGCCTTATGGAAGTGTGAATTAATTAAAATGTGAATGGTGATAACATATCCGGTGATATTGTTATATTGTGTAATAATTTAAAGTGCAACTTGTCTCAATACGACAACTTTTTATAGCATAAATAGAAACAATTATATTATAAGTACAACAAAATTATTAGGCAAAGTAGGAAAAAATATTTTAGAAAAAATGGGTTATTGGGTAACCAGAAACCCGAACCGAAATATTCGGGTACCCGAATTTCGATTACCCGAAAGTTTCGGTTCAGATACGGTTCACCATTTTGCCAACCCGAAATTTCGGGTACCCGAACCGAAATCTCCTCTGGTTTGGGTACCCGAACCATGAACACCCCTATTCGGAATCATTTCCATCGAAGCAAGGCAAAGCAAAGCATAGCCAGCACCTAGCTTTGTTTACGATACTTCCACTGAAATAGAACAACACGCACTTGAGTTTGAAGAGCATAAAGTACATTGAAAACAAGTTTGAATTAGAACACCGAAACTGCAATTGAAGACCAAATCGAAAGGAAACAACAATCTTAAAATCTCTCTCTCCTACTGTAATCTACTCCTACTGTCTACTGCTACCCCAATCTACTCTGCCCTACCATGCTCTGCTACGCTCCCCTCGTGCTCTGCTTTTCGATCCCCTTTTGAATCTAAAAAAATGCCAACCTCAGCTCCCTTCGGTTGCCCTTCAATCCATGCCTCCAATCGACTGTTTGATGATGGATAACGAAGGAATGAAGGAAGACAGAGAAAGCAAGTAACGGTCGAAAATGGGGATTGGAACACCGCCATGCTCTGTTCGTTTCCTCTTCTCAATTTTGCTGGGCTAAGGAACGAAGAAGAAGAAGGAGCACGACCGTATGTGTTTTTTGTGACTTTTGGGCTTGTTGGGTTAGAAACCGAAATGGAAGAAGACAAGTAGGCAGAGGAATAGCCGTGTGATTATGGTGGAGAAGATGGAAGGGCACGGTGCTCTTCTTTTCAGTCGGGGTCACTAGACGAAAATGAAGAATGAGGAGGAAAAAAGGGGGGGTAGAAGACAGGCCAGGAGCACATGAGCCTCACGTGAAGCTATGTGAATGTGAGAGAGAGAGAGAGAGAGAGAGAGAGAGAGAGAGACCGGGAATGGAATTGGGCAAGGGAGCGTGTGGGAAAAAAAAGAAGGAGAGGGGAAGTCGAATGGGTCTGGCCCAGAAACAACAAAGAAGGAGGGGATGAAGGAGGACAGAATTGGGCTTCATCAAGATGGGCAACTGGGACGCTGACCCAGAGAGAGAGAAAGGAAGGAGAGGGTTGGGCTTTGGATTTTCTTTTCTTCCATTTTTTCTTACTTGATCCAATCCTTGAGCTAGTGAGGTATTTTTCTAAAATTTTCAAATCCTACAAAATAAACAAAACAACATCAAATTCTAATTTAACAATTTATTTTCGAGGAAATAATAGATAATAAAGGGTATAAATTTAACTTAACTTTTGGTTGAACACAAATCAAAGAACTTTTAGATAAAGAATTCGGAATCATAAGAATCTTGACACTAGGTCCTGTTTCATGGTGAGAAATCATGCTAAAGATAAGGGAAAAAGCTAGAAAGGTAATCAATTACAAAAAGGTTATGATAATACTGTCTTTAATGATTATTGTATTCCTAACAAAATAGTTCTTTTCAATATTATTTAAGGAGCCTCGTGGTTGTTAAAAATGGATTATAAAAGCGGACATTAACAGATAAAAACAGATAAAGAAAACATTTCTTTGATCGCTTTTAGCGCCCCCCAAGGCCATTATGAGTGGATAGTAATGTCATTTGGTCTCAGATATGCACCTCAAATATTCCATAGAAGAATGGGTAATATCCTCAACGATTTTAATCACTGTTGTCAAGTTTACGTCAATGATACTTGTCTTTCCCAAAACCATAGAATAGAACAAAGATGGTATTCTGGCCGTCATCTAAAGATGCATTGATCATGGTATTATCCTTGGAAAAAACAAATACATTCAAGAAATAGAGTTTTTAGGTCTAGAAATAATAGTTGGACAAAATCATCATACAAAGAGCACATTTTAGAACAAATAGTAAATTTTCTCGAGGAGATTGATGGCATAAAGCATTAAGAAAGATTTCATTTGGATGTCTTACCTATGCCTCAAATTTTATTAAAGATTTAACTAAATTAAGAAAACCATTACAATAGAAGCTTAAAATAGAAGTAAGTTGAATGTGGACTCTTAATGATTCAAAAATTGTTCAAAATTTTAAAAAGACAGACAAAAATATTCTTGTTCTTAATTTTCCTATGAAGGGGATAATTTAATTCTTGAGATAGATGATGATAATGAGACTGGAGCGTAGTACTCAAATCAAAAAAGGAGAGAAACGTTGTAAATACTATACTGAAAGTTTTAATAAAGCATAATGCAACTTTCCCACGTTGGAAAAAGAAATTCTTGCAGTCATAAGGGAAATTAAAAAGTTCTTAATCTTTTTTAGCCTAAAAACCTTTTTTTATTCGAATTGATTGCAAAGGGATATTTGCTTTTGTGGAAAAGAATTTGTCAAATATACAAACTCAAAGGTGACTCATGCTTTGACAATTATGGCCTAACTATTTTTCTTTCTCTATTGAACATATATAGGGATCGAAGGATTTTCTGGTAGGTAGTTTAACTTGCAAGCTTGCCAATGGTGATCATCAGAGCAGGGCTTCTTCCGGAAAAGGAGGAAACCAAAAATGAAATGCCATTACTGCTACATTCATTTTGTCCTTCTAATAGAATCCTTATGAATATTTTGGAATTTCATACAAAAGGTTGATCATGCTTTGGTTGCTATCTTTTGCCTACCTTACAGTATAGAGAATCAACCTTCTAGAGTTACAAATGAATTATTTGAGATGTCCTTATGATGTTCAAACAAAAACAAGTCTTTATGCTCTAGAAAAATAGTTCATAACCTGTATTTGGGAATCATGGAGTGCTAGGATCTTCTTCCCTAATCGATCTAGAGTTGGTGCTGTTAGAGTTCTAATAAATTCAATCGCTCTAGATGACAATATCATGAAAGCTTGGAAATATGGGATGGTAGCTTGCCTTTATGAAATCCTTGATCTAAAGTACTCATTCTTCTCAAGATTAACTAAGTTTCAAAGGTGTACGTTTAAAAGGATCCATTATATTCTCATATCTCCTGATTGTCTAACAAACGCCCCATACAATAGAAGTCTGTATATTGAGGTATATTGCACATTAATTGAGTGTCAAAATAGAAAGGCCAACACAACCTGTTACCTTGTTCGATTAATTGATCTGAATGATACTAGGATCAACAACAAGAATGGTTTCAAGGGCGATAAGAAGTAGTTTGTGATCCTGTATTAGCCAGAGCCATTGGTTTTTACAAGATTTATCATCAAATATGGGCAATGATTGAACAAGGAAAAATATTAATGCATTATAGGAATACTGCTTTCATTTATCATGGTGATTTTAGCAAATATATTAAGGTAGATGAACTAGTTTAGAAGATTTGTTTGGTTATCTCTTTGATGCCAGAGCTGGAAAATTTTTATTGGAAAAAAATGACATATTTGTATGATCTAGTTGAAAAATGGGATCCAGAGCATCTTAGACTTGATGAAGATTTTGGTGATTATCTGCATAATGATGAACTTGAAGAGATTATTGGATATGAAATCATGCAGAATCTTAATATGGATTATTAGTCTTGTCAGCATTAAGTACTCTAAAAGTTGTTAGACCATTATGTGTTATCTTGTCAAGAGTCAAGTTAGTAAAATGATGCAGTAAATGGGAAGTTAATCCTTAAGAAACGCAATGTATGTGACACTAATCATTCTACGCTTGAGTTTTTGGAGTGACTATTTTAGTACGTCGAACTTTAGTAAGCAAATTTTTAGGTGCCCTCCGTATTTCCTAGGCCCCCTAAACTTTTGAAATTTACATTTTAAAACCCAATCTTTAAACACATATTGTCGAAAATTTTACGTTTCTATATATGCACATTCTCTCATAAGTAGTGCTCGAAGTCCTCTTTCATTGGTATCAGAGTAACTGTGTTTAATTGAAAAATTTATCATTTGGTACACTGAGGTTTGGTATAATGATTTTCATAACCTATTTTTTTAGGTAAATATTTTTGGGACTATGTAGGTTTGGGTTATAATACTTTTGGGGGACAAGTATTTATATTTCTGACCCTTAACTTTCTAAAATTGTAAATTGGCTCTAAACATGCCAATGTGATTATCTTTAGCATTTTTTCTTCTTATAATAGCTTTGCTGGTACTAGTTATCATAATCTACAATCTATATCATAAATATTATACTTTCCATAGCTATAGGCCCACCATACTTAGCAAAATAATTAAAACTTAATTAGAGAGTTTCAACTACTACCTACACTTAGTCGGCGTTGGATCTTGGCGTTCCTCTAACTTTCCGTTTATAGAGATTGCTAATCTCAATCACACCTTTCTTTGATCAGGCACAATATAAATCCGTTTCATTTCCTACCTTGGACCATAATCACTAATTAACTTCTTTATATTTTAAAGGATAGTGGAACTTTAATCAAGAAATTATAATATTTAAGACATAAGGTTTAATTGAATAATGTTTCCTACTGGGAAACTTCTTTTATTAAAAGCCTGAAAGTGGAAATATTACAATGGAAAGATTTAAGAGGGACTTAAATTACTAAAATCATCAGAGATACTTACTCATAGAGAAATGGAGAATCCCGAGTTCTCTTTTGTTCAAGTATGCTCAAATGACCATGTCTGTTGTCAGCACTTAACTTCTCCTTTTGTAGAGGAAATGGGGAGACATAGGATACCCTAATGACTACATCACATACTGTCTTATCTTATAGACCTGACACTTGTCAAAATAGTACAATAATGGAGCAATAACTTTTCAGAGCCTTTTAATGCTGACAAGACTAGTCATCATTATTGAGATTCTATATGCCTTCAACTCGAATAATATCTTTGAGACCATCATTAGTTAGATAATCATCAAAATCTTCATTAATTGAAGATGCTTTCATCCCATCTCTCAAATAATTCAAAAAGATATTTCTTTCCTTTTTCTAAAAGAATTTTCCAGCTCCAACATCAAAGAGATAATCAAAGACATCTTTTGAAGTCCCTCCTTCCACCTTCATATACTCATGAAACTCATTATGATAAGCAAAAGTAGTGTTCCCACAATGCATCAGTGTCTTTTCTCGTTCAATCAATCCCTAACTTTAACGATAAATGTTGTAAAAACCGATAGCTCTTGCTAAAGTAGAATCAGTAACTAATTCTCGTAGTTTCGAAAACCATTCTTGTCGTTGATAATTGGGGTCATCGAAATCAACTATTTGAATGAGATAATGAGCTGGCTTGACTTTTCCATTTTCATATTCAATTAGCACACAATGTACCTCCACATATATGCATCTATTATTTGGGATTTTTGTTGGACCATCAGGAGATGCATGTAAGAATCCAATGGATCCTTCGGTACATGCATTGTTGAAACTTAGTTAGTTTTGAGAAAAATGGGAACTTTGGTTCTGAGAATCCCATAAAGCAAATTGTCATTCCATATTCCCAGGTTTTAATGATGGGGTCATTTAGAGAGATTGAATTTGTTAGATAACTAACACCACCAACTCTAGACTTATCTGGACAGTAGATTGTTGTACTCTAAGACTCCCAAATATCATAGGAATAATTATGACAATAGTCGATGCAGGTTACATACCACTCATCGAGCCATTTTTCTTGAACATGAGAACTTATTTTTTCTTTAATATCATAAGGACATCTTAGGTAACCAACTTGTAACTTTAGAAGGGAAAATCTTTGGGTTATTAGGTAGGTAGAATATAGCAGACCAAAGCATGATCTAATTTTTATATAGAACTCCAGATTATCTATAAGGACTTTACTAGAAGGAGAAACTTGCTCTAGTAATAATGTCATTTCATATTGGATTTCCTCTTTTTCTGGTAGGAGTTCTGCTATGATAATCACCATTGGCAGGTTCTCGAGTTAAACTCTCTGCGAGAGAGTTCATCGATCCATATATATGTTCAATAGAGAAGGAAAATTGGTTACGCCATAATTGCCAATGCAGAGTCTCCCTTAAACTTGCATATTTGATAAGTTCTTTTTTACAAAACTAAGTATTCCTTTGCAATCAATTCAAATAAGAAAATATTTGGGGCTAAAAAGATTAAGAACTTTTCAATGTCCCTTATGACTGTAAGGATTTCTTTTTCTATAGTGGCATAGTTGCATTCTGCCTTATTAAAACTTCCACTATATCATTTACAGAGTTTTTCTCCTTCTTTGATTTTGAGTATCACACTGCAGTGCTCATTGTTGGCATCTGTCTCAAGAATTAAATTATCTCCTTCATTAGGAAAATTAAGAATATGAAGATTTTTATGCATCTTTTTGAAGTTCTGAACAATCTTTAAATCATTAAGGGTCCATGTCCAACTTATTTCTTTCTTGAGTTTCTGCTACAATGACTTTCTTAGTTTGGCTAAATCTTTAATGAAATCTGAAGCATAGGTAAGGCATTCAAGAAACCTTTCTAACTGCTTTCTATTTTCAATCTTTTTAGGGAAATTTTCTATTTTTTTCAAATTTGTTTTTGTAGGATGATTTGTCTAGCTTTTATCTCTAGGCCTAAGAACTCAATTTCTTGTTTTGCATAAATGCACTTGTTCTTACCAAGTATAATACTATGAACAATGCATCTATGGATGGCATCTAAGACATCATCTTTGTGCTGTTTTATGGTTTTGAAAAAGACAAGGATATTATCGATGTGCACTAAACAACAATGATTAGGTTCTTTGAAGATGTTATCCATTCTTCTTTGGAATATTTAAGGTGAATTTTCAAAACCAAATGACATTACTATCCATTCATAATGTCCTTGTAGGGCACTAAATGCGGTTAAAGGAATGCTTTCTTTATCCATTTGAATTTGCCGGTATCCACTTTTGCAATCCATTTTCGAGATCCAAGAGGCTCTTTGAATTCTATGAAAAAAGACTATTTTGTTAGAAATATAATAACCATCAAACACAATATTATCATTAAGCTTTCTGTAATTGATTACCATTCTTGCTTTTCCTCTTTTTTCTTCTGCATGATTTCTTAGCATGAAAGAGGGACTGGTGGGAGGACTCTTGCTATTTCTGATTAATCCTTTATCCAGAAGCTCTTTGATTTACTTATCAAATTCTTGGATATCCTGGTGTGTGTACACCATTTGTTTAACTCTCTCGAATAATAGAATTGGGATCTAACAAAGTAATTTTTACAAATATCTTATCTTTATTTCAAAATTTTAGTGGATTGTCAGAGTGGAGTTCTTTACACAATCACTTTTGTTGTTAAGCAATCCGCTCTTTGATAGTTAACTCAAGTGAGAGATTGTTAGCCTATAGAACTGGTATAATACATTGGACTCCTCTTAATTTTGTGAATAACCCTTCAATGGCTTCATTATGGCTTATAATGCTATGATCATCTATCCTTACTTGTAAAGGATTTTTGGCTCTTTTCCATATAAATTCTAGAAATAACGATATCTTTCGAAAGCATACAGAACAATCGTTATCTATATAGGTGCATAACTTATATTTATTATATCCCTCTAAGCATATGTTTATTGGGATATAGATACCATTAGGATTTATGTTGGTGATTTCATAGCATATTTTCATGGTCATGTTTTTGACTAATTCATCATCATAGATTGGCTCACTAACAGTTCTTGTTTTGCACCCAATGATTTTCCTATCTAGACTCATACTTCTATCTACACTGTGTATTACGGGTTTAAAATTCATTCTACTCATTTCACTGGTCATATTAATTGTACCATCTTCTTTAAGATATTGTCTAGCTGATGAATATCCTTCTCCCCATTCTAATCTTGTACTTATGCTTCTTAGTAATTGGGATTTTATGGTAATTTTACTATGCTTATAAATTTTTATTACTTTTTTCTTATTGATTTTTGCAGGGTTGGCAAAGCTAAAAATCCATGACATGTCAATTTTTATCTCTTGAGGATTGGATTTAATCCTCTAGATTTTTTGCAGGGTAGGACTTTCAAATTTTTCTGCTTCTATCATTGTTACCTTAGTTTTTGGATCTATTATATTATCTAATTTGTAGATAATTTTCCAAAATATTCTCAATGGATATCCTCATCTTTTTATGTCCATCCCAACTATTTTTATCTTAAAGGATAGGAAGTTTTTGGCAAATTTATCCTTTAGGCTTACATAATATCCAGGTCGATAATTGAATCATATTGAACCATTATATAAAAATTAGTCTTAATCCCTGTGATAATTTGATTATTAAATTTGGTATGCCTAATGTCACAGAGCAAAGCATAAAGATCAATACCTTTGCCATAATATTATAGTGGAGTGATTTAAACTTGGACACTTCCAACATGAATATACCTGTATTTTCTATCTTTGTTATGCTTAAGAATATTTTTCCAATTAATGAGATTAACTTCTCCTACGTCATACTCACAATCTTTGATTTTTAGATCTCCTTCTGTCATTTCACATACATAGTTAGTCTTTAATTGGAAGATTGATTTTTTATATATCATGTTTTTATGAATTATGGGAAGGACCAACCTCCTTTGACTTCTTCGTTCTCATTGTCTACAACAAACCCTTTTCCTTAAAGATCACCAAGACTAATTGAGCTACTTTCCATCATATGACTTGTTTCTTTCAGAATCACTTTCTTCATAATCATTGTCCAATATAATTTCAATACCTCCTTCACCCAAAAAACAAATTGAAAGGAAAAGAAGGAAAGTTGAGAAATTTGATACCTCTGTTGGCCACAAGGATAAAAAATGGCGGCACAAAGATCAGGCTATGGGGGGCTCCCACCGTGAACCAGTAGTAGCAGCGGCAACAATAGATGAAGCTTTTTGCATTCTCGGTTCTGGGGGTCGAGGGGAAGAAGAGGAAGAAAAGGGAGCAGGGGGTATGTCACGTGAGCTGTGTATGCAACATAAGTAATGCAGGGTCGAGCTTTAGGTTGGCTGTGAGGGAAAGCCCAAATTAGGCCTGACCCATAGAAGAAGAAGAGTGGGGGAGGCATCACGTGAGCTACAGGCACTGTTTAGGTGAAGTAAACAATAAGGCTAGGCACTGGGCTTCGAGTTAGATAAAATCTGGGCCAAGCCTGCATGAGAAGGAAAGGAAAAGGAGGAATATGAGCCGTGACTTCAAAGAGAACTGGCTCGAAATGAGAGAGAAGGCTGATGGAGCAGAATCCTAGCTTGGCTTGCGATTGGGCCACCTAGAGTCCCTAAACCGAGCCCCCGGAGAAGCTGAGTGAAAGAGAAATCAAGGCTGGGCCTACTAAGGTTGGGTCGTGCCCTTATTCTTCATCATGCGACTTGATCTAATCCTTTTTCTCTTAAGTATTTTAGCCAACAATTTGTTCACTTATTCAAATTTTTATAATTCTTACCAAATTAACAAAAAAACATATTGAAATCTATTTAAGTCATTTGTTGTGAGCAAATATTAGTTTAAAAAAATAAAAATCGAGACGTCGGCCACATTTAAACAATACAAGTGTTGTACATGACCTTGTCTCAAATGAGCAATTTATAGGCACTAAAAAATATTTATGTGTCATACCACAAACAAAATTAAATTAATTATTTGGGCCAATCCTTTTAATTAATTTAATTAAGTCCAAATGACTTTTAAGTTAAAACCCAATAGACCTCCTAGTCAAAGCTTAAGAGACTCCTAAGTCAAGGCCCAAGTCAACGCCTAAATCACGACCCAAGCCTTAACGACTTCCAAGTCAAGGTCCGGTCGAAGCCAAAGACACTCCCAAGTCAAAGCTTAAGCCAAGGCCCAAGTCAAAGTCAAATCGATCCAAAATGAGGCCCGATTAAAGGCCTAAAATGAAGTCCAAGTCCATCTTGACTTTTAAACGAGAGGTGGGATTTTTCCTATAAATAGACCCCCATCCATCCTTTATTTCAAGGTTGGAAATTTGGAAAAAATACCAACAGTCAAACATTCACTCTTTAAAGGAAGTTAACAAGCACGTGTCATCCTCTCTCGAAGATCAAACATTGTCTTGATTGAGATTAAACCTCTAAGGCCCTATCTCAAGATAAAATTCATTAAATTCATTCAACGTGATCGAATCAGATGATTACTTTATTGTATTTAATAGAGATTGTACCCATATATACAATATCAATGCAAAGATTCAATTTTGTATTTGAATTCTTATATAATTCATTTTGGGCTCAAAATTTGCATTTACAATTTATTTTTATAAAAAAACAAAGCTTGTTGCCTTACTTCCTAATAATTTGTGATTTGTATTGTATTTTTTATGAATTAATGATTTTTGGAATTATGAATTTTTTTGAGTGTTTAATAATTTTTATTTGTAACCTAAAAGCTTACTTTTGTATGAGAAAGTATTTATAACCTAAGAAATTATTTATAACTAGAAATCATTTGCCAGCATTAATAAGCAGGGAGCAAAATTATTTTGGAATGAGTTTCCTTTTTTTAAATGAAAATATATGTTGATTTCTCAGGGATGAATAACTGATCCCCCTGGGGAGTGTTAGGGGTTCTACTTCTCTAGTTTTAAGGGGAACTTGATACCTCTAGGTATCAAGTCCTTCATCCAAAAATGTCATACCAAACACTACGGTTAGGAACCTGATACCTAAAGGTATCATGTTCCATTCCACTTACTTCAAACGCAACACCCCCTAATTGCAGTAAAAAGTTGTTACATCATTATTGTGTTATTTTATTAAGTGTTAAGTTAGTAAAATAATGCAGCACACTGTAGCCATATAAGAGTAGTTGTATCCATTTGAAAATATTAATGTATGTACTATAGTCATTAGGGCATCCTACGAAGTCCATCTCATCTATAAAAGGAGAAACTGAATGCTGAGAAGGGACACGGTTATTCGAGTATACTTGACCAAAAGAGAAGTTGGGATTTGCCATTTCTTTATGAGCAAGTGTATTTGATGATTTTAGCACTATAAGCCCCTCTTCAATCTTTCCATTTTAATATTTCCACTTTAAGTTTTCAATAAAAGATGTTTCCTAGAGGAACTTCATTCAATCCAACCTTATGTCTTAAATACTATAATTTCTTAATTAAAGTTCCACTATCCTAAAAAATATAAAAAACTTGATTAGTGACTATGGTTCGAGGTAGAAAACAAAATAGATCTATGCTATGCCTGATCTAAGAAAGGTGTGGTTGAGATTATAAATCTCTATAAACAGGAAGCTAGAGGAACGTCAGGGTCCAGCGCGATCTAAGTTTCATGTAACAGTCGAAACTCTCTAATTAAGCTTTATTATGTTGTTAAGCATGGTGGGCCTATAATCACATAAAATAATATTTAAGATATAAGTTGGGATGGATATGAAATGAGGAGATTATCCACTGAGGATATTTTGAAAAATAATATATAAATTAGATAATGCCATAGATCCAAAGACTAAGGTGAAAATGATAGAGGTCAAAAAAAAATTGAAAGTCTTACTCTCATGCAAAAACTAAAAAGATAAAATCTAATTTGCATGATATAAAAATTGATTAGCCTTTGATAGTTAGCTTTACCAATCCCACAAAGATCAATAAGAAGAATGTGATAAAATTGATGAGAATGAAAAAATTATCATTAAACTCTAATTATTAAAAACCATGAGTGCACGATCACAATGAGAGAAGGATATTCAACAATTAAAGAAGTTAAAGAAGATGATACAAGTAGTATCATTAGTAAAATGAGTAAAATGAGTTTTGAATGCACATGACACAGTGTAGATTGCAGGATGAATTTGGATAGAAAAGTCATCAAGTACAAAACAAGGGCCATTAGTGAGTCAATTTATGAAGATGAATTAGTTAAAAATACGACTATGAGATGAAGCCATCATTACTAATCCTAACAGCATTTATATCCCAATAAATATATGTTTCGAGGGATATAATATATATCACTTGTGCGTATACAACGGTAGTGGTTGTTCTGTGTGCTTTGAAAAAAGATCCTTATTTTCAGAATTTATGTGGAAAAACACCAAAAATCCTTTACAAGTAAGAATGACTGATAATAGTATAATGAGCCACAATGAAGCATAGAAGGTTTATCCATAGAAAAAGGAGGGGTTCAATGCATTATGCCAGTTCTACGAGCTACTCATAAACTCTCGCAGGATATGATTATGGAAAATAATTTTCAACGCCTATATTCTCCATGCACACATACCACAAGCCAAATTATATTCATGATAAATGGTGTCTTGGTCCCAATTGATAAGTTAAATAAAGCATACACTCATTAAAAGAGTGAGGTTACACCCAACTAGCATGGTGAGAAGGTAATTCCCACACAATATGAAATAGCACTAATAATCTCACTACTTGAGTTATCTATTAAAGAGCTTATTGTTAAATAACAAGAAGGATTATACAAAGAAATTAACTTTGATAATTCTCTCAAGTTTTTGGATAGAGATAGGACATTTGCAAATATTACTTTGCTAAACTCTAGCGTTATTATATGAGTTAAATAAATATTGCATACACACCAAGATATCCAAGAATTTGATAATCAAATCAAAGAACTTTTGGATAAACGGTTAATCAGGAATAGTAAGAGTGCTCATGCTCGTCCGTCTTTCATGGTGAGAAATCATGCTAAAGATAAGAGGAAAAACTAGAAAGGTAATCAACCATTAAAAGCTTAATTATAATACTATTTTTGATGATTATTATATTACTAACGAAACAATTCTTTTCAACAGAATCTAAGGATCCTCATGGTTCTCAAAAATAAATTATAAAACCGTATATTGGCAGGTAAAAATGGACAAAGAAAACATTCTTTTCGTTGCTTTTAGTGGCCCTCAAGGCCATTATGAGTGGATAGTAGTATCATTTGGTCTTAAATATGCGCCTCAAATATTCCATAGAAGAATGTATAACATCTTCAAAGATTTTAATCGCTGTTATCGAGTTTACATCGATGGTACTTGTCTTTTCTAAGACCATACAATAGCAAAGATGACGCTCTAGCTTCAAATTTTATTAAAGATTTACCTAAATTAAGAACACTATTACAATAGATGTTTGAAATAGAAGTAAGTTGGACATGGACTCTTAGTAAATCAAAGATTGTTCAAAACTTCAAAAAGATGAGCAAAAGATGAGCAAAATGTTCGTGTCCTTAATTTTCCTCATGAAAATCCCTGATTTAAAGTATCCATTCGTCTTAAGATTAAGTAAGTTTCAATGGTCTAGGCTTAAGAGGATCCATTAAATTCTCACATCTCCTGATAGTCCAACAAAAGCCTCATACAATAGAAGTCTGTATATTGAGGTACATTGCGCATTAATTGAGTGTGAAAATAGAAGGGCCAAAGCAACCCATTATCTTGTTCGATTAATTGACCTAAATGATACTGATGATTAATAACAAGAATGGTTTCAAGAGCAACAAGGAGTAGTTAGTGATCCTACTTTAGCTAGAGCCATTGATTTTTACAACATTTAACATCAAATATCAGCAATGATTGAACAAGGAAAAATATTGATACATTGCGAAAATACTACTTTCATTTATCATAGTGATTTCAGGAAATAAATGAAGGTAGAAGGAGCTACTTAGAAGATGTCTTTGATTATCTCTTTGAGGTCCAAGTTGAAAAATTTTTATCAAAAAAAGAAAAGAGATATCTACATGGGTTCCAAAGCATCTTGAAGTTGATGAAGATTTTGATGATTATTTGGCTAATGATGCACTAAAAGATATCATTGGCGATGAAAGCATGCAGAATCTTAATACGGATGATTAGTCTTGTCAATATTAAGTACTCTGAAAAGTATGACATTTGCAAGAACAACCCTTATGTGTTATCTTGTCAAGAGTCAAGTTAGTAAAATAATGCAGTAAACGGGAGGTTAATCTCAACTACCCTGACGTATGTGACATTGATAATTCTGGGCCTGAGTTTTTGGAGCGAATATTTTAGTGCCTTGAAGTTTAGTGAGCGAATTTATATGTAACCTCTGTATTTTCTAGACCTCCTAAGCTTTTGGAATTTGCATTTTTAACCTCAATCCTTAAAAAGTTGGTTTCAAAAATTTTAAATTTGTGCATGTGCAAATTCTCTCATAAGTAGTACTCGCAGTGTTGTTTGAATTGTTGTCAAAGCAACTATGTTTAATCATTGATATAGTTTAATGCTAATTAACTGTGCTTAATGCTTGAATCATCATATACTTGCCCTACACTTAATTATTCACATATTGTGCATTCACTAGGAGCAACTACTTAGCACCGCAATTAAACTATATCACTAATATAGTCTTGGAAATAAATACAGAATTAATGAAAATTAAGGCTGAAGTTAAGGAGATAAAAAAGCAACTGTCTGTAATCCATCAGTCTCTTATCATGGAAATTAGACATAGTGAAAAATCTAAATTAAGTATTAGTACTCCATTTTAATATAAATACTATTTTCAAAACCCAAAAAACAAAAACCCATTTCCTTTGCAAGATCTAAAAATTAGAAAGGAAAAAAGAGAAAAATCAGCTGAAAAATCATCTGCAAAGGCAGAGAAAGAAGAAGAGGATGGAGTATGTATAAGCAATATAATCTTGATGAATTATAGAATGTGTTCGATAAAGAACAAAACCTAGAAGAATTAAACAAAATCATTTGCATAGCAGTTGAAAAACAAGGTGTATTACCTAATGATAATGAAGAGACAAATAATGTCCCATTAGAGGAAGACATATATTAACAAATGAACCTAATTAAATTAGAGGATCTTAATTTTTTTTGGGGAAGAAATTAGGAGGAAATTGGATTAAAAAAATGGAAAAATGGTATCTAACGGTGAAATACGAGATTGGAGAGGAACTCAACATAGATGTAAATCGAATCCAATTTAGTTAACAATATTGCTCCTAAACCTAAAAAATGTGATAAATCTTTTAGAAGAAATACCCATTTTATGAGACCTAGATGCGTTCAAGTGGGGCATACAACCAACTTCTCCTTTGGGTTCATCCCAAAGAAAGCCATATTTTTTGAAGAAATTAGCTTTACCCTAATTAGCTAAACGGGTTATATTTTAAATATAGATAGAGCTCATAATAGAGAAGAAATATTTGAATATTGAAAAAGGGGTATAAATAGTATCTTGAATTTGAATACCACATGGACTGTAGAAAGTTTCCTAAATTGTATTGAGCATGGTTACTCTAACATTGTAGCTGACTTGTATGATTTATTAGATGAGGATGGTAAAAATGTATTAAGAATGACAAAAATACCAGCTGCTATGTTCAAAAAATTATGCAAAGAAATTGAAACCGAATTTATTGAAGCTAAAATTGATTTCAAAGAAAAGGCGAGTGAGTGGCGGAGAAAGAGTAATAACATAGAGCTTTGGGATACGAGATATTGGAAAACTACACTGCTGAATTTAGTTAATATTATTACAAAACTGAGAATAATGATACCAATCTTGGTATGGTTTATGATAAATTACCATATGCAATAAATGCTATAAATAATGAAAAATACATTGCATGGCTTAAAAAGCAGATGTCATTGATACTTAGGTACAAGAATCTCTTATTCAAGAAAATAGATCAATGATCAATGTCTTGATCTCCAAAAACAAAAGAAAATGAAGAAATAATTTCTAAACTGTTGGGGTAATCTTCATCAATGGGGAAATGAACTTGAGAAAAGAAGAAAAAAAAAAATTTGTACGAAAAAGAGCTTTAACAAGCAAAGGGGAGAAAAATATAAAAGAAAGTATTATAACAAATTGAGCCCTAAAAAACGAAGAACTTTCAGAAAAGTTGCTTATTGTCCTGCTAGGAAAAATAACTGTAAGTATTGGGCATGTGCAGAAGTAGGTTATTATGCAAACGAATGTAATAATAGGAAGAACAACAAGCTAATTGAAACTTTGGGTAGTCTAGATTATTTAGAGCTTAGCGAAGAAGAACATTATTCTAACCCTAAAAAACAACAAGGGATTCGTTGAGATTGAACTGGAGGATGAATACGAAGAGAGTGACTATTAAGAAACTGGTCACATGATCGAAAATAGCTTAATTAGTCTTGGCGATTTTCAAGGGGAAGAATTTATTGTAGATAATAAGAACGAAGATGTCAAAGGATATTGAGTTTTTCCTGTAATTCAGAAAGACATCATCTGTTAAAAAAAATCCATCTTTAAGTTAAAAAGTAAGTACATATGCAAAATGATGAAAGGAGATCTAGAAATAAAAGAATGTGAGTATGATGTGGGAGAAGTTAATATCATTAATTGGAAAAAGGTTCTTAAGCATAACAAAGATAGAAAGTATAGGTATACCCTTGTTGGAAGTGTCTAAGTACAAATTACTCCATTATAGTACTATCGCAAATATATTGATTGTTAGAATGTATAAGGTTTTGATGATAACAAATCCAAGTGTTGTAGTCGTATTGTTGTTCCAAATAGGCTTTACCAACAGGGTCTTACTACTGTTTTTCAATATATTAAAACTGCTTGACTAATGGTTTATCAAGAACAGGTACTCAAGTCAGCGATGTAAGAACAACCATGAGGAACAGGCTCTGTAAGGTATTTGAAACATGTCCTGTAAAGTGTTTGCAGCAGATTCGTCTCTCTACAAGATGACTAGTGGTTACAACAAGATGTCTTGATTTAATTTGGTTTTATATTTTTAGACTCTTGTTAATATGCCAATCAGAAACTCTTAACTTACCACTTACTTGAAACGGTTTTGTTTTCTTTTGGTAAATATTTCGGATCACCCTTCAGAACAATCCTGGAAACAGGGTAATCAGGGTGTTTCCAGAATAAGCTGCGAGAAAAACTATTTTGCACAATTTTTATCTTTTGGATTTTGAGCAGCTTCTTCAAGAATTTGCAAGAAAATTTTTTTTTATGGAGTATCTTACCCCTTATCCTAAAAACGGTTTTTAAAATCTAAGGGGATTTGCAAAATCTTTTTTGAATAAAAAGAATATCCAATTTTTGGCAAGTGGATAAGGTTGTTGAGAAAAACATGGGTTAGTTGCTGAGAATCACCGCCTTATGCACACGGTTTAGGAAGTGTTTCCAGCTCATGTTTCCTCATCCCTTGTGGCTAAAGAATTCTATATTCTTTAGGGATTTTAGTTTCCAAAAATTTGAGGAATTGTTTTTCCAAGCACTATATAAAGTCGCTTCTTAGAACGATAGAAGCATCGGTTTTCAAAAAGAAAAATTCAGTGTTCATGAGCTTAAAAGTTTGAAAAGAAAATCATGTCTAGTGAGTGAGTTATTTGAGCTTTCAAAGTTGGCATACTAGGATTTCATTGTACCCTATATTAGCTTAGTTGAGAAGCATTGTAATAGGGTGTTTTTTCTTTATACTCTTCTTTCACAAAGGTGAGTAGAGTGTGTGTCCAAATCAAGGGGATTTTGGACGTGGGGTAACTTATCTTAGGGAAGACGGTTACGTGTGTTACAAGTTGTAACAAGGTGTGTTACTATTGTAACGTGTTTAGCCCATTTAGTGAAGTGTGTAAATCCTACAAGAGGTAGGTTGTGGTTTTTTCATCTCAGTTGGGCTAGAGGTGTTTTCACGTAAAAAAATCCTGTGTCCATTATTTCCGCACTTAATTTTGTTAAATTTTCGCTTCTGCACAACTCAGGAACAGTCTGTGCGAACAGGGTCTCAAGACTGTTTGCCAGCATATTGCGAAAATCGGACACCACAATTCACCCCCGTCTTGTGGTTGTGTACTCTCTAAATCAACATTGATCTTTATGTTTTGCTCTGTCATATCATGTATATAGAATTTAATAATCAAATCATTAGACGGATTAAGACCAAATTATGTAATGGATTAGTAGGATTTAATTAACGACCTGGATATTATGGAAGCCTAAAAGATGAATTTGTCAAAAACTTTCTATCTCTTCAGATAAAAATAGTTGGATGGGCATGAAAAGAGTAGGTTACCCACTAAGGATATTTTGAAAAAAAACATACAAATTAGACAATGCTATGGATCCGAAAACTATGATAACAATGATAGAGACAAAAAAAGATTTGAGAATCCTACTCCAATGCAAAAAATTCAAAGGATAAAATCCAATTCATAGGATATAAAAATCGATAGGTCTTGGATGTAATAAAAATGTAACAAAAATTGATGAGAATGGTAAAATTATCACTAAACCCCAATTATTAAGAAGCATGAGCGCAATATCAGAATGGGGAGAATGATCTTTGGCAGCTAAAAATGATCTAAAAGAAGATGGTATAATTAGTATGACCAGTAAAATGTGTAGAGTGAGTTTTGAATCCGTGAGACATAGTGCAGACCGAAGTATGAGTCTAGATAGAAAAGTCATTGGGTACAAAATAAGAACTATTAGTTAGCCTATTTATGAGGGTGAATTAGTCAAAAAAATTAACCATAGAGATATGCTATGAAGTCACCATTATAAATCCTAATAACATCTAAATCCCAATAAATGTATGTTTAGAGCGATATAATAGATATAAATTGTGTGCCTACATCAATAGTGGTTGTTCTATCTATTTTGGAAAAAAAGATTTTTATTTTCAAAATTTTTATGAAAAAGGAAAAGAATTTTTTACAAGTAAGAATAGCTGATAATAGCAAAATGGGCCATAACGAAGCCATAGAAGGTTTTCTATAGAAATAGGAGGAGGTTAATGCATTATACTAGTTCGATGAGCTATTGATCAACCCTCTCATGATATGATTATTAAAAATACTTTTCAGAGGCTATATTCTCCTTAAACATAGAGCATAACCAAATAATATTCACAATAAATAGTCATTTAGTTCCTATTGATAAATTAAATAAAGGTTACACTCATCAGAAGATTGAGTCTACATGCAGCTCGCGTGGTGAGAAGACAATCCTTGCACAACCTGAGATAGCACTAACAACGTAATTACTTGAGTTATCCATTAAAGAGTAGGTTGTTGAACAACAAAAGAAATTTTGCAAAGAAATCAACTCTGATGATACTCTTAAATTTTGGGGCAAATATAAGATATTTGCCCAGATTGCTTTACTAAACCCTAATTCTATTATTCGAGTTAAATAAATGGTGTATGCACATTAGGATATTCAAACATTTAATAAGCAGAACAAAGAACTTTTGGATAAAGGGTTAGTCAGGAATAGTAAGACTCCTCACACCAGTCCGCCTTTCATGATAAGAAATCACACTGAAGAGAAAAGAAGAAAAACTAGAATGGTAATCAATTACAAAAAGGTTAATGATAACACTATCTTTGATGATTATTATGCTCCTAACAAAACAATTATTTTCAATAGAATTCAAGGAGCCTCTTGGTTCTCGAAAATAGATTGCAAAAGCTGTTATTGGCAAATAAAAATAGATGAAGAAACCATTCCTTTGACTGTATTCAGTGTGCTGCAAGGACATTATGAGTGGATAGTAATGCCATTTGGTTTGAAAAATGCACCTCAAATATTTCAAAGAAGAATGCACCTCAAGTATCATTGTCTTTTTCAAGACCATGGGATAGCACAAAGATGATGTCATAGTTGTCACCTAACGATGCAGTGGTCATGGTATTATTCTTGGTAAGAACAATTGCTTTTATACTAAACAAAAAGTCAAGTTTTTAGGTTTAGAAATAAACGTTAGACAAATTATCCTACAAAAGTATATTCCAGGGAAAAAAATTTCCCTGAAAAGATTGAAGACAAATAATTAGAAAAGTTTCTTGGATGTCTTACCTATGCTTCAAATTTCACAAAAGATTTAGCTAAATTGAGAAGACCATCACAACAGAAACTCAAGAACGAGTTAATTTGGACGTGGACGTCTAATGATTTAAGGATTGTTCAATACTTCAAAAATATATGTAAAAATCTTCTTGTTTCTAATTTCCCTAATAAAGTAGATGATTTAATTGTCGAGATAGGTGCTAGCAATGAGCACTCAAGTGTAGTGCTCAAAATCAAAGAAGAGGAAAAGCTTTGCAAATATTGCAGTCGAAGTTTTAATAAAGCAAAATATAACTATCTAATGACGGAAAAAGAAATCATTGCAATCATAAGAGGAATTGAAATTTTTTTAATCTCTTTAGCCGAAAACCTTTTATTATCCAAACTGATTACAAAGGGATACTTGGTTTTGTGAAAAAGAATGTATTAGATATGCAAGCACAAGGGCGACTTCTACTTTGTACAAGTATTGTAATGTACTTCTCTATGGGTATCTAGTAACCATATATGTAAAGGAATAATCGATAATTTTACAGCAAAAGCAATAAAAAATTCAATATAGAATATTATTTCTATTGCTAGAGGATATGATTGATTAATAATATTTTAAAATTAAATGTTGGTTCATTGGAACCGTATAAACCAACATCCACGGCTTCCACTAATAGGAAAATGGAACCTCTTGCAGTACACAAAATAAATTTACTAGCTGAGTAGAAACATTTCTTTCCTCCCCACATAGATAAAAGTAGATAAACAGAAATTAATGCTAATTCCCACATTATGAAAAAAAGAAAAAATATGGCTTGATCAGTTTTCTTTCTCTAATGAACATATACATGGATGGAAGAGTTTTCTGGCAGATAGTTTAACTTGTGACTTTGCAAAGGTGATCATCAGAGTAGAACTCCTGGTGGAAAAGAAGGAATTTCAAATGAAATGCCATTACTGCTAGAACGAGTTTATCTTTCTAGTAGAGTCCTTATGAATATCTTGTAGCTGTATACAAAAAGTAGATCACGCATTGATTTGTATCTTCTGCCAATCTAATAGTACAAAGATTCGACCTTCTACAGTTATAATCGAATTAGCTATGGTGTCCTTATGATATTTAAGAAAAAATAAGTTCTCAAGTAAAAAAAAATGGTTCAATGACTAGCAATCTGTATCGACTACTATCATTATTATTCTTATGATATTTGGGAGTCGTTGAGTATTACGATCTTCTTTTGTTATAGATCTAGAGGTGGTGGTGTAAGATTCCCAACAAATTTAATCCCTGTAGATGACCCCATCAAGAAAGTCCATGAATATGGAATGATACCTTATCTCATCAAAATCCCATATCCAAAATGCCCATTCTTCTTAAGACTAAGTTTTAATAGTGTATGTTTAAGAGGATTCATTGGATCTTTACATCTCCAGATGGTCCAACAAAACATCTATACAATAGAAGTCTATATGTTGAGGTACATTACATAGTAATTGATTATGAAAATAGAAAGGTCATGCTAACCCATTACCTTATTCAATCAGTTGATTTAGGATCTCAATGATCAACAAGAATAGTGATTTCCAGAACAACAAGAATAGTGATATTACTTTAGCAAGAGCCATTGGTTTTTATAACATTTATTATCAAAAATGGGCATTGATTAAGCGAGGAGAAACTTTAATGCATTGCGGGAACACTTATCATAATGATTTTAGCAAATATATAAGGGTAGAAGGGGCTACTTCAGAAGATGTCTTTGATTATCTCTTTGATGTTGAAGCTGAAAAATTCTTATCAGAGAAAGGAAAGAAACATCTACATGAATTATTTGAAAAATGTGATCCAAAGCATCTTCAACTTGATAAAGATTTTGATGATTACATGGATAATGATGGACTGAAAGACGTTGTTGGAGATGAAGGCATGAAGAATCTCAATATGGATTACTAGTCTTCTCAACATTTTAAGTATTCTGAGAAGTTGTTGCACCATTATTGTATTATTTTATCAAGTGTCATGCCAGTAAAATATTACAGTACACTATAGCCATGCGAGAGTAGTTGTAGCCAAACAAAAATGTTAGCGTATATACTGTAGCCTTTAGGGCATTCTATGTAGGGGTGAGCATGACCCGATGGGCACCCTGGAACTGGTGAAACGGTTCCGGTTTCAGTTCCTAAAAATTAGCACTGGCCTAACCATTTTCGATTTCGTTTCCCAAAATATTACCCGGAACCAGAACCTGGATCCAGGTATACCCACAACCATTTTTATTATTTTGGTCTTATAAATTAATAAAAATCTATAGTCCAAAAAACAAAATTACCAAAATCTAATATGGCTCTTTATGTTTGATAAGGCCCAGCCTAAAATGGGTGAGAGAACCCTCAAGCCCTAACCTCAAAGCCTCAGCCGCTAGCTTTCCTACTAGGGTTGTGCAAAACCGGTTAACCGAAAATCGGTCTTTCGGTTCAAAAATATTCCGAACCATAACCGAACCGAAAATTTCGGTTAACTGTTTTTCAGTTAACCGAAAATTTCGGTTCGTCCAAAACCCGAACCGTTGCTGAACCGAAAATTTCGGTTAATCGGTTTTTCGGTTCGGTTAACGGTTAACCGTTTAAAATAATTAAAAACTTATACTTTCTTACCTAAATTTTTCATTTTTTATGTTTAAATTCTTTTCATAAAAATTAAACTTTGGTTACCATTTATAAATAATAAAAAAGTGCACTTTCCTACCTAAATTTTTTATTTTTTATGTATAATTTTTTTAAAAAATAAGATTATTTTCGGTTCGGTTAACCACTGGCTAACCGAATTTTCAAATAATCCGAATCGTAATCGAAACGAAAATCGAAAAAAATTTCGGTTCGGTTAACTGAACTTATTTTTTTGAAAAATTTGTTCGGTTAACTGGTTTTTCGATTTGATTTTTTCGGTGTTTCGGTTCGGTTTTGGGTTTTGAATTTTTTTGCGCACCCCTATTTCCTACTACTCATTTCTCTTTCCGCTCTAGGTCTCTTCTCTCACTCATTCACTCTCAGAGACTCAGAGTCTCAGTCGACATTGTAGACCCTTAAACCCTCTTAGTCGACATTGAGAACTGAGAACTGAGAATGCCGCGTCGCTCACCTGCATGCCATGCTCAGTCCTCACCATTGGCAATTCAATCCCTCGTCGTCGCAACATGATAGTAGGTTCATTCTTTGCATCTTCACTTTACTTTTCCTTAAAATTCTAGTTTTTGATTTTTCAAAAGAAGTCCCATGTAATTCCAGTAACGAATTGGGTGGTGAACTAATTAGTGTAATAGTGTGTATCATCGCCTAGTGGTTTATAATCTTCAAGACTTCAACTTGAAGATGCTAATTATTTTGTATAAATAGGCTCTATATAAACAGGTTCTTCCATTAATGAGATATTGTATAAATATGTATCAATTTGGTCCCTCTGATTTCTTTGATTGGTTATGTGCTAATTATTTTGTAATTTGGCTCTGTTTTATAAGGTTGAAGAGTGTCCTGGCAAGTTTACATTTTCTATACTTTGAGGTTGAAAAGTGTCCTTGAAAGTGCTGGACTAAGGCAGTGTTATATTTATGAAGGTCTTAAATAATTTCTATATACATAATCGATTATTTAATTTTCATTACAATTCGTTAAAAAGTCCTTCAGCTATTATAAGCCCTTGTGTTTATAACCACATGTCTCATCAGCATCTGTTCGTGGTTAAATATATTAGTTTGAACATCCCAGCTGGAGTTTAACTGGAATATTTCCCTCGACATTGGGAGGATGAACATGGTGAGAAATTTGGGCTAGCTTCTTGGTACTGTGCTAGGTGGGATGTGTGTTTTAAGTATAGAACTAGACTTTGGTTACCAAATGATGCTTAATTTTAAAAAGCAAGTGTGATAACAAAATCACTTCAACAATTTATTTTGACCCCCGCCCCACAAAATTATGCTTATACATTTGCTGATTTGATATTTTCACATTCATTTTAGTTTGACAAGTTTGTATTTGATAATTTAGTTGTTTTTTTCTTTTATGTAGTGCTAACTACAATGATGGATGGACACGGTGGTGACTTGGTTAATATAAATATTGAGCCACAAAGTGAAGATCCAACTTTGTCGACAACTAGAGGTAAGAGAAAATCTAAAATATGGAATCATTATACTCCTATTAAGGATGCTTCTGGTAAGAAAATTAAAAAAAAATTCATGTACTGTGATATGGTTTTGGCACATAACATAAATAATGACACATCATCAATGAAGAAGCATCTAGGTGCATGCTCAAAGTATCCTAAAACTATCAATAAAAAGCAGAGGAAAATTTATACCTATCAAGCTAGCTATAATGCTACATCTAGTCATGCACATTATGATTGTGAATTTGATCCTAAAGCTATTAGACTTGCCTTAGCTAAAATGTTGACCATTGATGAAGAACCCTTTTCCATGGCTGAACGTGAAGGATATTGAGGGTTTTGTAGTGTTCTTCCCTAGATTTAATATTCCTTCACGTTTCACTATTGTCAGAGATTGGAAAAAGATCTTTGTGTGCTAAAAAGATGTCTTTGTTCAACTAGAAATTGGGTTAAATTTATACCCTATATCATCTATTATTTGCTCCAAAATAAATTATAAAATTAGAATTTTACTATTATTTTATTTTTTTTGTAGGGTTTGGAAATTTGGAAAAAATAAATCAGTAGTTCAAGGATTGGATCAAATGAAGCAAGGAAAAAGGAAGACAAGAACCAAGCCCAATTCGGCTCAGTTACATGCCCAGCCCGGCGCTCTCTTCTCTCCTTTCTCTTGGAGCCAGCTGCCGGTCCAGTCTGCAGACCAGTTCTTCCCCCCTCTCTCTTTCTCTTATTTCTTTATCTCCATCTCTAGGCCGACCCAGGTGCCTCCTTCCCCCCTCCCTGACCTCAGCCCAGGTGCCTCCTCCCTCTCCCTGACCTCGGCCTAGGCGCCTCTCCTCCTCCTTCTCACTTAAAGATCATGTGTGCCTGGTCTATCTTCTTTCCCCCCTTCATTTTCATCTTCTTCTCCGTTCCCCTGAAACCCATAAATTCTAACACTCTCCCAAGCCACGATGCCTCATCTGCCATGGCCGTCCCTCTCCTTCTTCTACCCCGGTGATGACTGATTTACTCCCATTGTCATCGTTCCTCATCAATTGAGGAGATATAGGTGAAGGGAGTTAATGGGGGTTTAATGAGGGAAGATGAGGAGTTGAGAGGGTAGTAGAAACTCTAGAAGAAGAGCAACGGGGAAGGGGAGCAGAGGACGCACGTAATAAAGAGAGCGAATTAGCATAAAGTTTTTGGAGTTCGCAAATTTTTTTTTTTTCGTTTTCAATCTTAGATTTCATTTGTTTCAGTTTTAGTTCTAGATTTTAGTCCTTAAATTGTGTAATCAAATTTTGAGTTGGCAAACTGAGTTAAGAGAGTAGTGTGCGAATTAATCTTCAAATCTGGATTTTGTTTGGATTGGTTATTGTTTCCCTTGGCTGCATCTCACAGTGAGTTTGCTCAGATTTCGTGTTCAAATGGTATTTGATTTTCATTCTTCGCTCTAGATCTTCCATCACTATGTATAATTCTCTTGTTGTCCTCTGTCCCAACCAAGTTAACTTGATCACTGAATCTTCTACAATCAAAGATGTTACACTTGAGAACTTTAGCATTTAATCTAGAGGTATCGTGTTGTTTAGGTGTCTTAGCTTCAACTATTTTTGGCTTTGATTTAGTTTCATTTTAGTTTGGTGAAAGTTTAGCTTGTGTCAAGGGATCAATGCTGATTTAATCTACTTAGCAATCTAAGCTTCATAATCCATCCTAGAGGACGACACCCATAAGTGTTTCAACAATCAACCGTATACTTGCGGAAATTACAACACTCTTAAAAGGTAGGTTAAAGGGATTGAGATCAAGAATAGCTCTTACTACTAATTATTGGACTTCTATTGAAAATTTGAGTTATCCATGTTTGACTGCTCACTTTATTGATGATGATTGAAATTGCACAAAAGGATTCTAAACTTTAAGCGCATTGATATTCATAATGGTAAAGAAGTGGGTAAATTTGTTGAAAAATGTGTTCTTGATTGAGGGATTGAGGATAAGTTGTGCACTCTTACTGTTGACAATGCTAGTGCTAACAATGTTGCTGTGGGGTATTTCAAAGATAATATGTCAAGCAAGGTTTTGTTAGATGGGGAATACTTTCAAATGAGGTGTTCTACTGATAAAAGACTCAATTGCTAAGGTTTGAAGTGCCATGAGATATGTGAGAAGCTCTCCTGCTAGATCTCGATCTTTGAGATTTGTGTTACATGCGAAAAAATTTCTTTCCAAAATTCGATGGCTCTTGATGTTTCTACTAGATGGAATTCTACATATCTATGTTGGAAGTTGCATTAAAATTTCAAAGAACTTTCACAAGGCTAGTAAAAGAAGATGTCAATTTTGTAAATGAACTCAAAGAAGTTAGAGGAGTTCCAAGAAAAGATGATTGAGAAAGAGCTCAAGTGTCATCTCAATTCTTAAAACACTTTCATGATGCCACTAAAAGGATGTCTGGAACTTTGTGTTCCACTTCTAACCAACATTTTCATGAGTTGTTCTTGATTGTGACTACTTTGATGGAGTGGGAGCTTGATCCAAATGAATGACTTAATGATATGGCTACCAAGATGAAACATAAGTTTGAGTTGTATTATGGGGACTTTAAAAAGAAGACAAATATCATGGTATTGGTTGCTATTGTCCTTGACCCTTGATGCAAGTTGAAGTTTGTGAAATTTAATTTAAAACAATTGTATCCCTATAATCCAAAAAAGATTGATGAAATTTATAATAGTATGTCCACGAGTTTTAGGCGTTGGTATGATTTTTATGTCAAGAATTCTTCTAAAGATACAAACATTCATGAAATTGGTTCTTCTAATGAGT
The DNA here is from genome assembly GCA_029747015.1 of Carnegiea gigantea. Classification (NCBI taxonomy): domain Eukaryota; kingdom Viridiplantae; phylum Streptophyta; class Magnoliopsida; order Caryophyllales; family Cactaceae; genus Carnegiea; species Carnegiea gigantea. Next base: position 182,984 of record JAKOGI010000353.1, on the reverse strand, counting down.
GATGTGATTGTTACAAGTGATCTTTAAGCGGTAAAGGATACCCACTACAATGTTTTCTTTCAAGAGGAGGATGGTGAATTGTAAGGGGAGAAATCTGAAATAGATAAGTATCTTAAAACTCCTCTTTTGAAAATTAATGGAACTTTTGATATTTTAAGTTGGTGGAAAAAGAGGGATCATGAAAAGAACTTCCTTATTTTGGCATCATTGGCAAAGGATATTCTTGCCATTCTAGTGTCTACAGTTTTAAGTGAGTCTGCATTTAGCGCTCAGGGTTGGGTACTTGATCAATATCATACTAGCTTACGCCCGATGATAGTTGGGACTTTAGTTTGTGCTTAAGATTGGTTGAGGGCCTCCAAAATATGCGTTAAGTTAGAGAGACTTTCGAAAGATTGTCAATAACATATAAAAGGTAACTTCTTGAATATTTTTATTTTTATGTCGATCATTTTGATTTCGCCCACTATCATTTATGACATTTTATTTTATATTTACAGATCTTACTGATGGTGATGGAGAAGTTATTGATCTTGAAGATGCCATGGGAGTTTAAGGGATATATTATTCTCATTTAAATTTAGTTTATTACTTTGATGTATTTGGTGGTCATGTCGCGCATGATTTTTTGTGTAGGTAAAATTATACACTTTAAGACATGTATTGTACAAACTTGTTTCTTCCCTTTTTGTTTTTAAGACTTTGCTTGCTTTCACATTATCTTGAAAATGCTTGCTTGATAAATTAATGACACTTTGTTTTTTTTTAAAAAAAAAAACTTATGAAAGATATGACAGGGTACCGTAGAAACAGAGCCAGATCCGTCGGTCTCGGTTCCCAAAATCTAGGATCCGGTTTAATTAGTTCCAGTTCCCAAAAGTGAGGAACCAGCTTAACTGGTTTTGGTTCCAGTTCCCAGTTTTGAGGGAGGGCACCCCAAACCGCTCACCCTCAATCCTATGTAGTCTATCCCTTCTATAAAAGGATAGGCTGAGTGCTGAGAAGAGACACAGTCATTTGAGTATACTTGAGCAAAAGAGAAGTCGGGATTTTTCATTTCTCTATGAGTAAGCATCTTTGATAGTCTTAGTAGTATAAGTCCCTCTTCAATCTTTCCATTGTAATATTTCCACTTTCAAACTTTCAATAAAAGAAGTTTCCCAGGGGGAACATTATTCAATCGAAGCTTATGCTTCAAATATTATAAATTCTTGATTGAAGTTCCACTATCATTAAAAATATAAAAAAACTTGATTAGCGACTACAGTTGAGGTAGAAAACAGAACGGATCTTTGTTGTGCCTGATATAAGGAAGGTGTAGTTCAGATTAGCAATCTCTATAAACTGGAAGCTCGAGGAATGTCAGGGTCTGACACCAACTAAGTTCAGGTAATGGTAAAAAACTCTCTAATTAAACTTTATTATATTGATAAGCATGGTGGGCCTATAATCACAAAAAAAATAATATTTATGACATAAGTTGGGATTGATATGAAACGAGGAGGTTAGCCACTAAGGATATTTTGAACAATAATCCATAAATTACATAATAATATAGATCCAACGACTAATGTAACAATGATGGAGGTAGAAAGATTTGAAAGTCTTACTCATATGAAAAAAATTCAATGGATAAAATCTAATTTGCAATAGATAAAAATTTATAGGTCTTGGAGATTTAACTTTACTAATCCCACGAAGATCAATAAGAAGAATGTAATAAGAATTGATGGGAATGGAAAAATTACTATTGAACCTTAATTATTAGGAAGCATGAGTGTAAGATCAAAATAGGAGAAGGACCTTCAATAACTAAAGAAGAAGTTAAAGAAGATGAGACAAGTAGTATGTCCAGTAAAATGAGTAAAATGAGTTTTGAAAATGCAAGATATAGTGCAGATTAGAGTATTGGATAGAAAAGTTATCCATTACAAAACAAGGGCTACTAGTGACTAATTTATAATAATGAATTAGTCAAAAATACAATTATGGAGATGAAGCCACTAATACTAATCCTAATAGCATTTATATCCTAATAAATATATGTTTAGAGGGGTATAATAGATATCAATTATGTGCTTATATTAGTAGTGGTTATTTTGTCTGCTTTGGAAGAAGATTTTGTTTCCAGAATTTATGTGGAAAAAAGCCAACATCCTTTAAAAGTAAGAATAACTAATAATAGTATAATGATCCACCACAAAGCCATAGAAGGGTTATCCTTCCAGAAAGAATGAGTCCAGTGCATTATATGAGTTCTATGGACTACTAATAAACTCTTCTAGTATATGATTATAGAAAATAATTTTCAAAAGCTACGTTATCCATGCACACAAACTATAAGCCAAATGATAGTCATGATAAAGGTTTACTTGGTCCATATGGATAAGTTAAATAAAGTATACACTCATCAGAAGATTGAGTTTACACCCAACCAGAGCGGTGAGAAGGTAATCTCTGCATAACATGAAATAGCACTAATAATATCAGTACTTCGGTTATCTATTAAAGAGTTGATTGTTGGACGATAAGAAGGATTATGCAAAGAGCTCTACTTTGATAATCCTCTTAAATTTTGGGATGGAGATAAGACATTTCAAAGATTACTTTGGTAAAGCATAGCAATACTATCTGAGTTAAATGAATGTTGCATACACACTGGGATATCCAAGAATTTTGATAAGCAAATCAAAGAACTTTTGGATAAAGGGTTAATTAGGAGTAGTAAGAGTCCTTACGCCAGTCTTCTTATGATATCTGAGTTATAAATGAATTACCAAAGGTGTCCTTATTATATTCAAGAAAACATGGGTTCCCATGTTTAAGAAAACGGTTTAATGATTGGTATGCAGCTTGCACCGGCTACTATCATGATTATTCTTATGATATTTGGGAGTCATAGCATACTACGATCTTCTTTCCTTATAGATCTAGAGTTGGTGGTGTAAGATTCCCAACAAATTTAATCCCTCTAAGTGACCCCATCATAAAAGCTTAGGAATATGGAATCGTAGCTTACCTCATGGAAATTCTAGTTCTCAGTGCCTATTTGTCTCAAGACTAAGTTTTAGCAGTGTATGTTTAAAAGGATCCATTAAATTTTCACATCTTCGAATGGTCTAACAAAAATTCGATACAATAGAAGCATGTATGTCGAGGAACACTACATAGTAATTGAGTATAAAAATGGAAGGGCCAAACCAGCCTATTATCTTTTTCAGTTAGTTGATTTAGATGATCCCAATGATCAACAAGAAGAATGGTTTTCAAAACAGCAAGAAGTAATTGGTGATCTTGCTTTAGCAAGAGCCATTGGTTTTTACGATATTTATCATCAAATGTGGGCAATGATTGAACGAGGACAAACTTTAATGTATTGTGGGATCACCACTTTCGTTTATCATAATGATTTCAACAAATATATGGAGGTAGAAGGAGCTACTTGAAAAGATACCTTTGATTATCTCTTTGATGTTGGAGCTGGAAAATTCCTATCAAAGAAAGGAAAGAAAGATCTATATGAATTATTTGAAAAATGTGATCCAAAGCATCTTCAACTTCATGAAGATTTTGATGATTACATAGGTAATGATGGAGTAGAGTACATTATTGGAGATGAAAGCATACAGAATCTCAATATGGATGACTAGTCTTGTTAGCATTTTAAGTGCTCTAAAAAGTTGTTGCACCATTATTGTATATTTTGCCAAGTGTCAAATTAGTAAAATAATGCAATACCCTGTAGGCTTGTGAGAGTAGCTGTAGCCACAAGAAAATATCAATGTGTATACTGTAGCCATTAGGGCATCCTATGTATACCATCTCGTCTTTAAAAGACGAGGTTGAGTGTTGAGAAGGGACACGGTTATTTGAGTATACTTCAGTAAATGGAAAGTCAGGATTCTCTATTTGTCTATGAGTAAGCATCTCTGATAATCTTAGTAGTATAAGTCCCTCTTCAATCTTTCTACTATAACATTTTCACTTTCACGCTTTCAATAAAAAAGTTTCTCAAAGCGAACGTTATTTAATCGAACCTTACGTATTAAATATTATAATTTCTTGATTAAATTTCCACTATCCTTAAAAATATAAAAAACCTAGTAGTGACTATGGTCCGACGTAAAAAAATGAAATGAATTTGTGTTGTATTTGATTTAAGGAGGGTGTGGTTAACATTAGCAATCTTTATAAATTAGAAGCTAGAGGAATGCCAGGGTCCACTACCAACTAAGCTTACATAATGGTCAAAACTCTCTAATTAAGCTTTATTATCTTGCTAGGCATGGTGGGCCTACAATCACAGAAAAATAATATTTATGATAGTAGATTGTAATAACTTGTACTACTACAGTCATTATAAGAAGTTTAATTATTTAAAACAAGCATATTTTTCGAAAAAACCTTAAAATAGCTAATTTGCATCTTCTGCCCACTTCTGAGGTCTTTTCATAATTTCAAAAAGTTATGGGTCAAATGTTCGAAAACCAACAGTGCGGGAGGTATTAAAAAATTAAATAGCTATTCAAAAGGTAGCAAAAAACAAGAGCCAAGACCTCAAGGTACTAAAAAATTAAGTCAAAGAAGTGAGGCCCAAAAAAAGCAATGACACATGCAGCATGGTACTAAAATGTCAATCATCCTGTAGCAAACTATAGCCACATGAAAGCATCTTATAAGACTGTGTATTATAGCCATTAATGCATCCTACTTAGTCCATCTCCTACATAGAAGGAGAAGCTAAGCCCTATGAAGGGACACAGTCATTTGAGCATACTTGACCAAAACAAAGGTGAGATTTCTCCCTTTTTTTATGAGTAAACATCTCTGATGATCTTAGTTATTTAAGTCCCTCTTTAATCTTTTCATTATAATATTTCCACTTTCAATCTTCCAATGAAAAAAGTTTCCCTAGTAGGGAATGTTATTCAATCGAATCTTATATCTTAAATATTATAATTTTTTGATCAAAATATTACTATCCTTAAAAGTATGAAAACTTGATTAGTAAATACAGTCTGAGGTAGGAAATAAAACAAATATATGGTATGCCTGATCTAAGGTAGGTATGGTTGAGATTATCAATCTATGTAAACTGGAAGCTAGAAGAACATCAGGTTCCAATGTTGACTAAGTTGAGGTAACAGTCAAAATTCTCCAATTAAGTTTTATTATGCTGCTAAGCATGGTGTGCCTATAATTATGAAAAATATAATATTCATGATACAAATAGTAGATTGTGATAACTACTACTAGAAAAGTCATGTAAAAAGTTTCATATTTCTTGAAAAGGTCCTAAAAATGGTTTATGTGCATATTGTACCCAAATTTGGGGTATTTTCATAATTTTCAAAAAGCTTTGGTCGATAGTATGAAATTGAATAATTCAGAAGATAGTAAAAAATCAAAACACAAGACCTTAAGGTGCCAAATAATAAAGTCAAAAAAATGAGGCTCGAAAAAAAATTAATGACACATACATCAAGATAGTAAAAAGGCAACTACCCTATATATGTTTTGAGTTCATAGAACATTTGTTTTCACATGTCTAGTTACTTAAAGTGTACCTATATGCCCAAATGAATACAAGTGACTAGCATATCAAGTCCCTAAGTCATTACATGTTTTAGAGGCTTTAAAGTAATATTAAGTGCTCTTGAGCACTTTAGGTCAAGGGACCTTGACAAGGATGTCAGAAGACTTCCCATATTAGTGTCGTAAAATGATGAACACTACAAAAGTGCTCTAACTGAATGTCATGACATAATGGTCAAGTTAATCAAAACTGAAAATTGCATATCATTACATGATAAATTATAATAGAAGTATGCATTTCCATATTGGAATTATATGGAAAAAAAGGGCTAATTTCGTTCTTACATTATCTTGTTTTTGAATTACTAGTTGCCTTTGAAAACACATTGATCGCCTAATGCGACTGGAATATTCATTAAGTGGTTCAACCCAAAATATCATGATTTATATTCCCTTTACCACCTAGTTTTGGCTCGTAAGATAAATAATTTTAGGATTTTCAATAGTTTTATATGGAATTCTAGGAAATAAATATTATTGAGTGAGCTTCAATTCAGCTTGAAAAGCAAAACAAATCAATAAGTTGGAGCTTCAAAGTTCACCAATTTGTCTTGATGAACTTGTCAAATTGTTTCATATACTTCATGATTATCATGTATCGATGTTATTTAATGCCAACAACTTAAAGTTTGAAGTATTTTCAGGGACTATTAGAGTTAGAAGCTTAGGAGCTGTAACATTTTTACTTGATTGATTATATGTGTTAGTGAGCCTAACTGATATATCATGTTGGGTAGTTGAATGTGAGATGGTTGAAATAAGTTAATTTGTTCTGCTTCCTAATGTGTTCTTTTGTGCGTGAGTAGTTTGAATCAAAAATTTTTATCTAGCACCAAGGCTTATAAGTTAAGAGCTTAGTTCCTTCCTCTAATAGAACCAATGTAGCCTTTTTTATTTTGTCTAATATGATGCAGAGCAAGCCACAAAGATTGATTTGTTTTTTCTCCAAGCTAAAATTATGGTGCAAATGAGAATAACAATGACCTTTGGAAGTAGGACTCAAAGTCTTGAAACTCCAAGGTCACTATTGATTTGGGGCCTTTGAGATCACAAGTGGGGTAGGAAAAGTGTGGTTAGGTAAATTATTAGCCTTAAATAAGGAGATTATCCATTTCTTCTTCATTACCACTCCTTTTGTTAATTTTCAAGTTATGGGTAAAACATATCCTATGAATTTTATCTCATTTTTGACTAGGCCAATGGCCTCTAATTTTTCTAAATTATGCATGATTGATAGCCCCATATGTATATTTTTTAACAAGCCTTGAATCATGTTCAAGATCCAAGTATTGAGAAAGTCATGTGATATAAATTGAGTAACGGTCAGTGCAGGATTAGAAAATGCACAGTTTTAGTTATGAGCTTAATTGGGCTAGCAAATTGTTGAATAGGAGATGAGATTTTATGGACAGCTAGAGGATCTATATAGAAGATTTCCTACAAACTATTATCCTAAAATTCCTCCATTTGGATTTGATAAAGATGCCACTAAGATGACGCAATGGTAGCCGATCTAGCTCAGCATTAAATCCTAGTGGTCCACCTTAGTTGCACACCTATTAGGATTTCATTAGTTAATTTGCTTGTGATCCTATTAAATAGTACCTAGCTTGGATAAGGGGACACCAATGCTATCTAATGGCTAGAGTCCCTTCTAATTTTCATATATTTGGATAATGACTTGCAACAACTTATTGCTTAGCTATCTTCTTAAAAAATCTTAATTATCTTCATCACTTTAAGTTGAGTGAAGAGATTAAGTCTACTCTTTAAATCAATATTGGGTGCTTATACTTTAATAGATTGATTGGTGGGTTGAATTTAATCTAGGTGGTAGTTCTAACCTGTAGCCTAGATATATCTCTTGATTGTTGTTGTTACTAGGTTATTCAAACAAAATCCACAAAAAATCTCTCTTGCTTGATGGTTGATCTTAGCTTGAGGTTGTGATCTTGTTGGATTATCACTATTGTTTTGGGGGTTTGTGAGCGATTGGTTGATATTCTTCGAACTCTTGGGTTTTTTTCCTTAATCTTCAACCTCCATTTGGTCAAAGGAAGTCACCCATGTATTATTTGGTATCAAAACAAAAAGTTCCTTCATTTAGGTAAGCATCAATTCATCAAACTTTATGTTGGATTGTTGCTTTAGCTCTTCTCATTTTGCCATATTATGTTTTGAATCTTTTCCTCAACACTTCTTCTTTTGATCTACCCAAAAAGACCCTAAGAACACTTCCACCCCCCAAATCAAAGTGTGGGTTTTTAGGGCTTTCGTTTAGGGGGGTGGAAGTGTGTTTCACTAGATCAAAAGGAAAAGTGTAGAGGAAAAGATTTAAAAATAATATGGTAAAATAAGAACTAAAGCAACAATCCAACACAAAGTTTGACGATTTGGTTCTTACCAAAATGAAAGAACTTTTTGCTGTAATACCAAATGATCCATGGAGAACTTCCTTTGACCGAATAAAGGTTTAGATTGAGGAAGAAAGCCCAATAGTTTAAAGAATATCAACCTTCACAAACCCTCAAGATAACCATGACAATTTAACAAGATCACAACCCTAAGTTAATATCAACCATCAAGTAAGACAATTTGTTTGTGGATTTTATTTGAGTAAGCTAGTAATAACAATAATCAAGAGATATAACAAGGCTAAAGGTTAAAACCACCGCCCAGATGAAATTCAACCCATCAATCAATCTCTTAAAGCATAAGTACCCAAGATTGATTTAAATGGTAGGCTCAATCTTACCACTCTACTTAGCGAAGTAAAGGTAATTGAGATTTTTTGAGGACATAGCTAAGTAACAACCTATTATAATTCAGCAACCAAATCTATGAAAATTATAAGGGATTTTAGCCATTATATAGCATTGATGTCCCCTTTTCCAAGCTAGGTACTAGCCAATAAGATTACAAGTAAATTAATCAATGAAATCCTAACTAGTGTGGAATTAAGTTGAACTAATAGGATTTAATGCTGAGCTAGGATTGGCTGCACTTGCATCATCTTGGTGGCATCATTATCTAATCTAAATGAAGGAATTTGAGGATAATGTTTTGAGAGAAATATTCTATATGGATCCTCCACCTCTCCATAAAATCTCATCTCCTAATTCAACTATTTGCTAGCCCAACTATGCCCATAATTAAAACCGTGCATTGTCCAGTCCTGCACCAACCCTTACTCAGTTCACATCTCACAATGTTCTCAATACTTGGAGTTTGAATGTGATTCAGGGCTTATTAGAAAATATTGAGAGATATCCATCCATACATGATTTACAAAAATTAGAGGCCATTTGCCTAGTGAAAACTGAGATAAAAGTCACAGGATATGTTCTACTCAGAACCTGAAAATTAACAAAAGGAATTGCACCAAAGAAGAAATGACGGATCTCCTTATTTAAGGGTAATAATTTGCTTAACCATCCTTTTGCTTGCCTAATTGCGATCTCAAAGGCCCCAAATCAACAATGACCTTGGAGCGTTAAGACTTTGAGCCCTACTTCCAAAGGTCATCGTTGTTCCCATTTGGACCATAGTTTTAGCTTAGAGGAAAAAAAACTAATATTCGTGGCTTACTCTGCATCATAATAATAGCTAGTTTAGGAAAATAAAAACAAGAAAAAAGAGGGGCTGCTAGGTTAATGCCATGGTAGAAGGGAAAGAATGAAAGAAAAGCGAAGGAAAATTGAGTTCTCTAAGAGCTCGAGCTGGGTTAAGCACACACAGAGCCTTTAAAGAGAAGAGGAAAGACTGGATAGAGAAAGAGAGAAGATAAGGGAAAGAAGGTAGAAGTAGAAGAAGAAAGAAATGGAGAGCAAAGATGAGCACAAGTAGAGGGGGAGAAACCATAGAAGTCAGAGAACAAGTGGGAATCAAGAACCTCACCAAATGACCTTAATTTTGGTCAGTTTCATTCTCCTATGCATGTGGTTTAAATGAGACTTGGATGTAAAATTGGTAATTCTCACATGTGGAAGAATTAGAGCAATGTGTGACAATTTTTAGGTTATTAGTCATGAGGGTGAGTTTTGGCAATTGAAGGAGAAGAACATAAATTTAGTTTTACATAGTGGTGTAGAGATTTTGCTTGTTCTGGTATTCTCATACTCCTGATGGATAACATTACTAACATTATGCCCCAATTAATGTCAGGGACCATAAATTTGAGGTATTAGGGTGCAATTTAAAAAAGATAAAACACTAAACAAGGGGTGCAAATTCTGATTTGTTGTTGTCTGTTGTTGTTTGAGCCAAATAGAAGGGACTAAGGACCGTTTACTACCCAGTTCAACCCTTTCAATCCTTCAATCGGGTTAACAAACTTATCAGTAGCTGAATTACGCTTAGTCATGTTCTAAACTCCTTTCTTGATAGGTGTTTATCTTGTAAGCTTACTGCTAGTTGCTAAAATAGAACCTGCAAATTCATTTAGGTTGACATTGGGCAAAGGTTATTATCATTATATGTGGTGTGTGACGTGTGCTACCACTCCTGATTAGTTTAGCTCCTGAAAATGGTCTACGTAACTTTGAGCTTGAAAATGATTTAAATTGAACATGATTAAGCTTTGAGTCAACTTTAAAAGCATTGTCTTTGATGGTACTTATGGGATATAATTCAAATATTGTGAAGATGTTAATTTGAACTTGCTAACCCCAATCATGTTAGTGCATTAATCGAATTAGAAGGGGTGTAACAAATTCTAAAGATTTTGATTTTTTTATTCATACAAAACAATTTTTGTCAAGGAGAGTGATCGTGCTTAGAATAGATTTTAAAGAAATAGTTTCAAAAGTGTAGGATCGTTTTGAGCTTTCTTTCTTTAAATAAGTTGATTTTACGAGTTGGTTCTAAGGGTTGGAAGTCTAGTACCACATTACTCCTGATGTACTCCAAAGCTAATCAAATTGGGCGACCTATGTTGATGGTTTAGTGCTAATAGAAGGAGGGAGCTTGGTCTTGCTATCAAACTATGATACATCGTGTGGTCCAGGATTCATAAGTAACCTGTGCAGTTAAAGTTAATGGAGCTCCTTGTTGACTTTAGTAGTTCCCGAGAACTTAATTTCTAAGTGGGTTATAGTCAACTAACTGTAGATAGCACTAGCATCTAGAGGTAGTCTAACACCCTAAAGTGTTCTATACTTAATAGGAGTTGAGTAATCAGTTTCTCCAAGGATTGATTCAAAATTTGTTAGTAAAAGAGTAATGATTTCAATTGAAATAAACCTATCCTTTTTCCTTGACATGGCTTTGATTTGGCATGTGTGATTTGCTTAATAGCTATGTAGCAATTCGTTAAAATTTGGTTTTGTGTTAGTGATTTGGGGTTAATATCTAGATGTAACTATCCATTAAGTGGATTGGTTGACTTATGATTTGTTTTGCTATTGTTTGTCTTCTAGTTATAAGTTCTAGTAAATTTTTAAAAAACTACACATTGATATGTTGGCGTGAGTTTTTTTAACTTAATATTTATCTACCATTGTGTGGTTACTCCTATATATACTATGTCATGTAAGGGTTTTGGCCTTAGAATGTCAATTACCCATTGAGGATGTGGTTTGCTCATCCATTTGTCTTTTTGCTTTCCCAATTCTAACTAAGATGAGGTACCTAAATGGTTATTGCTTTTCTAGCAGTGGCAGTGCAAGTGACAGTTCCTTTTGTGCAAGTAGAAAGTTCATGTGTGGAAGCAGCTATGTGGTTGTTGACATGCAAATTAAGTCTAACTTAAACTTGTAATCATGCTAGGTTTAGGTCTAGACAACCGCTGCTCAGTTACATGTTATGCTAAGTTTTCTAACAAGTCTTTAGTCTAGCAAGTTAAAGCTTGGACTTTGTTACGCTGTGTGTGACTCAATGCCTTAGTCTTTTTATTTAATACTTCAAGGTTAGCTCCATATTTTAAAGGGTTGCTATTTATAATTATCACAAGCTATAGAAGGACTCCGTTAGGTTTTTTTTCAAAAGAGACTGATCCTCTTCTCATTTTTCCAATCTATATACTTAATTGAATTAATATATAACTCTTTTGCAATGTGTGAGCCACATCGGAACATACTATGCCGTCTCCATGGCACTGTTGGTCTAGCATGGGGAATGGGCAATGACATGGAGGCTGAGGGCAGCAGCGTCATGGCCTAATGCCTCCAAAAGCCCACATTATCAAGGAAGGAGTTCTAAGGCCCACAAGTATGTCCCATCCATCAAGTAGTGATACTTGTAATGCCCTAGATATCTGTATGTGTGAATGTATATGTAAGCTAACCTTGTCCTAATCACAAAAGTAAAAGAAGGATATTAAGTTTGCAAACTCCATGTTGCTAAAGTCTAAACAATAAGCACTTGCACTTTTGGGCTTAGTGATGATAAGTTATGTGCCTAAGTTATGCACCAAGTTATTAAACTTCACACCTTAGCAGATTGTGTTATGTGTTTTGTGCTAGTTCGTTAGACTAAGGCACTTGTTGAGTCCAACTTTCGTACCTTTTTAACCCCATATTTTCTCATTTTTATTGTATAAAAGTGCTCTACTCCACGTATTTTTATTTAAATTTTGCAGATTTATCATGCTAACATGAACAATTTGCTTCCGGGTCAACTGCAGTATGGGTAAACACTTAAATGACCTAATGAATTTGGGTAAATATTTTCAGAACTGCTAAGGTTTAGATGATAATTTTTTAGGGTACAAATGTTTGGCTTAAAGATCTTTTCAAGTACAAAGATTTTTAATTTTGACCTAAACTTTTTTGGAATTACAAGTTGGCCCTAAAATGGTGTACAATCTATAACTTTTCTTTTTCTAGGTTTTTTTTTTATAATAAGACCTATTTTCTATGATTGTAGGCCTACCATGCTTAGCAAATTAATAAAACTTAATTAAAGAATTTTGAGTATTACCTGATCTTAGTTGGCACTGGACCCTGGTGTTCCTCTAGCTTCCAGTTTCCAGAGATTTGTAATCTTAGCCACACTTCACTTAGTTCAAGCACAACACAGATTCGTTTTATTTCCTACCTAAGGTTGTAGTCACTAATAAAATTTTTATACTTCTAAGGATAGCTGAACTTTAATCAAGAAACTATAATATTTATGTCCTAACATTTTATTGAATAACGTTCCTTATTGAAAATTTTCTTTTTATTAAAAGCTTGAAATTGGAAATATTACAATGGAAGCATTTAAAGAGGGACTTAAACATCCAAGATCATAAGAGATGTTTTCTTATAGAGAAATGAAGAAATCCAACTTCTCTCTTGCTCAAATATGCTCAAATGACTGTGTTCCTTTAGAATACTTAGCTTATCCTTTTATAGAGAAGATGGAAAACTGAGGATGCTGTGATAGCTATAGTACACATACTGTTATGGATATTTTCACATGACTATAATAGATTATATTATTTTAATAACTTGACACTTGACAAGATAATTTATAATGGTACAACAACTTTTTTAGAGGACTAAATGCTGACAAGGTTAGCCATACACATTACAATTTTGGTTGTCTTCATCTCTAATAATGTCTTAAAGTCCATGATTATCCCAATAATCATCAAAATTTTCATCAAGTTCAAGATGATGTGGATCCCTTTTTTCAAATAAATCATACAAATGTCTCTTTCCTTTTTTTGATAGGAAATTTTCTGCTCCAACATCAAAGATATAGTCAAAGACATCGTTGCAATTAGCTCCTTCTATGTACATATACTTACTGAAATCACTATATAAATGAAAGTACTGTTTTCACAATACATTAATATTTTTCCTTGTTTAATCAATGCCCACATTTGGTGAAAATGTTGTAAAAACGAATTGTTCCTGGTAAAGAAAGATCACTAACTATTTCTTATTGCTCTGGAAACCATTCTTGTCATTGATCATCAGATCATATAGATCAATTAATTGGAGTAGATAATGAACTAGTTTGGCCTTTCCATGTTCATACTCAATCGATGCTCAATGTAGCTCAATATGTAGACTTCTACTTGTAGGGGCTCTTACTGGACAATCCGGAGATGGACAAATTTAGTGGATTCTTTCAAACATGTACTTCTAAAACTTAGTTAAACTTGAAAGAATGAGTTCTTCGGAATAAACATTTCTAGGAGGTAAGCTACTATTCCATATTCTCAGGCTTTCATTGTGTGGTCATCTAAGGAGATTGAATTTGTTAGGAATCTAACACTACAAACCATGGATCTATCAAGGAAGAAGACTATAGTACTCCATGATTCACAAATATAATAGGAATAACTATGATAGTTGTAGGCTACACACCAGTTGTTGAATCATTTTTCTTAAATATAGGAACTTATTTTTGCTTTAACATCATAAAGACAACTTAAATAATTCATTTGTAACTCTAGAAGGTTGAATCTCTATACTATTAGATAGGCAGAAGACAACAAACTAAAACGTAATCTAGTTTTTGTATGAAATTCTAAAATATTCATAAGGATTCCACTAGAAGGAGAGACCCTTTCTAGTAGTAATGACATCTCATTTTAGATTTTCTGCTTTTATGGTAGGAGTTTTGCTCTGATGACAACAATTTGTAAGCTCATGAGTTAAATTATCTGCCAGAGAATTCTTTGATCCCTATATATGTTTAATAGAGAAAGAAAATTGGTTAACCAATCATTTCCAATGAAGAAGTGCCCTTGCACTTATACATTTGATAAACTCTTTTCTCAAAATTGAGCATTCCTTTGCAATCAATTCGAATAAGAAAAGGTTTTGGGGCAAAAAAGATTAAGCACATTTCAATTCCCCTTATAACGGTAAGGATTTATTTTTTCTATCATGGGGTAGTGGTATTTAGCTTTATTAAAAACTCTACTACAATATTTGTATAGTTTTTCTCCTTCTTTGGCCTTGAATACTGAGGAACCTCACATTTGTATGGATTATTTATGTATTTAGATGTCATTTTAGGAAATTAATATGCTTAATGGTATGATTTACACCTCTTTTTCTACTATCATGCTTGATTTCACCTATTTGAGAAGTCTTTGTAAATTTTGGCCTCGTAAGCCCAAAGCATGTAAGCGGAATGAAGACTTTAAGGCCTTGTGGATCAAAGAAGATAGAATGAAAGGCCCAAAGACAACACATTGTGGTAAGTACCACAGTCTAGAAAATTCTAGGAAGAAGCAGCAAATGAGTCAATCGAGAATGAAGCTGGTAATGAGCACCACGACCTAATTATGGTGGTGCATATAGTCTATGGGGCGCCCCACGGTCGGTGCATGTTCATCCCTATTCCCCTGAGTTAGTAGTTTTGTTCACGACTATTCGTGTTCCAGGCATCTTGGGACGTTAGCAACTTTGATTTTTAATATAAAAGCTCGATTTTACTACCTTCCTTAGCCATTTATCCATCATCCTATCACCTTCCCATCATCATCTACCTCCCAAATTCATCCATTGAGAGAGTTGAAGCAAGGAAAGAAGTAAGATCAAGCAAGGTTTCGAAACTTTAGGAAGAAGGATTGAAAGATCATCATCCGGGAGAATGGACTATGCTTTTCTCTTCTCTCTTTCTGTCAACTTTTCTCTTTAGTTTAGATTAAGATTTAGGGATGTTCATTTTTTTGATTTCAATAATTTTGAGTAGATTTCTTTATCTAGGGTTGTAAAGCTAAATCTATGTTTTTGAATTTTCTTGCTTGAACTGTGTGTACTTTGAATCCTTGCTTGGTTGCTTCAATCCAATCCTTGAATCTTGATTGCTATTATGAGAATTTTGGCCTACTTCTTACATGTATGTTATTTGCTAGATCGAAGTACTGAAAGGTAGAGATCAGTTTTGGGAAACCTAGGATTAGACTTGGTTTGATAGTCACTTGAAAAAGGATTATGAGTTGAGTGGTCTTGTGATAATCATATTCCGAAACTTGATTTGATTAAGGTCTAATGAGAATTAGTAATTAGTTTGATCAAGTTAATTCACTCCATTTTGAAAGAAAGTTGTGAATTCTCTAATATTATTGACCATTCAGTAAATTAGCAAGGTGAGAAGTGCTTGTTTTGACTCGTTAGATTAACACATCATTAGGTGATGCTACCCCTAGATGTGTTTTAGCCATTGAAGTTAGACTGTGATGTTTATCATTTGATATTCATAAGACTTTGATGTTTATCATGTCATATTTATAATCCAAACCAAGTCTTGATTTCTCTTTATAAATCTTTCAAAGGAGTACTTATTAATTCGATATAGGCTCTGTGGGACAACCTTGATCTATGCGACAATTCTTGTGCACTTATGGTGGCAATCAAGTTTTTGACACCATTGCTGGGGACTAAATTTGGATATTGAGTTATCCCTATAGAGTTTGACTAAGCATTTCTCTTTTCTTTTTGTTTTTCAATTTTATTCCTTTTAGTGTTCTATATTGTGTGTAGGTGGTCCTCCCTTTTATGCACATGCCCCCTGGTATTGGAGGACTCCTTGAGTTTGACACTGAGATTGAGTGAAATTTTCATAAATTAAAGAGGAAGCGAAAGATTGAAGAAGAGCAAGAAGCGGCCAAACCTACATCTGAGACGGCGGGTGAAGATGAGCAAGGCAGACTCTTCGAGACTATACCACTTCATGAGTTCACGGCCTTAAACTAAGCATTACTAGGCCACCCGTGACCGCCAGCAATTTAGAGCTTAAGCCTGTGCTTATTTCAATGGTGCAATGACCATAGTTTTGTGGCACCCCTATAGAAGATCTAAACTTGCACCTCTTTGTTTTTCTAGAGGTTTGCGATACATGAAGATCAATGGCCCCTCCAATGATGTGATCTGCCTCTATTTGTTTCCCTTATCTCTTAGGGATAAAGTGAGGGCTTGACTTTATTCTTTGCTATCCGGATCCATTACCACTTGGGATGAGCTCACTAAGATCTTTCTTACTAAGTTGTTCCTTCTAGTAAGACGGTGACCTTGAGGAATTAGATCACTTCATTACCTCACCAGGAGGATGAGTCCCTATACGAAACATGGGAGCTCTTCAAGGACCTTTTAAGGTTGTGCCCCTACCATAGTCTTTAAAAATGGATGATAGTGCAACCGTTATATAATAAAGTCACATGAGCCATGATGCCCATGGTAAATGCGGCAGCGAGAAGAACATTGATGAACAAAATGGAGGATAAGGCATACAACCTCATTAAGGAGATAACACTTAATAATTACTAATGATTCAATGAGAGGACAGCTTCTAAGATGATTGGAGGTAAATTTGCTGTTGATATTTAACTTTGCTTACCGCTAAAATGGATGCCATGACTCAAACGCTTGATCGTTTAGATGTTAATGTGGTAAATGCATGTGTCCCCTTCCCTCATTGTGATAGTTGTGGATCTTCTGGCCATGTCACTTTGAAGTGTCAAGTTCAGAGTCCTTTAGCTTAATCCCCTAGTGACTAAGTTGAATATGCCAATAACTTCCAACCTAGGCCGAACCATGCCCCATACTTCTCTGAGAGAATAAGGTGTTATCACATCAGCTTTTAATGTTAACTATTAACTATCTGGGTTATAGCTTCCCTAAAATCTACAGCCGATGGGAAAGAATCAAGACCAACCAATAGCAAATGAAAAGCATGTACTTAACTTAAATGATAAGTGGGATATATAATATAAGCTTTCTATATGACTTAGATTACACTGACACGATTGGCAAGAGAAGACCAGAATTGATGGGAAATGCATTATAGATATAAGATGTTAGCTTGATCCCCAGAGTGTTCCCCTATTTCAAATTGAGGTTGTGGAGTATTTAGATAGACGTGTAGAGAAAGAATGAAAGGTGTTTAGTTCTTCCTTCCCCCGTTTCTAAATAAGGACCTGCTATTCTATTCCTATTTTGTAGAGAGAGCCCATAAGGCAAGCTATAGACCGAGACTATGAAAGGAATTGAGAACGCTAGCTATATATGCTTACCACATCCAATTCCATTTTCTTTGTTCGTAGTCCCGTTTTTACTTTACTTTGTTCATACATGCATACCTAAACCTAATCCCACCAATTCATAATTGCCAAGCTAGCCCACAGATCCGTGCTAAGAAGAGTAGCTGACCAATATGTCCAGTGCCCAAAGCATTCTTCCTTTACCTCTGAATGCGAATGACTAACGGATCTAGAGAGCTCAGACTGAGGCAACGATGGTTCGGTTTAGTAAGTCAGAAGGTTTTCTAGCTATGCCTCAAGTCCTCATTGAAGCACTAAAAATTGCATAAGATACAGAGCGCAATCAAGAGATAGACTCGCTTTTCTAGGACCTAAAAGGGAACATGAAAGCGGACTTGACATCATCGATCAAGCTATATGCTCTCGTAATATGTATATCCCTTTTGTTCGTTTCATATACTAAGGGAAGGGTGCTGTTGAAGTGAACCCTTCTAATCGATCAAATAGTGGCTTTTTTCTGACTGAAAAACTAGATTTCGAAGTGCCTCAACCATGAGTAAAAAAGTGCAAAAACAATTCTCTGGGTGGCTAGATCACCACAGGGGGGTCACAATGAAGCAAAGGGCCTTGAGAAGCATAGTCGACTAGTAACTGATCCTTTAGTAGGTTGTTGTAAAATCCGCAAGTATACGATTTATTGATGCAAGAACACTCTCCTTCATTAACCCCCTTTGTAACTGACGGAATTATGGTAGTGATGATGAGTGTACTGATGAATGTAACGATTGAGTGGGTTGATGGACAATGAATGTTGGAGATTAAAGGAGGAGAGAGAGAAAAATGCCATGGCTGTGTGAGGAAGACAAAGAGCTCTGGCTATGGTATTGTAAATGAAGAAGAAAAAGCAGTGTAGTAGCTTAGGGTCCCTGGTTTCACACTGGGGAAAAGGGGAGCAAGAGAGAAGGTCATGGCTCATGTGAGCCGCTCATGACCGAGTAAGTGATTCCCAGCAAAGCCTGGTCCTAGGTGGTGGCCTGGACCGGCCTGTCTGCGAGAAAGAAGAGGGGAACAGGGAAAAATGAGGAAAGGCCTAGTTCTGGGCCGAGAAGCAAGAGCTGGAGCAAGCCTGCGAACTAGGTAGGGAGAAAGGTAAAGGCGCCCAGGTTGGGCCTTGCACGCTAGGAAAAGGAAGAAGGCAGGAGGCGGTTTGCAAGCTCAACCTGAACCGAGAGAAAGGGAAAGGTCAGTGGGCTCGTGTTTTGGGCCATCAGTTCAAGCGGACTGGGTTTAGCTTTCTTCCCTTCCCTTTTCTTTGCTTGGCTTGATCCAATCCTTCAGCTAGTTGTTTTTTTTTGGTTCCCATTTTTCAATTCCTACAAAATAAATAAAAATATACTAAAATCCTAGTTTAATCATTCATTTTAGAGCAAATATTAGTTAATAAAGGATATAAAATGTAATAATTTCAGGTTGAACAAATACCCCCACACCTAAATGTTGCTCGTTCTCGAGTAAAACAAAACAAAAAATCCTAAAAGGAAAATTAAAAGCCTAACTCACTTTTGTAGGAATCCCGCTTGCACTTAACAAGTGCAACCATCCCTTTCAACCCCTAGGTTACCCCTAGTGGATGAGGAAGGTCTCGTGAGAGTTTGCAGAAGATATACCTTGAAAATCCATAAAACGAAAATCAAAAATAGAAAATGGAAATCTTTTTTTGATTTTTTTCAAAAACTTATATACACAATACTGGAGAAAATAGTTACACATTCTAATCAACCATATCTAGAAACCAAAGAACTAGATCACATATAAACACAATGTACAAATCAGGAAACCTTAATCCCACTAATGACATCTATACACAATCTTTCACCCCACTTAGAAATTATGTACAAGCGTGACTGGGAAAACCTCACTTAAGGGTAAATGTGAAACACTCTCGTTCACGTGTTTAAAATATAACGAGGCTCACTCAGTTCTCTTCCAATCATGCAAACTACCATAGGCTTGCTAAGATTCTTGATTCTCTAACACTGGAATGCAAAATGCAAAATGATAATTAAGAGGTCTTTAAAAGGGTTGTAATGGGGCCAAAGGTTATGGGTAAGAGAGGGAGGATTGATTTGGGAAATAAGGAACTAAAAGCCATAACTAATGAGCAATCAACACTTCCATCAATAACAATGAGCATACACTCTCTCAAAACACAAAGTAAGAACACACGGTAATTGAAACTGACCATCGAAAATGAGTATACAAGGATATATTCATGCCAAACACTCTAATTTACGACTCTTTTTTGGTTTTTGTTTTCAACTTTTTTTCATTTCAATTTTTTTGTCCTTGGGGACTTTTTTTTCATTTTTTTCTTGCTTTTTCTCCTTTTCTTTTAAGAAGAAAAATAAATAAATGGCATGTACAGGAGCAATACAACTCAACTTCCAAATGATCACATGATACATCCCACATATTCCAAAATCATCCACCAAATACATAAAATACCCAAGAGTTACCCCCTAATATTAAAGTGTCACTTGAATAACCTTAGCTTAGGTATATGAAAATGTGTTTAGGCCAAGGGCTAAAATGAATGGTTCACAACAAAAAGGTTAAGGGTCAAAAGGGCTAACAAAAGGTAAAACATGCTAAACAAGGGTGGCAATTTGCCTATGCAGCTTACAAAAACAAATGAATGCCTCTATCATATTGTCATAATGCGTATGCTAAATGTGATTTCAAAGAGAATCAACACAAGTTCTAGAGATATAACCATGGAAGCGACACACATGAAAGAAAAACATGGGACTAAATTGATGAATTAGTCTATAAGGCTCAAAATCTCACAGGTTTATCTACCATAGTCAACCTTGCTTAGAATTATTGTCGGGGGTTAGGATCATATATAAACATCATACTTTAGGACTAAGTTCTATCAATGCACACCATATCTATATACAACCTAACACTAAGGATACAAGGGAACATATCAGAAATAGTACATAAATTCCCCAAAACAAAACAAAAGTATTTTTGGATTTTCATTTTTTTCTTCTTTTTTCAATCTCAATTTATCAAATTTCTTTTTGAAATGTAGTTTCCCCACCCCCACACCTAAATCAGACAATGTCCTCATTGGGAGTGAAAAGAAACATAAGAAAAACCAAAATAAGAATGTATATACAAAAGAAAACATGACTCAAAAAGAAAGAAAAATGACAAGACTTTAAACTCAAAAAGAAAATAACAAAGCAACAAATATGCAAAAGAAGACAAAATAAAAAGAGAAAATAAGAGGAACGAGTATACTAGATCAGGTGTTGAATTACACCTAAACTATCGCTTCCTTACAATCAAGGAATTCATGGAGCATCAGCCCCTCCATATCAAAATGAACATTGCTTCTCAAATCAAAACCATTTAGCGCACAAAGCAGCCTATCAAACCCAGAAGACCAACTCTCAACAACATAGAAACAGCAAAAAGTACAAAGTTTGAGTTAGAAAGAATACATTCACCAGGTCAATGAAGCACAAGTAAGGGCCCGCTTCAACTTGTCAAACTGTTGGGCCAAGTTAGAAATCAGACAAATATATACATAATTAGCCAGTAAATTGGTCATCAGCTTAGAAATGTGATCATCATGAATGAGCAGTCTAGGAAAAATAGTGGGTCGAAAATCCATAAGTCTCCTAATATCAAAAGGTGTAAGAGTCTGGGCTAAATCAAAATTCTTCGTGACAATATTCTCAGATTCAACAAATTCAAACTTGTTGATCCTCAAAAAGGAAGTCAGTTTGGATGGGGTGAAAAGAAAAATATTTACATTCAGCAAAGAAAAACCCTCATCAAAACTTTCATCGATATCAAACCCACATGTAAAAGATTCATATTTCACGGAAAGAATAGTGTCATTAAATTCCAATTTAGTGGGTTCAATTACCTCCACACATGTCTCTTGTAAAATAGTTTCTTCTGACGCATCTATCTCATGATGCTCAATGTTAGACTTGATGCTCATATCTAACTCACTGGGGGTCTCAAGGTCTTCACCCACGTCAAACTCACGAGGGTGATTAAAAGGGCCAGGTGGGTCGAAAGAACCTAGGATATCATCAGTGACATCCTTAGGTGAGCTAGTGTAGAGTGCAAGGTCTTATGATAGAGACATAGGGAGGTCACTCTCTTATTCTAGACTAGGCAAAGGCAGGTCTTCATTTAAGTTAGGCCTAATAAGATAAGAGGGCTCAAAATCATCATAGAGACTAGCTGCAGGTTCAGGAGATCCAAAACTAGAGTCAGGCTCTTATAAGTTAATATCCTCTCTACTATGACTGAAACAGTGAGAATATGTAGCAATCCACTTTTTCATGTTCTCTATCATTTTATCAATCATATCATTAATTGTCTTTTCCACGCTTGCACAAGGAGTATCAACATAATCACGATATGGGCAATTACAAGCATTATGATTAGAAGACTCACAATAATCGCATAAAACAGGAGACACATAAGAGTAAGAGGGGTCATATAAGTTCCTATAGTGATCCTGGACCTAGTGGTAAGGATTTGCAGGAAAAGCAAACTCGTTGTGAGTAGGGTACCCTAAGGTGCTTCTAGTCTGTTCAAACTCATATGTGTCCCAAGCTAATTTTTCAAAGAAATCCCATACCTCATTTTGAGTTTTAGATAATAATCCTAGTGAATCTCCAACGCACATAGAGTCGATATAACATCTAGACTCAACATTTAGACCCATAGTAATGACCTCATAAATTTTTCATTTTTTAAAATTTTGATTCAGTTGAGTACGATAATCACTAAATCTCAACATATAACTCCAGAAAGGTTCATGCTCAAATTGTAGAAAATTAAAAACTGGCATTCTTGAATCTTTTCTCAATTTAAAGAATTTTCAATTTTTTTTTGGATTTTCAAATTTTTTTCTCTTTTTAAAGATTTTTTTAAAGGAAAGAAAATGTTTCTAGGATACTAGTTGCAAACTAATAACTAACATAAAAGCAAGACACTTAAATAACTAAGTTAACAAAACAAAATAAACTAACAAAAATAAAACTATACTACAAAAACAAAAGAAAAACACAAAAAAAAGTCAATCAACAAGAATTGACCTAACACAAAAAACCAAAAAGGAGCACATACCCAAAGCTGGTACACCATTATCCTAAATCAAAAACCTAAAACAAAATAAAAAGGAAAAATAGAAAACAAAATTCCTAAAATTAGAACTCTATATACAGAAAATTCAACACAATCATAAGGGATATGAATATATAATTTTTCAAATTTTTTACTGTTCTAAAACTGTGCAAAAAATTGCAAACAAATTACTAAGTCCAAAATTCACTGAAAATTCCAGACAGTCCCAAACGTTCTGGCAAAATTCACATAAACTCTAAACATTATGCTAAATACATGAAAAATATCAGCACTATAAAAGTCACACCAGAAATGCTCCAGAAATTCCAAACAGAATGTGAAATTGACAAAAAAATCCACACTGTATTTTCCGGATCAGTTCTACCTTGTTTCTTTTTGCTGCACATACAGAAAATTGGCTAGTACTGTTTTTTCAGTAGTATACAACCTCTAAAAATTGAAATGAAACTAATCTCAACAAAAATCAAAAGTCAAAATCAAAATACTACCTTAAACCAAAAAAAAAAAAAAAAATCTACTAAACACTGACTCAACTAAAACTAAAAATTACAACTACAAAACTAAAACGAAAATGACACGAACGACTTTAATAACTAAACTATGACTTGACGTAATCAAATTCAAAAATCCATCTCCAGTAACGATGTCAAAAACTTGTTGTAGAATCCGCAAGTATACGGTTTATTAGTGCAGGAATTACAAGTGTCATCCTCACTGATGGTTGTGAAATTGAATTATTGCTTAGCTAAACTAAACTTGCTAGACAACCCCTTAATCTATAATCCAGTAATGTAGATTAACATATGATAAGAATATAAAATTAGCATCATGACACCAACAAGTAAGTAAAGCACTCAAATGATAAAGATAGAGCATCCAACACTTCCTGATAGCGCAAGCCAAATGAGGTGCAA
Organism: Carnegiea gigantea; assembly: GCA_029747015.1. NCBI lineage: Eukaryota > Viridiplantae > Streptophyta > Magnoliopsida > Caryophyllales > Cactaceae > Carnegiea > Carnegiea gigantea. The sequence continues at coordinate 159,371 of JAKOGI010000353.1, read as the reverse complement.
ACAAAGCAAACCACGAGCAGAACAGTGCAATCAGATAGAACAAGTTCCCAGAAATTACCAGAGTCCAGCCATGGTTTTTGTTTACTCCATGTGAATTCAAGCCAACCAATTTACAATTTTATCTTCAAAATTAAAATACTCTTTCGATTCAATCAACAATAAGTCAATTACATAAACGTTCAATGGCTATGGACGAATTCGAAACTGTAAAAACGAAAATTAAAAAAATTTAAAAAATGAACTAAACTATCTCCTCTCCTCGCTTGACTTTGACTTCTCATTTTCTAGCCCCTCGAAGAACACCAACCTTTTCCCCTTCATTAAACCCCTTTATAACAGACGGAATTATGGTGATGATGATGAGTGTACTGATGAATGTAACGGTTGAGTGGGTAGATGGACAATCAGTGCTGGTGATTAAAGGAGGAGAAACAGAAAAACGCCATGGTTGTGTGGGGAAGATGAAGATCTCCAATTATAGCATTGTAAATGAAGAAGAAAAGGTAGGGCAGTAGCTTAGGGTCCTCTAGTTTCACACTGGGGAAGAGGAAACCAAGAGGGAAGGTCATGGCTCATGTGAGCCGCTCATGACGGAATAAGTGATTCCCAGCAAAGTCTAGTCCTGGATGGTGGCCTGGGCCAGCCCGTTTGCGAAAAAGAAGAGGGGAATAAGGAGAAATGAGGAAAGGCCTGGTTCTGGGCCGAGATGCAAGAGCTGGAGCATGCCCGCGGACTAGGTAAGGAGAAAGGTAAAGGCGCCCGGGCTGGTCCTTGCACACTGGGAACAGGAAAAATGCAGGAGGCGGTCTGCGAGCTCAGCCTGGACCGGGAGAGAGGGAAAGGTTAGTGGGCTTATGTTTTAGGCCATGAGTTCAAGAGGACTGGGTTTAGCTTTCTTCCCTTCCCTTTTCCTTGCTTGACTTGATCTAATCCTTGAGCTAGTTGTTTAATTTTTTTTTTTTTCAAATATTCCAATTCCTACAAAATAAATAAAAAATATTAAAATTCTAATTTAATAATTCATTTTAGAGCAAATACTAGATAATAAAGGGTATAAAAATGTAATAATTTCAGGTTGAAGAGGCATATAAAACTCTGATCCTGCTTGGGAATAGTTTAGTCTACCTTGATGAGTGGGCGAGGTAGCTGAATTAGGATATTACTACTGGCACTGACTTCACAGGAAATAGCGATTCTAAAAACAAAATAAAAAATGAATATGCTTTGCCCATTATCTGAAAATCTTAAATCTTCATTGCGCCACTTAATCAGCTCTTTTATTGTATTGTCACCCCGTTCTCTGCCTATCTCTTTTTTTATTTGATTGGTTTTAATCTTGATCAAATTCTTCTTAAAATCAAGGGTTGTTTTATCCTCTACGAGTTACGTGCGACTTTTCAGCTCTTTGGTTTGAAATTTCCATTTTCGTTCTTGTTTCTATCGTCGGTTTGGTAGTACGTTCCAGCTTGCACATACGAGATCTGGCATGAGGTCAACCTGCTTCTGCGAATCCAGCAATGGAGTAACCCTCCAACATTCCTTTAGGAGTATCAACCTTAGCCTTAGAGGTACGTGCCAAGGAACTTATGATAACTCATTTACAAGGAAATGAGGTTTATAAAGTGCATCAACCACTAGAAGCCCACTTTTATGTCCACTCAAAACCGAAACAATTTGAATTAATTTGGCAAATGAAAAGGTAGTTCACACCTATGGAAAACGAAGAAAAGCCCCATCTGACTATTGTCAGTCCTAATGAAGTAAAGGTGTATAAAACCCACATACAGGATAGAAGAGGCAAAGGGAAACCTAACTTCTATCCTCATTTGTGATAGGGCAGCCGAGAAGCTTCTGTGCTATCCAGTGCTTACCAAAGCACAAACTTTACTCACCCACTGCTTGACTATTCTATTACTACTCCTACTATGGATTGATGGACTTATGGCTCTTCGCTTACGAGAGAATTGCTTTGCGTATAATATTAAAGTTCGATAAAGTCAGAGTTGAAATGGAATAGTGAGTGGCTAGGTATTCTCCAATAGTCAGAGCATATTCTTATTCAATTGCACTAATAACGGGAGCTGCTGTTGATATTGGAAAGGTGTTTAGTTCTTTGATCGATTCCCTTGCGCTTGAACTAAGGGGTTTGATGTCATTAGGCTTAATGAAATTGGTCCCAAAGGCTATAACTAGTCGAGTAAGTTCGAAAGGATATCGCATAGCAAGCCCTCCTTGAAGGTTATGATCCTATTTTTAGGGGAATGACTTTAGCATAAGAAAGTAATACATAAGACATCTTAGGAAGCTCAGCTATGTAGCAATATTTTGCCTTTCTTAGTACAATTAGAAATGGGACTACTTCTCGAAGGAGATGGGGGACGTTGAGGACGATAACTTGTTGCAAGAGACAAAGAAAGTCTAATAAGAAGTAAGCTACCGGAACATACAAAGAGATCAATGAATTTTGTGGTGTTACGTCACATACTAACTATTAGGATTAACGAGGTAGAATGCTTTCCCTAGGGGATAACATAGTGTTCTAAAAGCTTGCCTACTTGCTTGGTTACAGTGTTGACCCAAAAAGAGACAATACATTTAAGGAATCCCCTGTTTTAGTTGCCAGGGAGTCTCTTTCTATCTCTATGTACACATTTACTTTACGTACATAAGTGGTAGAGCGAGAATAGATGTTGCAGATTATTAAGTGGAAGTTTTCTTTAGTGCATTCCTTTCTCGTACTAAGCAAGCCTCTTTTTATTGACATGGTCAGTCTGTAAGTGAAACAATTTCCATCCGATTATCCAGTTACAGAAGAAGCTCAGGTTAAAGCCGAGACAGCCCCAAAAAGCACGATAACAGAGTTACACAATGGTCTTTTTGATTTCAGAGAAGAAAGAATGAGAATGGCATTTCTATTATGACGAGATGACCTGGCTGCACTTCTCGCAACTAATCGATCATCGTCTTTCTAGTGACTGTCCTATCAGGGTTGTTCTTTTGAGTGGAACTCAACATGCTGTACAAAGAAAGCAAGGGGCCACATGAGTGAGTTGGTTCTTCAGCCAAATGAGTAGGTTATTGGCTGTACTTGATGATTATTTGGAAAAAGTATCTGATTATTAATCTCAAGGCGTGGTGTTTGGGTGAAATTTCGTGAACCTATCTTAAAGTTCAAGCCCCAAGTCAAAGAAAGTAAACATGAACAACACGACTCTAATAGATGTCACCATAGGAACACATGAAAATTGACACTCTTCCTTTGCACACTGCCTTTGGTAACTAATCGAGCCTTGAATCTCTTACTACTAGCTCCCGGTAAATCTTCATTCTTCTTGTACAACCACTTGCATTTAATTGCTCTCATCCACTTTGTGTACTTTACAAGTTGACAAGTTTGGTTTTTATGAACCATCTCCTCATGCATAGCCCCTAAAACTAGGAACACTGCTTTCCAAAACTTCTCAATAGTGATGGTGGCAAGTTCATGATGATCACGTGATAGAGCAAAAGCAAGCCTATCTTCAAAGCTAAGACTAACCAGTGGCTTTTTATTTTCTCTCCTCTCTTAACTAAGGATGTCCCTTATTGCATCTCCTTAGTTACATATTTTTTTCATCATGGGATAGTTTCTTTATTCACAACTTCCCTTCTTGCCCCAGCTATGGAGTATTCAACTCAACCTCCACTTTTCCTCCACGCATAGTCCTGTATCTGTAACCCCTTCCATGAGGCCCCTCCCTTCCGGGGCCCCTCTCCTCTAACCAATCACTTCTCTCCCCAAGCGCCTCTCTCTCTCCCTAGGCTGATGCCCGAATCTCTCATCAGTGGAAGGGAGTTCCATTGGGCGAATATTCCTTGCAAGTTATTGCTTAATTCCTTTCCTTTTTTATAATGGCAGTTCGGCATAAATCTTTTTACCGTCTTTGAAGCTTTAGACATCTTTCGATTTGGCATAGTAGAACTCTTAGCAACATAAGTAACATTAAAAATTCAATTTCTAGTGACTAGAAGGAAGTTCAATAGGTTCTTTAGTAGCTTTAAGATATGAGAATGCGATAGGTTTTTTGACAAATAAAGTTTTTTTTTTACAGTGACCCTCAATAATTTATTCTTTGGTACAGAGAAGACGGGGCAATATCTATAATCTGCATTGTTATTAGGAACTTTGACACGGGCCTATTTTAAAGGAAAATATATGACCTAATGACATTCCTCTTTGTAGTGTCAGTGACATAGTGGCCTAATCTGCCCAATCCGATTCATATTCTAACACCTGCAATCCCGGTTGGAAAAACTATCCCAACTTACCCTATAAGAGTGATCCTCTGCCGTTTCCCCAAGCTAATGTTAGGTCCCCACGCCAATGCTAGGTCCCCACCTCTCGTGTTTTAAAGACCTAACTTCCCTCCATAAGCTCTACAAAAGTCCAACCTTGAGGCTATCTTGAAGAGTATGCTTTTGGCACAAGAAAACAACATTAGTATATTAAGCAATTAACTTGTACGGTTGATTTTCTTACTACTCTTAATAAGATAGTGGAATCACAAATTGCCTAATAAGCTAGTTCTTCTTCTATACCTTTAGGTAGATTACCTAGCAGACCTGAGCCTAACCCTAAAGAGCATTGTAATTGTAATGTCTTGAGAAGTGGAAAACAATTAGAGGGTCCTAAGCGTACTAGAGTTAGGGTGAATGGTAAGGACAAACCCCAAAAGAAGAGTGAAAGTGAGAAGTCTAACGAATCTAAGCCCCCTCCCCTGAAGCATTACATGCCACCCTTGCCTTTTCTATAAAGATTTGCTAAAACCAAATGTGATGCTCAATTTGGGAAGTTTCTTGATGTGATTAAAAAGTTGCATGTGAACATGCCTTTCGTTAACGCTTTGTATCAAATGCTTATGTGTGCTAAGTTTTTGGAAGAAATTCTCCCCAGCAAGAGGAAAATTAATGAACATGAGACCATAACTTTAGGTTAGGAGTATAGTGTTGTGGTCGTAAATAAGCTTCCTGCAAAGCTTAAGGACCCTGGTAGCTTCTCTATCCCTTGCTTGATTAGACATATAAGCATTGATAGAGTTTTGTGTGATCTTGGTTCAAGTCTGAGTTTCATGACCTATTCTATTTTCTAACGACTTGTCATAAGAGAGTTAAAACCTACTACCAATTCTCATCAGTTAGCAGACCGTTCTGTGAAGTATCATTTGGGTATTTTAGAGGATGTTTTGATTAAGGTGAGTGACTTCTATATACAGGTAGACTTTTTTATTCTTGATATAGCTGAACATACCCGCACCCAAATCATTCTTGGGAGGCTTTCTTGGCTATAATGGGATGAAAGTTGATGTTAAGGAGGGTAGGTTGACTTTTGATATGGGAGAGGACCATGCTGAATTTGGCTTGTATGAGGACCATGAGCTTTCTCCTTCTTCTCTTCCTGCTTTAGATGTGATCTGGTTGACTCTGATGAGTTTGTGAAATTGGTTGATGTGTGTCAAAATGATCCCCATGAGTTTAATTACGTGTCTACTAAGGGCAATCGACTTGATTATGTAAAGGTGGATTTGGTTAACAACTTACCACCCAACATAGTCAAGGATGAGCACTATGCTTTTGATGAGGGTTATTTAGGTGATTGTTGTAGGCTTGCATGAGTGTTGCTGTTATTGTCCTCTTCGGATGATTTTTACGTTGACCTTGATTTTTAGATCGAGCTCGGTTGCTTAGCTTTATTTGATGCTTAAGAAGGACCTATATGCCATATACTTGAAGCGGTTCCTTCTTTTGTAAGAGTTTGAATTTGAGGTCTATGATAAAAGTGAGACAAAAGCTTTGAAGTCCCCTTTCTCACCAGTTTTCCCCTTTCAAAAGGATGATCAGTTTGTGGTCTAGCTAGCGATCTAAAAGAAGCATTGCTTAGGAGATAACCCAATGTTCTTTTTCTTTTCTCTTTATTTATCTTTCCTTAGTTTTTAGTCTTTTTGGTGTATGCTTTTGTATAATCCTATTCCCCTCAATCTTTTCATGCCTTTATATATTTCGTTGAGGGCAACATGTTATCTAAGCATGGGGGAGGGATATTTTGTATGTAGCTCTATTTTGCATGTGTATTATCTTAGGTTAGGCATGTTTTGTTTAAGTTGCATTAGTATTGCGTATAGAGCAATTAGGTGCATGTTAAGTTTCGCATTTGGGACTTACCTTGCATTTGAAAAAAAAATTGAAAAAAAGGTGAAAATAGAAAAAATCCAAAAACAAAATTACAAAAATTTGAAAAAAATAATCCTCCAATAATTATTCTCTAGGCAAAATAATTTTCATGTGCGTGAGTGATTTTGATGAGTACCTTTATGGTGTGAATATTATTGAAGGTTTTATGAATGTATCCTATTTTAGCCGTTGTCTTCATTAAGAACTTTGTTACCCCTTAAAGTTCTTGATATTAATGTTGGCACATGAGAGTCATTACATGAGCTAATTAAGACTTTGGTAGATATTCCGTGAGACTTTGAGCCTTATTTGGACTAATTCATTATATTTAGTCTCATGTTGTTTCATATGTGTGGCTCTTCCATGTTACATCTATAGAACTTCCCTTAAGTCTTGTTCAAAATCACATTAGCATTTGCATTTGATGATATGATAGAAGCATTCTTTCTTTATTCATTTTAGTTACATAGCCAAATAGTTTACCCTTATTCACATGTTTATCCCCTTTGGTAGCCACTTTGAGTTGTAATCCTTTTCTTGTTGTGATCACTTCATATTAGCCCTTGGCCATATACACATATTCTTACCTTTAAGTCAAGTCTATGTAGCATCACTTTATGTATGTGGTGGGTAGTTCTAGAGCTGTTTGTGAGGCTTTGGTGTGTTGGTTTTGTGAGCAGTTGGTTTAGTTCCCCTCTTGTTCAGGCTCTGTGTGTGTGTGTGTGTGTGTGTGTGTGTGTGTGTGTGTGTACATATATATATGTATATATTAAGTTGTGAGTTGATAGCTAGTGATCGTATACCTTTCAATAATTGAAATTCGTATTTCATGTCCCAAAACAAAAGGAAAAAAGAGAAAAATCAGGTTGAAAAGAAAGACAAAATTAAAAAAACAAAAAAAGAGAGAAGAAAAACAAAAATGGCTGGCATTGGACATGTAAATAACTTGAGTTACTTTTTTTGTCGACTCACTTCCTGTTTAACTCATGAGGCATGTTCATTGTGGTGTTAGTGTTTGGAGTGTTGGTGAACTTCATGGTTGCTTGGTGCCTTATTCATTGCTCTATAGTCACTTGGCTAAATAGCTCCACAATGGCCAAATTCGTTTGACTAATCCTTTCCTTTAATCCTTTAGACCACATTACAACTCACATAATGTCCTGTTGATTGCCATATGCATGTTGTATTCTTAGTATTGGAGAATTTGAGAGTTTTAGTAAGCATATAGAAGAGGGCTTCCTTAGAATGAGTCCTGAATGAACCTAAGCTATTTTTCAAACACATGAGTGGAAGTAATCCACATTTCCCACAGTTGAGGTTCTACTGGTTCATTTAGCTATAATCAATTCCATATCTGTGCACGGTGTGCTTTGTGGTTTTTAGAGGGTGGTCAAGTTTGATATCTAGTTTGTGACCTATAATTTTTTGAAAAAATTCACCTTCTATTGATTTTGAAATGTCTTGTACACTATTTAGGGTTGTCATTTAATAATATTCTTGCTTGTGATGCGCTATGATTGCTTAGTTTGAGGAAGTTGTTGTGTTTTTGAATCTTAGATGCATCTCCCAGTGTCGATTTGTCTTGAGTTTAGCTTTGCTTAGGGACAAGCGAAGGTTTAAGCATAAGGAAGCGATGAACGTCATATGCTCATCCATTATTTACATGTTTAGTAGTCATTTTAGGGGATTAATATGCTTAATAGTATGATTTACACTTGTATTTCTACTATTATGTTGCATTTCAATTGAAAGTGTTTGGAGATTTTAACCTCACGAATCCAAAGCGTGTGAGCAAAATGATGATTTTAAGCCTTGTGGATCAAAGAAAATAGCATGAGAGGCCCAAAGATGCCTAACACATGCCACGGTCCAGAAGGTGACGACCTTAATATATACAACAATACTCATGCACTTGCCGTGGGAATCAAGTATCGCACTCTAGTGCTCATTACTAGCATATGCCTCAAGAATTAAATCTTCTTCTTCATTAGACAAGTTAAAAACAGGAAGATTTTTACACATCTTTTTAAACTTTTGAACAATTTTTGAATTACCAGGAGTAATACTTATCATTTGAGTTTCTCAATTTAGTTAAATTTTTAATGAAATATGAAGCATAGGTAATACATCCAAGAAACCTTTCTAATTGCTTCCTTTCTTCTATCTTCTTAAGAAAATATTCTTTTTTTCTGAAATATACTTTTGTAAAATGATTTGCCAGCTTTATTTCTAGGCCTAAAAATGCTATTTCTTGTTGATTATAAATACACTTGTTCTTACCGAGGATGTTACGTGATAGCTAGGGCATTATCTTTATGTTGTTCTGTGGTCTTACAAAAGACAACAATATCATAGATGTAAACTAGACAACAGTGATTGTGATCTTTGAAGATTTTATCCACTGTTTGTGATGCATTTTTAAGATATAATGACATTACTATGTACTTGTGGTCGTTGAGGGGCACTAAAAGCAATTAAAGGAATGCTTTCTTCATCCATTTTTAGCTGCCAGTATCCACTTTTATAATCTATTTTTTAGAATCAAGAGGCTCCTTGAATTCTATTGAAAATAACTATTTCGATAGGAATATAATAATCATCAAAGGTAGTCTTATCATTAAACATTTTGTAATTGAATACCATTCTAGCTTGTCCTTTTTTTTAACATGATTTCTCACCATGAATACAGGACCTGTGTCAGGACCCTTGCTATTCCTGATTGACCCTCTATCAAAAAGTTCTTTAATTTGCTTATCAAATTCTTGGTATGTATATACACCATTTGTTTAACTTGAATAACCGTGTTTGCATTTAACAAAGTAATTTTTGCAAATATTTTCTCTCTCTTAAAATTTTACGGATTATCAGAGTAGAGTTCTTTGCATAATACTTCTTGTTGTTCGACAATCTACTCTTTAATGGATAACTTAAGTAATAAAACTATTGGTGCTACTTCATGTTGTGTAGCAATTATCTTTTCAACATGGTAGCTGTATGTAAACTCAATCTTCTGAGGAGTGTATGCTTTATTTAATTTATCAATAGGGTTTGGCTTATGGCATGTGTGCATGAAGAATATAGCCTTTAAAGATTATTTCTAATAATCATATCATAATAGGTTAATCAGTAGCCCGTAAAATGGATATAATGCATTGAACTCCTCTTACCTCAGTAGATAACCCTTATATGGCTTCATTGTGACTCATTATGCTATTATAAGCTATTCTCACGTGTAAAGAATTTTTTGCTTTTTTCAACATGAATTACAAAATAGAGATCTTTTTTTCAAAACACACAGAACAATCACTATCAATGTAAGCACAGAATTTATATCTATGATATCCCTCTAAGCATGTAATTATAGGAATATAAATGCCATTAGGATTAGTATTAGTGACTTCATAACATATCTTCATACCCATATTTTGTACTAATTCATCCTCATAAAGTGGCTCATTAATAGTTCTTATTTTGTACCCAATGAATTTTCTATCCACACTAATGTTTTGATCCACTCTATTTCTGGCATGTTCAAAACTCATTTTACTCGATTCAATAGTTATACTAATTATATCATCTCATTTATTTTCTTCTTTAGTTGTTGAACATCCTTCTCCCCATTCTGATCTTACACTCGTACTTCTTAATAGTTAGGATAAATTTTCCATTCTCATTGAATTTTATTACATTTTTATTACATTCTTCTTATTGCTTTTTGTAGGACTGCAAAGCTAGCTATCCATGACCTATCAATTTTTATCTCCTACGAATTAGATTTTATTTTTTGAATTTTTTTGCATTGGAGCAGGATTTTCAAATTTTTCTGCTTCTAACAATGTTATCTTAGTTTTTTGGATCTATGATATTAACTAATTTGTAGATTATTTTCCAAAAGATCTTTAGTGGGTAGTCTCATCTCTTCATATCTATCCCAGCTGTTTTTATCTTAAGGGACAAAACCTTTTTAGCACATTTATCTTCTAAGCTCACATAATATTTATATCGCCAATTGAATCCTACTGAACCATTGCTTAAGTTGGTCTTAATCTTTGAGATAATTTGACTATTAAATTTTGTATGATTTATATAGTTTGTAGTATTTTTTGAAAGTAGATTTTCCATCCTAACTGTTTCTCCAGTTTGGAATAGTTGTTTTTCTAAATGATTTTTTTTTAAGATTTTGGAAATGATATTTGTGTTGAAATGGAATACTAATATCCAAATTAGATTTTCCACTATATCTAACTTTGTTGACTAAAGAATGATGCAATGCAGACGATTGCATCTTTACCTCCTTAATAATTAGGAGCATGTCAAGTGGATAATGAGGGGTATACGAGATTGAACAGAATTAGGAATGAAGTGATTAGAGAGAAAGTATGAGTTGCACTCACAGAAGATAAGATGAGGGTGATTAGACTAAGATGGATTGGCCATGTTATGAGGAGGAGTGAGAATGCACCAGTGAGGAGGTGCAAGACAATTAGCCTTTCGGGGTGTAGAAGCGGTAGAGGATGGCCAAAGAAAAGTTAGAACGAGGTGATTAGAAACGATTTGAAGTTTATAGGTTTAACGGAGGACATGGCTTAGGATAGACTAAGGTTGCATGTCATAGGTCGCATGCTTCTAGTCTATCCTTTGGCTTTTGTTTTGAGTAGTGATTGTTGTTTTGTTGTACTGACTATTATTCTTTCTTGCGTGTAATGCAATCTTGTAGGATAGTAGATTGATCTTAGCAGGGGTGTTTTTATCGCACCTCTGTTTGCCTGGGTCAAAGCCTCTGACCAACTGTGGTCCCTCCTCCACCTCCGATTGTTTGATTATAAACTGCTATTGGCCAGATTAATAGTATTTTGTAGCTTGCTACTCAGGGTATATAAAACTCTTACTCCTCATCTATTGTTCATATCAACTTATATTATTTTAAGCACTTGGGTCTTGTGTTCGCTAAATTATTTTACCAACCTATTTTCAACATCTAAAAGTCTTCCCAAAATGTTTTATATGGGTCTATTAGACATGATTTCTTTATGCACGGTCGTGCGTGTAGGGGAAAGGCTACCTATATCTGGATCTCCCCGGGACACACACTGGAGTTGTTGTTGCTGCTATATGATAAGAGGATGATTCAAACATTAAATGTAATTAATTAGCTTAATTAACTAATAATTAACTTAATTATGTCAATTATTTATTGCCCACATGGCTCTAATACTAGATTAATGAGTACTTTGAGTAGTACTTATGAGAAGAATATCAAATGTACAAAATAAAAAATTTCCAAAGTAAGTTTTTAAGGATTGAGGGTAAATGCAAATTTAAAAAGGTTAGGGTACTTGGTGTGATTTAAAGAGTCATGTTGGTCGCATTTGGTTCTCGATAAAATTTTTGCAAAGTTTGATGCACCTAAAAATATTTTTCCAAAATAGTAGGTTCAGAAAAAAAAAATTTTTTAAACCTGGATGGTCTGTGATAGAATTTTTCCTAATAATATTGAATGAGATTTAAATGAAGCAAATGGGTATTTTTGATAATAAAAGGCTCATTATATATTTTATAATGCTGGAGTTAAATTAAAGCATAAAGAATAATAATTAGGCCCAACTTTAATTGTTTACACAAATTTGTGTCTAGGTTGAAGAACAAAAACAAAGCCATCACAATGATAATTAGACCTAGTTTCATTGGACTGCACACAACTTTTGAAAAAGGAATCAAACATAAATTAGGATTTTAACTATAAACAAAATAGAGCAACATCAATTTTGAGCAGCAGAGTTATTAATCGCAACTATACCGTAGGTTTTAATTTGCATTGAATTTTCTTGTTACTTCCTTTAATATTACAATTTTAGTTTTGCATAATTTTTGGTCGTTCAAGATTTATGTTTCTAACTTGTTTTTGGCTTATTATTTAGCATTTGAGATGTTGTTTCAACCTTTTCATTTTTTGTCATTTGATAATTTCATAGATTTTTAGTTTATCTTTTATGTCTAGCTATTTGAGTTTAATGTTATGTTTTTAGTTTCATGTTTAGGTTTTATATGCTTCTAGTTAGATCTTGGTGAGTGACACATCCATGGCATAGTTAGGAGATTGTTAATCATTGTATTTTTGTTTCCTTTAGTAAAAATCATTAGATTAGCCCCTATCTACATTGGATCGACCCATATTTGTCGACTAGTTGTAACTATGCCATGCACTTGCGATAAATTATTTTGTAAAATATTAAAAAAAAGATTATTCATATAGTTGGAGTTGAAGAAAAAGAGAAGCTTATTGACAATATACACTAGAAGAGCATACAAGAGTTTTAAAAAAATTATAGAGTTTTAAACATACTACAACATGCTTCATATGCTAATGAGTTTAACAGTGTCTCTACTTATAAAGTAGCTAATGAAGTGTGCAACACCTAGGTGACCAGCTATAGAGGAACCAACTAAGTTAGGAAAGCCAAAATTAGCCTCTATATGCACCAATGTGGGGTATTCAAGGTGCTTGCAAATGAAGATATTGAGGAGATGTATATCAGCTTTGCTGATATTATTAACAATTACAAATCATTTGGCAAAGCTTACTCAAATGAAGGGATGGTAAGGAACTTATTAGGAAGTCTCTTTTGAAATAAATGGGGCCGTAAGGTCACTGAAGTTGAAGAGGCACAAAATTTGAAAACTTTAAAGTTGGATGATCTACTTTGGAAACTTCTAACGTATGAGATCCATCTTCAAAGAGTTTGAAAAAGCCATATAACGGAGGTGTAGCATAGAAAGCGATAATCGGGAACGTAAAAGTCGAGATGATGGTTGAAGGGATGATGACACTGAAGAAACCATGGCAATGTTGAATAGAGGTTTCTAAAAGATGTTGAAAAAGAAGAAGATTGACGTAAAGAAACTTAGCGAGGGATCTTTACCAAAAAGGCTTTAAAGGTAATAATTCTTTGTCTCAAAATCTTAAAGCTAACTCCACTGTTTACTTTGGTTGGGGTTGGCCAGGCCACATGATTCGAGATTACTTAGCCTTGAAACAGAAATTTGGGTAGAAAATTTTCAATGGTAAAGGCAAAAAGGCTATAACTATGATGTGTATTGGCCCTCAACAACAATATCATAAATCAACAAGTCAACCATAGATAACTTGAAAAAGAAATTCAAACAAGATCCTTTGATATCAATCCAACAAACCCATTAAAAGATTACTAAACCATACAAAATCAAATCAATAAAAAGAATAAACCTCATCACCAAGTCACTCCTTTATAGGCAAAGCCACCAAAGAATATCCCAAAGATGAGACCCTCAAAAGTACCACTCACAAAAATACTTTAGACATGTTTTTTGGCTATCAAATTCGCTTCATGCCATCACTCATATTCATCAAATTTGATTTTCACAAGAGTTGGCACCGCGTATTTATAGCTAAAATTCATAATTAAGCTGTCACAATATTGGGGGAAGATAACCAATGGGATGGAAACAGATATTCAAGGGAAAATAAATCAAAAATCTAGAGATAGTTACAATTACAAATGAGTTGTTAGACAACACATGCCCTCACTTTCTAGAGCCTTCTAACGAATATACTTGTAAGTTGATGGTTCCACTACTTGGAAATGCACCCTTGTATTAACAATTACACCATGTGAGGACTAGGATTAGATAGCTATAATTCTTCCCCCATAGGCGAATACCCAGATTTACCACGTGTTGGATTTACTTCCTTAATTCTAATGTTATTTTCATCTCTCTAAAATTTTTAATACTCCAAACATAGGTAGATGATACAATCAAAGAGGTTTTCCAACCACACCTATTATGCAAATTTTTAATTTGGATAAATTCCTCAATGGTCAAGGAAAGCTTTTTGAGCAATTTCGATAGTGCTACAAAGTTATTACTATTAAGCCAAATTTATCAACATGCCTCAAAGTAGACTCGTAAAGCTTTCCAATGATGCCTTTTCATAATTTTGGGACAAGAATAATACCAAAACTAACAAGGGAAAACCAGTAACAATATGAATTTGTGGTCATTTTTGGTAAAGCAAGGTAACCATGAACTAAACTCCATTATTTGGTACTAATTACTTGAAAATGCAAACTTAACCTTGATGCTCATGCATTAGATGGCTGCATAGGGTGATATTGGCACCTATGATAATGAAATAAAGAAGAAGACTTGGCTAACTTGTGCTTCACGGCGAATGCTGAAAAGAAAGATAGAGTTTACTGTGAAACACTACCTAAGAAGGTTGATGAGAATCCTACTAATTAGGTACAGACGTATCTTTACTCTTTCAAAGGATAATAAGGTAGAAATCATTCTGAATAGGTTAATCATTAAAAATGATTATTTAACAAAAATCAAATCCCTCGCTGATAAAATTAAATCTTTAAAAGAAGTTGTTGAAGTTTCGAATAAACCAAAACATGATCTGAAAGAAGAAAATCAACATATTTTTCTATTATGTGGTGGCCTCTATAATCATCTCAAAGACTCTGAAGAGGAGATAAAATCCCCAAAGAAGAAATTCACTATGTTTATGAATTCAGTTATGAGTTTATAAACAAGCTTTATGAGGTTGAAAACGAGGTTGATAGATTGAAAATAGCAAAATGAAGACCTTCAAAAATATGTTCTCAATCTCACTGATGTATGAAAGGACTTGAATAGGTCGATTGGCTCTTAGTGTTTGCCTTTTTAACAAAAAAGGCCACGGATATGATTGTAACAACAAGAAAACAATATAATAAAGTTCTTTGCCAAAGATACAACTTATCATAAAGGTTAGAATAGCTCCCACTAACTTGAAAGGAACTTTTCAAGACACTATGATTACTCAAAGATGAGGAAAGGACGTCAAAGTAATCTAAATTAGAAATATTGGAAAAGAAAATTTGTACGTCCTAAGAAGCACAGTGGTGGAAGTCCTAAGCTGTCTAGATTTGGGTACCAAATGGTATTAGAACTCTGAACCTAATGGCTAATTCTGCACCCATATTATGGCCAAGGAAAGTAGAAGGGTTTGATAGTATATTGACGTTAAGCATAGATTTTTGGTATCTTAAGAGTGGATGCTCAAGAAACCTGAATAGTGATACCTCAATGTTTACTAAACTAAAACAAAAAAATTAGGACAAGCTAACATTTTTAGATTCTAAGAATGGTAAGATAATTGGAGTCAAAAAAACCGATAAGCGCTCTTGTAACTCTATTGAGAATGGTTTCTCAATTGATGATGTTAAATGCCACCTTAGTATATCTCAAATATGTGATAAATGAAGCAAGGTTACAATCATTTCCTATTAATATGATGTCTCTAGCCTTATAATCGAAAAGATCACTATCTCTAGATCTATAATTAAAAGCGAGTATGTCATCAGAGCATGTGGACTCTAAGCATCTTTTTTGCTCTAAAGCTTCTCATGATGATGCATGCCTTTGGCATCATAGATAAACGTGCTAGCATGCATGGACTTAAAAAAAAATTAGCTAAATATGATCTTGTTTGTGGTCTCCCCAATCACAAAAATGAAAGGAGATAAGTATGTATGTGTTGGAGCTAAGCAAATTAACCTCTAAAAACATCTTCAACATGGAAGCCCCCTTGAATTATTACACAATGATATCTGTGGCCCTATTAGACTAAAATGTCTTGGTGGTAACAAATATGTATTAGTTGTTCTTGATGATAGTATTGGATTGTATAAGTAGAAGCATGCCTCGACCATCTGGGAAAATTATGTTGTATAACAAGTTCAAAGAGATTACCTAGGCAGAGCCGAGGACATATACATTGAGAATTGGTTGGCATTTGATAAAAACCAGAACAATTTCATAAGATATCTAAAAGCATCATGGCTCTTAGGCCCCGGTCCTACTTTGAGTTGCATGTTTACTCTTTCGGTGAATGTTTGAGGAAGGTTTGAGCTATGTTAAGAGTTGCCACCATGTTTTTTGCAAAATTCAAAAATTGTTTTGTTTGAGAAATTTTTTTTTAATAAAACAATCCCCATAATGATCGATGGAAAAGACTCGACTCCAAGGCTACTAGCCAAGAGTTGGTGTAGGGAAAATGGTACAACCAATGGTTAGGAAAACCCTACCATCAACAACCCTTATTCTAAAATGGCCTCTACTAAGGGTAATAGCAGATTAACTCAAAATTTTCCAAGTTCCATGCATATTTTAAGATTTATGAAATTCAGTCTTCTATTACTGTCACAATCGAGCCATGAGTTTGTGTAATCACTTGTTTGGCTTAGCTTTATAGCCACATAATTAATTACATAGCTTTACAATTGAATACGTGCATAAAAAAAAATCAATGATGATCAAACACGAATATCATAATAAAAATTAATAATAAGAAAGTAAAATAAAGAATAAAAAGCAAATTAATTTATCATGTTATCTTAGCTCTTAGGACTCACCTCGGTCTGGTTTAGCAAACCGGTGATTTAAGCTCCTTCGGACACTAGTCAAGTGTCAGGGAGGTTGCAAGCCAGTCACAAGATTATTATTTTTTTAAAGGAAAGGGAAGCAATAAGTTTTTTATTTTTAAGAATTTATGTTAGCACAATGTTGCTAAGGAAAACCTAACAAAATTTAGAGAAAAAGAGATCGAGAAAGAGAAAGAGAAGATAGAGAGAAGATGTCTCTCTAGGAGGGGAGAAGAGGAGAGATGTTTAGGTGCATGAGAGAGGGACCACACCTATTTATAGTAGTTAGGAAATGAAGGAACCCACTAGGCTAGTTTGCAAAAACAATGAAGATCATATTTCGTGACCAAATTAGTGAAGATTCTAGGATTGTTCCAATAGAAATTATGTTTTGGGGTGCACGCAGGGTTTCTCTAGAAGCAATGCAAGAAAACCGTGCTACTATTACTGTAAGCACCAAATTGGTGCCCACATAATTTTAGACCAATCACATGCATGCATGTCATGTGTATTGTTGGTTGGTGATGACAATTACCGAACCCACCGAAGGTGAAACCACCTTATACTTGAATTCCTAACAGATGGTTCGTAAATAATAAATTTTCTTATGGAAAAATTTTTTTTCAACATTTTAAAAACATTTGAAAACACAAAAGTCTCAAAAATAATTACAAAAAAAGCAACAACCTTGGGATTTGTGTGATTTGCTAATATGACGGCTTGAACCCGAGACCTTGAGTATGGGTGAGTGAGATAATAACAAATAGGATAGTGCATTGCGTCATGATGCAACTCCCAAAAAGAATACTCTTAAAGCAGATAAGGGGTTTGGTGGCAAGATTCAGCTAGCTGCTAGAAGCTGATGCTAAGTTTCTGGCTCCCACAACTACCATTTGTCCCTATTATAGGCCACTAGGTCCCATCTTGCTCCCCAGTTCATAAATCCCATGTGTTTTTATTTGTTTGATTACTACAATGAATCTATTTAGTAGATTTTCAATATAATGAAGTTCAATCAAGCACTTGTACCCTTTTTATGAACATTTGATTAATACATTTGTTTGATTTAGGTCCTTCATTTATAGATTACTTAGTGAGGTTACCTCCCTAGCACTATAAATAGGGGTCTTCACCTCATCTTGGGGATAACATTCTATAACTGGTAAAAACTCTAGACAACACGCTACATGTAGAGAAAACTTTACTCATTTCCCCCTACATAGCCTTTTGCTTAGGAAAAACTCCTTCTTTCTAGAAAACTGTGTCTGTTTCTCTTCATAAAACATTTTTTTGTCATAAAACTTTGCCCAAATCCTCATTCAAACCTTTTGATTAGACTAGCCTTCATCTTATCCTAACATAATTGAGAGGAAGGAATCAAGTGCACATAGCTTTGCCGATCTACTTGGATCGAGGTAGGTTTGAGGGGCCATAAATCAAAGACAATAATTTGTCTAAAGCTTTCTTTTAATAATTGCTTTTGCAATAATGCTCTTCTTTGATCCTCCCTGACTAATTGTTTAGCATTCATCCTTTTGTTCATAAAATACAACTATGTTCATAATAAAGTGATCACAAAACTTTTACTGCTTGCTATACATTTCAATTGCCTTTTAAAATGGCTTGCTAATAAAGAGGTCAATAGAAAATATCTCTCTTGCTATCTGCCTCACTAAATAAGATCAAAAATCACAAAAAATGTCATTTGCATAGAATTAGAAAGTTTAAAGTTTTAAGACATTTATTTCTATTACAGGCTACTTTTGAAGCGGGCACTTGATGGTGGTTTTCACTATCCATTATATTGTACCTTCAAACTTCAATTCATTCTTATGGTTCATAGCCATGGAGTCACACTTCATAATCGATATTCAGAATGTTGAGAATTATAATCCTATAGAAAAGATCATTTTCCTTCTTGAAAATCAAATTTTATGTCCCTCAGTTGTCCTTTCAATTTAAAGATTTATTTGATAGTAGCAATAAGGTATTTTCTGTATAATTATAGATTTCTACATTTCCTGTAAAATGTGCTTGGGACTCTAACAATTGAAACTCTAATCCATTATGCCACATTAAGGAACTACCACTTTGAGAAATCCATCCAATGCACCCCTCAAAAGAAGCCAGCTATAAGGAAAAGCCGGTTGAGCCTTGTAGAGCCCTGGCCAACCCCTCGAACTGTCATCATTAAGGGCACTTTTAGGTAGTTGTTGAGGACCTAACACACTACTTGGTAGTAATCTAGGCCATTTTAATCGAGCCACTACTTTAGTATATGACCTTTGATTTGGCCAGTTATTTTTCCACTAGAAATCTTAATGAGTCTAGTTCCTAATGAATCAAGTTTTACGACATTTGGATAGGTGAGGTGAAACTTATGGGCTTAAGAGTGACAAGATGTTGGTTTCTACACATGCCTCAGTTTCTGGTTCATATATGTTTCATTAGAAATTTCTTCCAATGAGGAATGGATCATCTAGAACCATTCACCTTTTGGCCCTTGGGTTAGATTGTAAGTGAGATACGAATGGTTGTCTGCTATCAAATTTTCATAAAATGAGCTAGTATGGCCCTTATTTGACATTTTTGTAAATCTTTTTCAATCTTTGAAATGTTTTCACAAAACCTTTATGTTGAAAACCATTTTTAGAGACTATAACCTTTAGGAAGTTGAATTAAAGTTGCTTTGCCATTGATGGGTTGAGTAAGTATAACATCGGACCGTTAGCACATGTAACTTACAATACGAGGTCAACCTATGCTCAAAGGACATATTTGTGTGTGTACAATATGATCACTTAATGATGACATATATCTCTTTAGGGTAAAACTCAAAGGAAGAAAGGAGTCTCAACCTCATCCTTTTTATAGGAATCTCATAAAAGCCTTGTAGAGCCTTTAAAATTCAAATGATGTAACAATAATTATAACTTATGATAGATTATTACATGTTACTAGCATCAAACATCATGAAACGCATTGGTAAAATGTAAGAGTTTACATGACGAATGAAAAAACCTACCACATCTATATAACTGCCACATTATAGGAAGCTACCTTCAACTTGTGAAAACTATAATGAGCAATATTCGTTGATGGCAGTGGTGCAATAGAAGGGAACATGAAAATGTGAAGTTATTAAAATGCCTTTCAACAACTAAATAAATAAGGAGTTGTCATTTTAAAAGAATTAATATGAACCATTACATCACCTTGTTCTTAAGAACGTGACATCATTGATGGCAATAAATGTTATCCATTTCTTTTAAAAATCACTCTCAACTGATATCCCATGTTTATCTTTAGGTAAGTTGACTATCATAGGGGTGTTCCTTGATATACTTAAGAATTGGCTTTTTATATGTTAGGAGTCATGTTCTACTAGGGTCCCATTTATTTGAATGCATAAATTTACCCTTGTTGATCACCCTTATAGATTTCACCAATGGAAATCCATAGCATTTTCGGTTATTTTGTAAGAAATCTCATTAAAAGAGAAAATAGAGTAGCTTAAATTTTTCTTAGGATAAAAGCTTAGGCTAGACATTTGTTGGATTGGAAATCTTGTAAATCTAATGCCACAAGACAAGAAGTTAGTAACACATATGGGTTAGCAAGCTTCATGCCTTTAAAGAGCAAGGGAGATTTTTTGCATGTAAAGCATTCACTTGATCATGTTTGATTTTCAAACGAGTGCTGGCTCAGACTTTCGATTCACATTAAGAAGCTCATGCTATCTTTCCATCATTATTTGTTGTTCCTAATCTCTAACCACTTGACCGATCATAATTAATTGACATAAGACTTCTCATTAGAAGCATTACTGCTATCCTAGTAAATAACAAGGATAAGTCAATGAAAGTCTAGTACTGTTTATCAATTTACTTCTCTTTGTATGGTTAACTAAACTTTGAAATGAATGCTCATGACCTTCACCATGCAAAGTCAGAGTTTATAAATATAGTGACACATAAATTCATATGGTATAATTTAAATCATCATCACCTATTATATCACTTATATCATAATACCAACACAAATACATCTAACACATATAACAACCATCCTATGGCGTGAGGAGGCACGTCACCATCAACTTGCTAAACCTTACTTGACATGGATGTCATAAATTTATAAACTCCTACTTCATTGTGTAATAGCCCGATCCTAAATCATGATTATTTATTTAATTAAGTCACGTTATTGATTTCCTATATTTGTTTATCTCATTTAATCATCCCGGCTGGGAGAATTCATTTCGGGCCCCATTTTGCAATTCGAGTATCATTTATATAACAATTTTAGATGAATAGATATTAGGCCTCGGTAAATATGATTAGGTGATAAATTTTTTTCTCATAATCTCAAAAAAATTTAATTTTTAACCATGCAAAAATTTGGACCCAAATTCATTAAGTCTGGCCTAATTCATTTGGGTCCGAATTACAGCCCGATTCATTTTAGGCTCAACTTGTGGCCCGAAAATTTTGGTGCACTTAAATGAAGTTAATCTCCATCATTTGTATCTAATTTTAATCAGTAGAAAGATATTTTGGGAAGGATTAATTTCATCCAAGTGAATATAGTTAGCTTAAGATCATTTTCCATCCAAGTAAAAACCAAAATGTCAAGCTTTTTGCTTTCTTCTCTTTCTCCTCCTCCTATAGTACCCCTTACTGCTACTGAGTGCTACTGCTGCCACCACCAGCTGGCTACCAACCCCACCACCTCAGCTACTAGTCAGCCCCCCAACCATCAACCACATCCACAACCACCTTCATCTCTCTCTATCTAAGCCACAAGTCAGGTAAACCCTAACCCTCAATTTGTTGATTCTTAGTTTAAATTTTTGATTATGTTGACTTTGTTTGTTGATCATGCTATATTGATAGAAATAAGAGTTATTTTGGTGTTCAAATTGTTGGTGACGCTTGAAAGTATGTGGGAGTTGAGGTTGTTTTTGATCATACAAGCTTAAGTTAAAATGATAGATTTGGATTGTTTTTGTATTTGATTTTGTAGTCTTTAATCCTATTGATGATTATGATGGTGTTTTTGGTGATTTTGGATGAGATGAAGGTGAATAAAGTTGGTCACAAACTAGGGTTTTGGTGATGATGCATGGTTTAGATTATTCTTGGCATCAAACATGTTATTTGCGTATACTTTGATGTAAAATGAATCTTGGATGTGTTATTTGACTTGGAACATGACTTGGATTGAGTTTCCTTAAAGTATTGAATTATGAAAAATTTCTCCAATGGATTAAAATAGGCCATTTTGCTTATTTATGCAAATAGGTAAGCTTATTTATACAAATAAGTGATTTTGATAAAAAGAAGAACTGAAAATTAGATGTAGATGATTATCTTAAATATGGTTATGTAAGATGATGAGAAGAACAAGTTATTATTTACTGATTTTGAGGCGTGATTTTAGATGGGAAGTATGTGAAGAGAAGGGGGAAAATAAGAACAGCAAGGTTGTGAACAGACTCGAAATAGGGGTCTCTTTGAGATTAAACTGGTACTGTTTGACCCATACAAAAATTGCGATTTTGGTGGGTAGATAGGTTAGCGAGTTACCTTTCAAATTCCTTTTGAATCACTTTATTCTGAGTTGTGTGGAGAGAGTTATGACCGCTTTGCTAAGGCTGTGCAGGACAGACCCGAGCTGTGTACAATTATATTTCTGCTCAATTTTAAGAACCCTATTATGGGAATTATATTTTTTACTATGAATGAAAGTATTGCTGGACTTCTTAAGCTTTTTACATTGGGGTCTTGTAGCTCAATTGGAGGTCGGTGGGTAAAAGCTATGAATTTTCTAAAGTAGACCTTAAAACTGTAATAAAGGAAGAAAGAAATCGTGAGATTTGGAGATATTATTTGGAGTTTCTAAATAATCATGAATATTACAAAGAAATTACAAAATTTAGTGAGTTTAACAATATTAATTATGTATAGAAGCTTGCTTAGGTTGGAAAACCAAGTTAAATGGGCATGAGAATGAAATTTGAGAAGTGGAGAGGGTAACGACAAAAGATTAGGGTCTATCGGGCCAAGCTAAGGTTATATGAGCTTTCCTACACTTGAAAACATCCCTTTTGACATTAAACCTTTTATTATCCATTTTAAATATCAACCCATATTCGATTTATATTCATTAAAGTCTTTTTATTGTTACCTCAATCATTTCATTTTGGTCTATTTTGCTCCAGTTTATTTTACCTCGAGTTCAATGACATTAGTTTATTTAGTTTTCAAATCATCTTAGTGTAATCTATCTTATATTGAAATGTTGAGTTATGAATGCCATTCAATTAATTAAGTTCTATTAAAGTTACAGATTATGAAAGTGAGTGTTGTTTGCTAACTACATACACCTACGATTATATTTCTTAAGCAGAATTGGGGCCTAGTCCATCATTTTCTATTGTGCATAAGTATTATCAAGTGATATTGCATTTTAAAAACTTCAGATACATTCATTGCTTGTATCTTTAGAAATCAGAGTGTATTTATCAAAGTTATCATGTTTTGATAAGTACAACAGTGAATCAGTTTACTCAGTGATTTATCACTTAATAAGTAAACCCACCAGTTATCGTCTATAGGGCATTTGCCTACCAGTTACCTGCACGGCTCTAGGCCAGGTCAGATGTACACCTATCCATAGATCATAATAGTATCAAGGAGTTCACTATCAGATAATAACTAGTAATGCAGCTTTACATTCATCTCATTCACTATTTTAACTTAAAATGAATTGCAAAGCGATCGCCCAAGAATTTATGCAAAGATCATTTAATAATACAAGAATGCATGTACTGAGCTTCGGCTCACAATTCGAAATGTTTTTCATGTTTTGTTTTAGGCAAATACTTAGTGAATCACCCTCATGCTAGCAAACTAGCTAAAGAGAATAAGTTAAGTATGGAGTCAGGAGGGATCAACAATGATATAGTGCATGCATATTTTGGAGCTGTATTTTAAAATTTTCAATAGATGGAGGTGTAGTTTATCTGGTGAATTACTTTACTGTGGTCTATAGACCTGATGTTGGTTAACAATTGATGGTATATGGTAAGATCATATGTTAATGTGCATGGTTGAAGCCGTGCCTAACTATATTATTTCTAGTACACATACTTCAAGCCTTGTCTTTTCTAGATGGCGGTAACGCCTCTATCATTGAGTTTATTAGTCCTAATTAAGGGATTTATTAAGAAAAATATAAATAGTAAAACATGTGCATTTTGGGGTGTTACACATTGAGTCATGTGGATAGATGATCAAGGATAGGCTTAAAGATGCCTCACATAAAAATATAAACACACAAAAATATTTGGAGAATGAATCAAAGCCCAATATGTTTACCGCTATACTATAAAAATTGAAATTCATTTTTCAGTGACCGTGCACATTTCAAGTCATTTGATTTTGAAACGAGGTAGAGAGAGCATAAATGTTAAAATTATTGTCACTTTATTATCTAGGAGATCCCTTTATGTTAGTAATTATGATCATTGAGATTTCCCATTCATATGCACATACATTTACTGATCAGGAAGCCTTGTCAATTGAAGTCAGTTAACACTGGCTAGGTATAATTGATATGAATTGATGTAGTATAATATGATATGGCTAGCTTGCATTATTACTTGCCAAAAAAATGCCTGAGAATAATTCAGTAAAAACTTAATGAACATGAGATTTTGAAAATTTATAAGAAAAATATGTGCGTTTCTGAAATGTACAACCAATAAAGGTACCTCGACTAAAAGTCTTGCCTAACTCTCAGCGCTTTTTGAAATAATTAGATATTGCCTTCGATATTCAATAAAATTGGCTTAGATATTCAATAAAATTAGCTCAATTACTTTATTATTAATAATTTTAAACAAATCCTAAATGTAACTTTAGTTACCTAGGTACTCACACATGCACATTTACATCCAATTGAACATTTGCTACCTTTTTATTGGTTTATCCTCATTTAAACTTATTACATTAGCAGCTTATTTTTATAAACTATAATCTAAACTTAACTAAAGCTTATTTTGTTTCCAATTAGGGATTCTTATATTTGTATATTTGATTATACTTGTATTATTAGTGTTATTATGATTATTATTAGAATTATTAGTATTATTGTTGCTGTTGTCGTTGTTGTTATTATTATTATTGTTGTTGTTGTTGTTGCTGTTGTTTGTAAGAAGTTAAACTTCATTACCATGACAAAACATCTCCCGTAAAGAAATAAGGGTGTGCACACTCTATAAGCATCTAGAGGAGGAAGTTGCCTTCTAGGAAAGGTTCTTCCAACTCTTTAAATCTTGAAGCTCTATTAAGTTTCCAATCAACACTTTTCCTATTGCAAGAATTAAGGTAAATCATACTATCTTTGGCCACCTCAAAGATCTACTTAGTGGCATGCTGTGAATCCCCGCATCTGTTCTGGAAAATCAATTTATTCCTATCACTCTATATTTTATAGATATAATTTTTTGTGATATAATGCAGATTATCTTAAGATCTTTAAGCCATTTTGGTACTAATAGTTTCCTCTGCCAATTCATAAAGTTGGATTGTTTCCAACCTCCTTTAAACCAAACTTAAACTCTTTCTCTAATCCAAATGGCATAATTACAGTCATATAATAAAACATTCTATAGTTTTTACTGGAGACTCATATATTCTACACACTGATGGCATGCCACTAATAAACCAACACGTTTGGCTCTTAATGCAACCTGCCTTCCAAGTGAGCCAGTAAAATTAAGTTGTATTTGGGTATATTGCCTCCATTCTAATCTAGAGTAGCCCGTTTGGCTTTTTATTTAATTCACATAACCAATTGGACCCCTCGATAGTCTTTTATTGCCCATCTGCAATTAGAATTCAATTAGTTGAGAGGTAAGAAGGCATAAAAAGAACTCTTTAATGTGCACAACTTCTTCCAATCCCATTGAACTTAGGCTTGTAATTCTACTTGCTACATCCTTTTAAAATATGTATATGCACCCACTTTAAAAATTTGCTTTGCCAACAAAGCTTTGTTCCATAACTTGATGTTTTTAATACTTTCCACTCTATACGTCTTGGCTGTGCATTTCTCAAACTAGGTAATAGGGTAAAGTCTCTTAGTTGCAGCCTTAGAGGACTATAAAACGTTCTTACATATATGTCCTACTTGCTTCATGACACCGAGGTAAATAAAGTAAAGGATTGATGATGCATACCAAGCTCTAAGCCAACTCTTGGCTACACCCTCATCCAAATCAAAGTCCAAGCTAACTTTGCTTGGACAAGATGGCCACCACTCCAGCATTTCCCTTGGGTTTGACTTAGATTCTCACCAACCAATCGATGTCCAATTAGAGAAATCTATACTTTTTTAGAAAGCTTAGAGATTTAAACTAAGGATAATGTAATAAAATTCCGAGTTAGATTGCTTTTTAATTCCCTAAAGTGGTAGAAACCCCAAGTCATGCAGTGCCAGTTTTTGTTGAAAAACTTGCTGAATTTGCATCAAGCTTAATCCTATAAAATGAAGCCCAAACGAGGCAAGCCCAAGGTTTTTAGATTTCCTAAGATGTCTATTTTATCCCCATATGCTAAAATTTGGCATTCATTTCCAATATTAGTAGAAATGGCCCAAATATGTGGAGTGTGCTTAAAATTCTAGTTTTGGAGCAATCTAAAATTTGGCCTTAATTAAGGCAGGTAGAGCTTTTACCTTGGAGATTAATTAGCATGAGGTGATTCTATACATATCAAGAACGATTTTTCAAATGACAGAGTTGCATTGGAGGTGTAGAGCCTTCTAGAAGCCTCCTAGAAAGAGGGGGAAGAATCCTGAAAAATAACCGCTCACCTTTGTTGTAATTATCTTAGTAATTTGATTTATTTTCCTAAGATAATTTGTAATCTCCCTATTGGTACACTTGCCCCACTATTGTAACAACTAATTCTACCCCTCTATTTTAGGTATTTATAGACCCCAATACCTCCATTTAAACTCAGCTTGAATTGAATTATGAATAGAAAAGCAAATAAGCATTCTCTTTCACTAAAATCCCTACATCTTTATCTCTTTAATTAGGAGTGGTAAGTAGAGTATTTCCTTTGGAATTCTCCTTTGGTGCCTAAGAGCCTTTAAGAGAGTAATTCGGTGGAAAGTACATACACTATCATTAGTATCTTACCTTAGGAACAAACCTCATTATCTTATCGATTGATTAACATTTGACCCAAGAGAAGCATCCTTTGGTGTAATTGTTTTTTTGTTATATTAATCTTGGAAGCTTGAGCATCCATCTTCATGAAGTTGATATCAAAGCTGGAGCTTTTTTGAGTGCTTATTGAATCAAAACCTTTACTGATTTAAACACTTCACTACCTTTTCAATTTCACCCCAAAAATCCACCCTTTGGCTCTTCAAAATTTTCCTTCATTTACACATCAACCCTCAAAAGTCGACGAAGAACCCTAATTGTGACCCAAACATAAACCCTAACCCAAATACATCCCTAAAACTCCACAAAAAGCCTTCACAAAAAGCCTATCAAAAAAATACCCAGGTAGAAATTTGGAGCAGCCTACCTATGCTGCCTAGCACAGCCATGCCACCTTTCTTGTTCTAGAGATTTCGCACAACCATATTGTGCCACAGAACACGTCTGCGCCCCTCCTTCTCACTGCTTTCTTATTCGTGCCACCTCTAGCACATCCATGCTCCTTATATTTCCATCCTTTTCCCCTCTTTTCACCTTACAAATTACTATCATGGTCGGTGAGGAAAATGCTTAATTCTCACCCAAAAAGCATTCATCCTAAGCAAGCCCATGAGATAAGTAAGGCCCTTATATATCTTTAAGAGCAAGCAAGGAAGCTCACTCAAGAGGTTGAACAAGTGAGGGGAACCGCACAACAAAACCCGTACTGACCAGGCTATGATGTTAACCTTATTGACTTTGCATATTCTTCCTCTCATGAAGACTTGATGATGAAGCAAGAAGACGTAGAAGAAGAAGGCATCCAAGGGACGACGTCAGCGATCTGAAAGTTGAGGCTCCAAAATTTGATGGCAATCTTAACCCAGAGAACTATCTCGATCGGGTTCAAGCCTCAAAAGGATCTTTAAACTCAAAGATTATAATGATGAAAAGTTCTTTAAGTTGGGGATTCTTAAATTGAAGAGGTATGCTTTACTTTGGTATGAGCACTTGAAGAAGAGTAGGTCTAGAAAAGCCAAATCCAAAGCCAAAACTTGGTCTAAGCTTAAAAGGCATATGGATAAGAGATTCCTACCTCCTTCTTACAAACAAGGACCTTCCCTCAAGATCACTTCTTTCAACCAAGAAAATCTAATGGTAAAAGAGTACATTAGGGAGTTTGAACAACTCCAAAAGAGGGTTGACTTGGATGAAGAACTCGAACTCAAGATTGCTAGGTTCTTTAAGGTGTTATTGCTTATCATCGCTAATAAGGTGGATCTATAACCCTATCATTTGATGATGTGTGTCACCTAATTATCAAAGTTAAGAAGCAACTTAAGGGTTGACAATCCTTTCAAACCACTTCCTGTATTTGCCCTCAAAGTACCCGAAGGGTTACTCCTCTCACAATAACGTT
This sequence comes from Carnegiea gigantea, assembly GCA_029747015.1. Classification (NCBI taxonomy): domain Eukaryota; kingdom Viridiplantae; phylum Streptophyta; class Magnoliopsida; order Caryophyllales; family Cactaceae; genus Carnegiea; species Carnegiea gigantea. The sequence continues at coordinate 131,074 of JAKOGI010000353.1, read as the reverse complement.
GACACTACCCCTGCACCCATCAAAGCCCTTAACAAGGGTAAAAGGATTACTAGTGAACTACTAAAGAAATTGGAGGGAAAAAAAGTGCTTTAAATGTCATAGTTATGGATGCTTCTAAGTAGATTATCCCAATTGGAGAACTCTCACCATTGGAGAGGTGAAAGAAATCCAAGCTATTAAGGAAACAACTAGTGAGGAGGAAGCCGATGATGAGGACCAAACTTTGATCACTCTGGATGTGGGTGAACTATTGGTAATTCAAAGAGCATTTTATACCCAAGAGGCTCCTTGTGAACCAAGCCAAAGGGAGCGAATCTTTCATACCCAATGCACTATTGAAGGTAAGTTGTGTGTGCTCATTAACAATAAAGTAAGTTACACCAATGTAACTTCCATAAAACTCATTAACAAGCTTTAATTACCCAACAAGGTCCATCGCACCTGTTATTCTCTCCAATAGCTCAAGCAAGGAAGGGAGGTAATGTTTCTAAGCAAGCTCTTATTGCATTTTCGGTTGGTCCATATTGTGGTGAGGTACTATGTAATGTCATTTCTATGGATGAATGTCACTTGTTCCTGGGTAGGCCTTGGTTGTTCGATAATCATATGATTCATGATGGCCATGCTAATACATATGCATTCAAACGCAAAGGTCATAATCTTACTTTGATACTACTACCTCTACCTAAACCCCTCAAATCTAAACCGGAAAAGAGAAGTGAAAAAAGCCTAGTTTTAAGTGAAACACGGGTGGAGAGATCTATTAGTAAGAGCAAGCTTTTATTTGCCTTACTTATGGTAGAATCAAACACATATGAGGAGTGAAACCCATACATCCGCAAGCTCAATCACTCTTGAGAGGGTTTGTGGATGTGTTTCCCAATGAGTTACCCCTCAGGCTCCTTCTTTTGAGAGGAATTGAGCGCTAAATTAATCTCCTATTAAGTGCTTGTTGAATTCCAAGAGTACACAACCACAAGAGGGGGGTGAATTGTGGTGGCCGATTTTCGCCAAATAACTGACAAACAGCCGTAGCACTTGATTGCAGAGACTGTTCGTAAATCACAAACAACCTTAAGCCTTGTTTGTAGCGGTTGTTCCCAATTGGTTCAGTAGCGAAATTCAAAGTAATAAATGCGAAAATAAAGCACACATAATTTTTACGTGGAAAACACCTCTAGCCCAACTGAGGTGTGAAAAACCACGACCTACCTCGTGTAGGATTTAACCACTTCACTAACGGGCTGAACACGTTACAAAAGTAACACTCCTTGTTACAACTTGTAACCCACGTAACCTTCTTCCCTGAGACAGGTTACACCACGTCCAATCACACTATAATGGACACGTCCAAAGTCCACTCGACTATGGACACACTCACTCACTTTCTGATCTGAGAACAGGGGTGCAAAACACCTTACTGGGGGTGCTTCTGACTTAAGCAGATGTAAGGTACAATGAAGTCCTATTATGCCAATATTTTGAAAGCTCAGTTAAGCACAAGCCTGTCACGGTTTTTCTCTTTGAAATGCAGCTTTTGGAAATCTCTTACTTCTTGTGTAAAAACCGGATGTGTAAATGGGAGAGAAGATTTCATTATTTAAACACACAAACCCAATGGCTAATACTTTCAAAAAGGATAGCAAAATCTTCTAATATTAGCAGCTTAGGGAGTTTCTTCAAATAAGATTCCCAACGGCTAGAGAAGATAAGATTTTACTAAAATAAGGGAATTTGATTTTTTCAAGGAACCCACTAAATATAGCTGTGCAGATTTTGCCCAAAAAAGGATAAAGATTTCGGTTCCAAATTTGAAATCAATCACGGCCTAAAAATAAGGGATAAGAATTTTGAAAAGAGATCCTTAGCAAAAACGGTTTTGCAATCTTTTTCAAATCAAAAATAATCCTTTTTAGAACTTAATTAGTTAGCCTAGGATTTCATAAAAAGATCCTTTAGAGCTGGCACCCAACCAAAGAAAATTTACTGGTAAAACAAACAGTCGAGGCTGCTGCAGTTTCAGGAACACCTTAGGCACCCTGTTTTCAGGGTTGTTTGGAAATTGGTGTTCCAAAGCAAAAGTCAAAAACCGTTTTAAGAAGTGTTAAATTGAGACTTTCAAGACTGGCTTATTAACAAGAGTCTAAAAGATAAAAACTAAACCAAACCAAGACTTCTTATTGTAAGAATCAGTCATCTTGTCAATAATAAATATGCTGCTCCAAACACCTTGGTCACCTTGATTCCTCGGGTGATCTTGTATAGCTGAATGTAAGAACTTTGTTCCTCAAGACTTAGCCAACTGTTTGGCGAGATTTGTTGTTTGCTGATCTTGTATCACTGAAGCTTGGAACCTGTTCCTAAGACTTGTTCTCAACATTTAGCATCCAGGTTAATACGAATATTACAAACAACAGTGTAGGTCCTGTTTGGAGAGCTTGTTTGGAACAACATTACTTAGACAAATATGTTACACTTGGATTTGTTATCATCAAAACTAAATATAATTATGCAACAAATTCCCCCTTTTTGATGATGACAAACCAAGTGACCATATTGACAAAAATTTAAAAAAAACTTTAAAACTTTAAAGAATGCTGATAGGGATCCACACTAGGTGCTAGGTCACTAGGTGCTAGGTCATAGAGCAAGTCATATGGTCTAGGTCATAGAGCAAGTCATATGGTCAGACATCTTCCCCCTTTTGGCATCATTAAAAGGCATAAACAACGGGCAATCATATGGTGTTGGCAACAACAAGAAATTTTATTAACAGCCCAGAGATATACAATACCAAACAAAAACATAAAGGGAGAGGGAAGAGAACATGAGGAAACATTAGGGAGCAGTGGGTGATGGTGACTGTGGAGAAGAGTTTTTGGGAGCAAGAGAAGAGAGAAGGGCCAAGAGGTCTTCATGGCGTTTGGCAGAGAGGGCCTTCTCTTCATCTAAGGCAGCTTTGATAGCAGAGAGCTCTTCCTTGAGCCGAGAATTATCTTGAAGAACATCCTCAAGTTTCCCTGAGGAACGGCCAGGAACAGGGCGAGGTGGTCTGGTGCCCTGTTTGGAGGCAGAGCCCTCGGCCAAAGCATACCCACACCCCATAAGGGTGTCAGTCCCTATCTCATCAATGATTTGGGCAGCCACCTTCTTTTTGAGCTCTATCCCAAAATGCTCAAAGACCTTCGTCAGCAGAAAGCCATATCCAAGATCATGTGCCCGAGTAGTGTTTGCAATACGCGCAATATGGTGAATCATAAGGGTAGGAAGGTTAATGGGTTCCTCCCTGTCCAATAGATCCACCAGGCACTGATCTAGGGCATTAGCCTGATTGCGACCCTGACCCCTTGGAATTATGTTCCTAATAACGAACATGAAGAGCAATTGATGCAGGGGGGTCATGTCACCCTTCTTCACAGAGGTGGGTGTTTGCAGACCCTGGTTTTGACTTAACTGCTGTGAAAGCTCGAGCAGCCTAGCTGTCCCTAAGACAGACTTATCCTCCCTCACATACACATCAAAACCATGTGAGGGGACACCCAAAATGTCACCCAGAGAGCGGGCATCAAATTGTACTTCTTTATCACCAATGGTGCTTGTCACCGCTCCTTCGGTGACAGCACAGTTGGCATAGAATTCAGCCAACTCTGGTCCAGAACACCCCAACTCGGTGTTTGCAAAGAGATCCAACCACTGCTAGGCTCTCAGTTTCTGCAGGAACACCTCTAACCCATGTTCCTGGAAAAAGGGAACTTTCACTATCTTCCCCCTCACTATGTTGCGCTTGAGCAGATGCGCTACCTTAGTAGAAGAAGGGGAGGTAGTGGTTTTTTTCGCTCTTTTGAGGGGAAGAGCAGAAGAGGTAGTCCTAGGTAGTGATTTGGAGAGAGAAGGGCTGAAGGTCTTTCTCTTGGGAGGGGCTGTTGGAGGAGAAGACTTAATAGCAGGGAGAGTGGTTTTCTTAGGAGGAGCTTGTTCTTCGGAGGACTCGGAGAACACCGGAGTCCCCTGTTTAAAGGGGGTGTTCTCAGAATCAGAATCCGAGAATCCCGCAGAAGAAGAAGAGAAGGAAATTTCCTCAATGACTGGAGTGGAAGATTTTGTGGTTCTAGGAGTGGAGTATAAGGCAATTCTGGCATATTTGCGGGTGGGCTTAGCAAATTTTGGAGAAGAGGGGCCTGAGGCTTTTGAGGGTTGAGGCCTTGTTTGTGGCCTTGATCTAGGTGTTCTGCTACGCCTAGCCACCATCTTAACCCTTTTTCTTTTCTCTCCGGTTTGGAAGTCCGGAGTGGCTAACTCAAGCTCAGCAGGGGAAATGTTTCCACCATGGCTTCCCCCTGTTTCCAAGGATCTCTCCTCAGAACTTCCCCTCAGATCATCCCTTAGGTCCTCCTTACACACAAAATTGAGGGATTCAGACCCTGTTTCAGCAACTGTTTCCTTTTCAGGGAACAGCCCAAAAGAACAGGGCTCAACAAACTCAGAGAAGACGACAGGGGGCTCAAAGACTTCATCTTTAGACTCAAGATTTTCACCAGATTTTCCAACCTGGGCAGAGTTCTTTTCAGAAGGGGGGTAAACAGTTGGTCCCTCAAATACCACCAATTCCTAACCAAAATTGTAGGGAATGTCTTTCAAACCCAAGCCTACTGATTTTAGTCCGACACTCTTCAAAAACCGGAAGGGTTTGAAGCTAATTGGGCGAGGAGGACTAGGGATTTAACCTTCTAGAATCGCCATTAAAAACGGCGTGACGACAACAAGGTCAGGACTTGTTCCTGAGGCTGATACGAATGGCTTCCTTCCCCTGATTGAAGAAGCAGAACTTCCAGAGCCTTCGATTGAAGCCATTTGAGCAAGAATTAGAGAAGGGTTACGGTTTGAGAGAAGGAGATTTGTCGGGTACTCGAGAGAAAAGAGAGAAGATATAAGAGAGAGGTAGGGATTGGCAAATTTAAAGGATGAGAAGACGGCAAGATCTTTTAAAGATCTTCCCGTTACAACGGGTGTTTGCCATAAGTAGCCGCCACTCTATCCTCGGGAAGGCGTGTAATTTAAAACATTTAAACACTAGCTACACATATTTGACAATCAAGGAACATACCTGTTCTTGCTGCTTGTTCTTGAATACGAATCATCGGTAATAAGAGTAACATGCCCAATCATGTTGGCTTTTAACACGCATCTGCATTCTGCAATCTATATATATATTCAAATAGCACAAAGATTCGACTGCAAACATTGCTATGGACAAATTGCATCTGCAGCATATAAGAGTTGCGAACAGGGGGAGAGAACAGTTTCTTAGGTTGTTTTCACCAAACCTAGTTCAAGTCTATTTCTCTCAAATTGATCTCTACCTAGCACCTTAGTGAATATATCAGCAATTTGATTTTCTGTGGTACAAAAATTCATTGAAATCAAACCCTTTTCAACATTATCTCCCAAGAAATGATGTCGAATGTCAATATGTTTTGTTCTTTTATGTTGACACGGATTTTTGGTAATGTTAATTGCACTAGTGTTATCACAAAAGATAGGAATGCATCCAGTGTCAACACAAAAGTCCGTGAGTTGTTGTCTTATCCACAGCAATTCAGCACAACATGAAGCAGCTGCAATATATTCAGCTTCTGCTGTGGACATGGCAACTGAATGTTGTTTCTTGGTTGCCCAAGATACCAAACAAGGTCCAAGGAAATGAGCCATACCTGAGGTGCTTTTCCTATCAACCAAGAATCCTGCATAGTCAGCATCAGCATATCCAACAAGATCAAAATTGCAACCTCTAGGATACCATAGAGCTAAATCAGGTGTATGCTTTAAATATCTTAGTATCCGTTTAACAGCCTTAAGATGAGTCTCTTTAGGGCAAGACTGAAAACGGGCACATAAACCAACACTGAAAACAATGTCGGGCCTACTAGCGGTAAGGTATAAGAGTGACCCTATCATGCCCCTATAGAGTTTCTCCTCAACTGAGGGACTCCCATCATCCATTACCAACCTGGTAGAAGGCGAAATGGGAGTATCAATGGGCTTGGCCGACTCCATTCCAAAACGCTTAAGTAGTTCCTTAATATACTTTTGTTGATGGATCATGGTGTCGTTTGAAGTTTGCTTGATCTGTAAGCCTAAGAAGAAGTTAAGCTCACCCATCATGCTCATTTCAAACTCACTCCTCATCATTTTTGAAAATTCATTGCATAAATCATGATGAGTTGCCCCAAATATGATGTCATCAACATATACTTGGACAATCAACAGATGTTCCCCCTTAGATTTTAGAAACAAGGTATTATCTACCTTGCCTCTTCTAAAATCATTTTCAAGTAAAAAGCTTGACAATCGTTCATACCAAGCTCTAGGAGCTTGTTTTAGACCATAAAGAGCTTTGTCAAGTTGAAAAACATGGTTTGGAAATTCACTGTTTTCAAAACCAGGGGTTGTTTGACATACACCTCTTCTTTAAGGTATCCATTTAGGAATGCACTTTTGACATCCATTTGATATAGCTTGATCTCCATATGAGCTGCAAAGGCTATTAGGATACGAATAGCCTCAATCCTAGCAACAGGTGCGAAGGTTTCTTCATAATCGATCCCTTCTTCCTGATTGTAGTCTTGAACCACCAGCCGTGCCTTGTTCCTAGTGACTGTTCCGGACTCGTCCAGCTTGTTCCGAAACACCCACTTAGTTCCAATGATTGTTCTATCTGTAGGCTGAGGTACAAGGTGCCATACTTTGTTCCTTTCAAATGGATGAAGTTCTTCTTGCATTGCTGTGACCCAATCTGAATCTGCAAGAGCTTCATTCACATTCTTTGGCTCAATGTTAGAAAGAAACGCATAGAATGCATAAAAATTCTTAAACTTTGACCTAGTTTGCACTCCAGTATTAATATCAGACAAAATTTACTCAAGAGGGTGCGAACGTTGGTGCTTCCATGGCCGTGGAGTAAGTGGATCCACAGACACATGCTCTACTCTAACTGGAACACTTGAAGACTCAGGCTCACAATCAGTGCCCGAGCCTGTTCCTGAGGAACCTGACTGGTGTTGTCCCGAATAGGGTTCAACGGTGTTTTCCCCTGTTTGGTTCTCACCTTGCCTGTCGTTCTGAGAAACACCTTCAGGAGTTGTTTTCTCCATGGTGTTCTTACCTTGTCTATCTTGGAGTAACACTTCTTTTCGAACAAGACCTAATTCAAATTCTTCCTCCTGTGCATCATTCTTGCTCAACGAGTTAGATTCATCAAAAAGCACATGCACACTTTCCTCAACACACAAGGTTCTTTTGTTAAACACTTTGTATGCCTTACTATGTGAGGAATAACCGAGAAATATTGCCTCATCACTCCTAGGATCAAACTTTCCTAAGGCATCCTTCCCATTATTATGCACAAAACACCTACAACCAAATGTTCTCAGGTGCGTAATGTTGGGTTTTCTGCCTTTGAAAAGTTCATAAGGAGTTTTGTTCAAAATCGGTCTAATCATGCATCTATTTATAATGTAGCATGATGTGTTCAAAGCTTCTGCTCAAAAGTTCCTAGGAAGACCACTAGCAATAAGCATTGTTCTAGTCATGTCTTCTAGGGTGCGATTTTTGTGCTCAACCACCCCGTTTTGTTGGGGTGTTCTTGGAGCTGAGAAGTTATGATCAACACCATGTTCATTACAATAGTTAATAAAACTTGCGTTTTCAAATTCAGTACTATGATCAGATCTCAAGCTAATTAAAGAGTGTCCTACTCTCTTTTCAACCTTTTTGAGAAAGGCAATAAAATTCTCAAAGGTTTCATCCTTGGATGCCAAAAACAAGGTCCAAGTAAATCGAGAGTAATCATCCACTACAACAAGCACATACCTCTTCCCACCTCTACTTGCTATCCTCATAGGACCACACAGATCAATGTGTAATAATTCTAGAGGTCGGGTAGTGCTTACACACTTTTTCGATTTAAAAGAAGATCTGACTTGTTTGCCTTTTGCACAAGCTTCACATACCTTGTCATCATTAAATTTGATGGAAGGTAGTCCAACAACTAGGTCTTTAGAAACAAGTTTGTTCAGAAGAGATAGACTTGCATGACCTAGTCTCTTGTGCCAGAGCATTACATCATCATTCAAGGCGCTCAAACAAGTCAGATTGTTTTGGGGAAGTGTGGAAATACATACTTTGTAAATATTTTTGTGTCGTTTCCCTCTTAATACGACATCTCCTGTGTTTGAGTTTACAACCAAGCAACGTGTTGATGAGAACACTACTAGGTTGTTTTTATCATACAGTTGGGACACACTAAGTAAATTATGCTTCAAGCCATCAACTAAGTATACATTTTCAATCGAGTGGGAGTGGGACTCACCAATCTTACCTATACCGACAATTGTCCCAGACTTGCCATTTCCAAATGCCACACTCCCACCATCCGAAGCTGTAAGTGAGAGAAAATTGGATTTTTCACCAGTCATATGCCTCGAACACCCACTATCAACATACCACAGCTGCCTGTTTTCAAGGTTGTTCTCTGGGCTGTTTGCCAGGTTGTACCTTAGCCTGTTTGCTGAGTTGTTTGTTGGGTTGTTCTCTCTCACTTCAGCCTGTAAAACAAATCAAGGGTTAGTTTTGGGAACCCAGATCCACTTGAGTCCCATTCTTTTAGATAGGTAAAGCTCATCTTTCCTAATCCAGACTTGTTTTACATAACCTTTATTTTGTTTAATAGCATACCTTCTTGAAGGACAAGTGTATCGATAGTGACCCGTTTTACCACAGTGAAAGCAAACAATGTTTTCAGGTAATCCAACATACTTTCTGTTTGCAGGGTAAACGGTTTGTTTGGGCTTAAATCCTAGTCCTCTTTTGTTTTGACTGTGATAAGTGTTTAGCCATTCAAGCGCTTTTGAGGACTTGTTCCATAGCCTGTTTGTGGCGAGATCAGATTCCAATTTTTTTATTTTCGCCAACAGGTTCTTGTTTTCAACAAGTAAGGACTCAACCTTTTCTTTCAACTCTAGGGATTCCTTTTCTACTTTGGCTAAAGTAACAGAGTGAGTCTCTTTTTTCAAGATCAAGTATTCCTTGAAGTTTTGGTGTAAAAACGATATTTTCTTTTCAACCTCGAGTTTTTCACTCTTAAGGATCTCATTTTCTAGTTCTAGGTCTTGGACATCTCTTTTCAATTCTGCATAAGTATCCATCAATGAATACAACAATTCTTCAAGAGTTGCCTTATTGAGACCACGTACCTTGTTCTTGAGATTAGTAAGGCTGTTTGTTGACTCATCATCTGAATCCGTGTCACTTTGTGCCATGAGAGCTACAGCACCTTCATCAGTTTCAGACTCTTCTTCATCTTCAGAGGAGTCACCCCAGGCAGCCAGCATTGCTTTCGAGAATCGTTTCCCAGAACTGTTTGCAGCTTGTTTCCTGCCTTGTTTCCTAGGGTGTTCGTGCTCTTGCTCTTCTCGAAGTAGTGGACAGTTCTTCACAATGTGGTCTGTTTTGCCACATTTGAAACACCCGGTAAACTGTTCTCGGGGGGGTTTCTGGTTTTGTTGAAATCCTTCCTTTTGCTGTTCTCTTTTACTTTCTTGAAGAACTTCTTGAATTTCCGAGTCATCATTGCCATCTCTTCTTCTTCAAGATCTGAATCATCATCTTCCAAGGCTTTTAAAGCAAGCCCTCGGTCTTTCTTAGCCTCCTCCTTCTGTTGAGAGTTTTTTCTCAGTTCATACGTTTGAAGATTTCCGATCAGCTCATCTAGGGTGATCTTGTTCATGTCTTTGGCCTCCTGAATGGCTGTCACCTTGGCTTCCCATGAACGAGGCAAAATCCTTAGGATTTTCCTTACCAACTCTTCAGTGGTGAAGGATTTTCCCAGAGATTTTAATTCGTTTGTTATGTGAGTAAAGCGAGTATACATGTCCATCACATTCTCACGATCACCCATGTCAAACAGCTCATATTGCCTCATGAGTAGCTCAATGCGTGATTGTTTAACTTGACTTGTTCCTTCATGAGCTACTTGCAAGGCATTCCATATTTCCTGAGCTGACTCACATTCTGAAATGCGAGTATATTCATTGGGTCCTAGGCCAAAGTATAATAGTTTCTTGGCCTTGGCATTCTTTTCCATGTTCTTGTAATCCTCAGCATCAAACTCTACGGGTTCCTTGGGAACCTTCTTTCCATCTTCAAGCACTTTCGTGCGAACAAGGAGCCCGTTCTTGATGAGCATCCATAACTCGTAATCCTCTGCTTGAATGTAGTTCTCCATCCTGTTTTTCCACCAACTATAGTGTTGGCCATTGAAATAAGGAGGTCGAGTAATGGATTGACCCTCAAGTATCCCTTGTGGTGCACTCATCTTCACGGATCTCTCAAGGTGTTAGCCTTTTGAAAGAGAACCTGCTCTGATACCACTTGTTGAATTCCAAGAGTACACAACCACAAGAGGGGGTGAATTGTGGTGGCCGATTTTCGCCAAATAACTGACAAACAGCCGTAGCACTTGATTGCAGAGACTGTTCGTAAATCACAAACAACCTTAAGCCTTGTTTGCAGCGGTTGTTCCCAATTGGTTCAGTAGCGAAATTTAAAGTAATAAATGCGAAAATAAAGCACACACAATTTTTATGTGGAAAACACCTCTAGCCCAACTAAGGTGTGAAAAACCATGACCTACCTCGTGTAGGATTTAACCACTTCACTAACGGGCTGAACACGTTACAAAAGTAACACTTCTTGTTACAACTTGTAACCCACGTAACCTTCTTCCCTAAGACAGGTTACACCACGTCCAATCACACTATATTGGACACGTCCAAAGTCCACTCGACTATGGACACACTCACTCACTTTCTGATCTGAGAATAGGGGTACAAAACACCTTACTGGGGGTGCTTCTGACTTAAGCAGATGTAAGGTACAATGAAGTCCTATTATGCCAATATTTTGAAAGCTCAGTTAAGCACAAGCCTGTCACGGTTTTTCTCTTTGAAATGCAGCTTTTGGAAATCTCTTACTTCTTGTATAAAAACCGGATATCTAAATGGGAGAGAAGATTTCATTATTTAAACACACAAACCCAACGGCTAATACTTTCAAAAAGGATAGCAAAATCTTCTAATATTAGCAGCTTAGGGAGTTTCTTCAAATAAGATTCCCAACGGCTAGAGAAGATAAGATTTTACTAAAATAAGGGAATTTGATTTTTTCAAGGATAAAAACTAATTACCCACTAAATATAGCTGTGCAGATTTTACCCAAAAAAAGGATAAAGATTTCGGTTCCAAATTTGAAATCAATCACGGCCTAAAAATAAGGGATAAGAATTTTGAAAAGAGATCCTTAGCAAAAACGGTTTCGCAATCTTTTTCAAATTAAAAATAATCCTTTTTAGAACTTAATTAGTTAGTCTAGGATTTCATAAAAAAATCCTTTAGAGCTGGCACCCAACCAAAGGAAATTTACTGGTAAAACAGACAGTCGAGGCTGCTGCAGTTTCAGGAACACCTTAGGCACCCTGTTTTCAGGGTTGTTTGGAAATTGGTGTTCCAAAGCAAATGTCAAAAACCGTTTTAAGAAGTGTTAAATTGAGACTTTCAAGATTGGCATATTAACAAGAGTCTAAAAGATAAAAACTAAACCAAACCAAGACTTCTTGTTGTAAGAATTAGTCATCTTGTCAATAATAAATATGCTGCTCCAAACACCTTGGTCACCTTGATTCCTCGGGCTATCTTGTATAGCTGAATGTAAGAACTTTGTTCCTTAAGACTTAGCCAACTGTTTGGCGAGATTTGCTGTTTGCTGATCTTGTATCACTGAAGCTTGGAACCTGTTCCTAAGACTTGTTCTCAACATTTAGCATCCAGGTTAATACGAATATTACAAACAACAGTGTAGGTCCTGTTTGGAGAGCTTGTTTGGAACAACATTACTTAGACAAATATGTTACACTTGGATTTGTTATCATCAAAACTAAATATAATTATGCAACAGTGCTCCTTTGCTAAACATGTTGGCCTAGCAATGTAATACTAGTGAGTCAAAAGAAGTGGAAAGACAAGTCCAAGAGTTGCTAGGTCGTGGATACATTAGAGAGAACTTGAGTCCTTACTCGATTCCCGCTTTATTTGTTAGAAAGATGGGACTTGGCATTTGTGTGTTAATTTTAGGGCCGTTAATAACATCAGAATCAAGTACTAATTTCTTATTCCTCGATTGGATGATATGCCTGATGATTTACATAGCTCCAAGGTATTTTCTAAAATTGATCTTTAAAGTGGCTATCAACAAATTAGGGTAAAGGGAGGAGATGAATGGAAGACCACTTTTAAGACTAAGTGTGGGTTGTATGAGTTGCTTATGATGCCTTTGATCTATCTAATGCTCGTAGTACTTTTATAAGGCTCATGAATGAGGTCTTAAAACTATTCATTGGGAAGTTTGTTGTGGTGTATTTTGATGATATCTTGATGTATAGTCATAATGAGGTATCTTATGGGAATAAGTGTTTGAAGTGTTCAGGCAATAAAAGTTACATACCAAGCTTGAGAAGTGTAAACTATTCACTCCTCAAGTTATCTTCCTTCGCTGTATTGTATCCAGTGAGGGAATTCAAGTTGATGAATCCATGGTTGAGGCTATCAAGAGTTGGCCTACTTTCATGTCTATCACAGAATTTTGAAGCTTCCATGGGTTGGCCTCTTTTTATCGCCAGTTTATCAAAGACTTTTGCTGTATTATGGTGCCCTTAACCGAATGGATGAAGAAGGGAAGTTTTGAATGGACAAAGGCTGCCCAAAGGGCCTTTGAAACAATTAAGGAAAGGCTATGTTCAGCTCCTATCTTGGCTCTTCCCACGTTTGATCTCATTTTTGAAGTTGAATGTGATGCTAGTAGTATTGGCATCAGGGTAGCCCTCACCCAAGCTAAATAGCCCTTGGCCTAGTGTTGAGTGGCCTCAAACTCAACTACTCTACTTATAACAAAGAGTTTTATGCCATCGTTCGGGCTCTTACCCGTTGGAGTCAGTATCTCAAGCCGAAGCCATTTGTGATACATTCGGATCACAAGACCTCGTCTTTCATCAATTGCCAAGCCAAGCTCAATTCAAGGCATGCCAAGTTGATGGACTTTATTCAATCATTTTCGTTCACTTACAAGCACAAAAATGAAAGAAGATGTGGTGATTGATGCACTCTCAAGAAGACACACTATCCTCTCTACTTTAGAGGCCAAAATCTTAGGATTTTACACCATCCATGAACACTACAAGGAAGATGAGGATTTCCAAGGAATTGTTGCAAACCCTAAGGATCATGTCCTATGCCTTGTGAGATGGGTTTTTCTTCAAGCATAACAAGCTATGTGTTCCTGTGGCTCTCTAAGGGAGTTACTTGTGAGAAAAGCTTATGATAGTGCATTAAGAGGTCATTTCAGCATTAACAAAACAATTGAGATTTTGAAGGAACACTTTCATTGGCCTTGAATGGCAAGTGATGTCCATAAATTTATTTCCAAATGTACCATATGTCATAAGGCCAAGAACACCTTCTATTAAGAGTTGTACACTCCTCTTCCAATGCGAAATAGCCATTGGGAAGATGTTAACAAGGATTTCATTTTGGGCTTGCCAAGAACCCAAAGAGGACATGACTCAATCATGGTTGTGGTTGACGGGTTCTCCAAGATGGTCCACTTCATTCCATGTCACAAGTGTGATGATGCTTCTCACATTGCTCATCTATACATCAAGGAGGTGATTAAGCTATATGGTGTGCCATGGACTATTATCTCCAATGGAGAAACCAAATTCCTTTCCTATTTTTAGAGGTGTTCATGGATATTGTTGGGAACCAAGCTCTTATTTAGTACTACTTGTCATCCTCAAACTAATGGGCAAATGGAGGTTACCAACCAGATTCTATCTACGCTCCTTAGAGGATTAGTGAGCAAGAACCTTAAAGAACAAGATTTAAAGCTTCCTCATGTCTAGTTTGCTTATAACTGGGCTCTTACTTATGCTACATCCCACTTTCCCTTTGAAGCTTGTTGTAGAGTTAATCCTCTTACTCCAATAGAGCTTCTTCCTCTTCCCATTAAGCATAGGGTCAAATTTGAGGCTCAAGAGAGAGCTAAGAAAATGAAGAAGCTCCATGAGTAAATACACGCTCAAATAGAGAAGGTCAACACTTCTTATAAGGCTAGAGCAAACAAGCATCGAAAGCCCATGGTTTTCAACCCATGGGATTTGGTTAAGCTACACCTAAGGAAGAAAAGATTCCCTTCAATGAGAACAAAAAATTCATGGCTCGAGGAGAAGGCCTTTTTAAGGTGCTCGAAAGGATTGGGTACAATGCCTATAAGTTGAAGTTACTGGGAGACATGCATGTGAGCGCCGCTTTAAATGTGGGTGACTTAGCTTCATATATGGAGGATAACTTTGGGGATTTGTGGGCAAATTTCCCTCGAGAGGGGGAGGCTGATGCATACCAAACTCCAAGCCAACTCTTAGCTACACCCTTATCCATACCAAAGTCCATGCCAACTTTCCTTGGACAAGTTGGAGTGGACTATCGCTCCAACATTTCACTCAGGTTTGACTTGACTTTTCACCAACCAATCAATGTCCAATTAGTTTGATTTATGCTTTGTTGGGAATCTTAGAAAAAAATTTAGGATAATGCAATAAAATTATGAGTTAAGCTGCTTTTTGACTCCCTAAAGTGACAAAAATCCTAACTCATGCAATGCTGATTTTTGTCAGAAACTTGATGAATTTGGATCAAGTTTAAATTCTATCAAACGAAGCCCCTAAGATGTCTATTTTAGCCCCATATGCTAAAATTTGATAGTTGTTTCCGATATTAGAAGAAATGGCCCAAATTATGTGGAGTGTGCACAAAATTCTCACTTTTGCAGCAATCTAGAATTTTACCTTAATTAAGGAGAGTCTAGCTGTTATCATTGCGATTAATTAGCATAGGTTGATTCTACACATGTCAAGGAATATTTGCCAGGTGGGGGCCCTATTAGAGGTGTCGCGCCTTCTAGAAGCCTCTTAGAAGGAGGGAGAAGAATCCTAAAAAAATGCAGCTCACCTTGGTTGTAATTATCTTAGTAATTTGAATTATTTTCCTAAGATAATTTATAATCCCCTTTTTGGTACAATTGCCCCACTATTGTAACAGCTAGTGCCCCCCTTCCATTTTGGATATCTATAGACCCTAATACGTCCATGTAAACCTAGCTTGAGTTAAACTATGAATGGAAAGACAAACGATCATTTTCTCTCACTAAAATCTCTACATCTTTATCTCTTTAATTAAGAGTGGTCAGTAGAATCTTTCCTTCAGAATTCTTTTTTGGTGGCTAAGAGCCTTTAGGAGAGGAATTTAGTGAAAAGTACTTAAACTATCATTAGTATCTTACCTTAGGAACAAACCTCATAATTTCATTGATTAATTGAGATTTGACCCAAGAGAAGCATCCTTTGGTGTGATTATTTCCTTGTTATATTAATGTTGGGAGCTTGAGGATCCATCTTCGTCAACCAAAAGGCTACCTTTCCAAACAACACTGAGTTGATTAATACAATCTTGGTGGCATAAGAAAGGTTCCTAGTTCCCCAAACCTTAATCTTCTTTGTCAGTTTTTCAACTAGTGAGCAATTGACAATCTCTAGTTAAAATCCTAGAGGGTGTTATAAGTACACCAAGATATTTGAATAAGAGTGTGCCTTCGACTTTCAATTCTACTTTCTTAAATGTGTTAACTCCAACCAAGATAATTTAAGACTTGCACTAATAAATAGATATCCCCATTGTATGTGAAGATGTTTCAAATCCCTTTTTGATGCTGGTGTAAACTGAAGGTAGCCTTGCAAAAAGCTAATAAGTCATCAGCAAATGATAGATGAATCAGTTACAGGTTCTTGCAACCAAGTTGAAACTCAAAAGTTGTGTCATGACTAATGCGTGTCATAAGTCTAGAAAAGCATTCTATGGCAATAACAAACAAAAAGGGGAATATAAGGTCCCCTCTAAGGCCCCCAGCACCTTT